>JACGWL010000016.1:4448811-4679028 GCA_034509725.1 Sesamum angolense
ATTAAAAAAAATATTGCTTCCTCTGTTTTTGTAAATTCTTTCGTCGTTGTGCATTTTGCTGTATTTTCAAAAAATTTTATAATAATAGATATAGGTGAATTAAAAAAATTATTTCAATTTCAAAATACACTTTGAAGTAGAATAAAGATGATTATACTGAAAGTTATGAATTTCAATATTTCAAAAAGATAATTTCTAATAATTTTATTAATTTCAGCAGTTTTTGAAAATTTATATTTCTCTAATTTCTGAAAATAAAATACATTTCTGTTATTCTTGAAATTTCACTTCTTTTTTTTTGTAAACTTTTTAATTTTTGTGCATCTTGCTGTATTTTCAAAAAAAAAATATGTATTTCTATAATTTCAAAAAATATATATTTTATGTAATTTCGAAATAATAGTTCCTAAAACATTAATTTCAAAAGTATGAATTAAAAATAAAAAATTTTTGCTTTCTCCTTTATGTAAATGTTTTAGTGTTAGTGCATTTTGCTGTATTTTCAAAATTTCTATAAATAATAGATTTGTGCGAATTAAAATTATTTCAGTTTTAAAAATACACGTTGAAGTAGAATAAGGGTATTTATACTGAAAGTTATGAATTTCAATATTTCAAAAAGATCATTTCTAATAATTTTATTAATTTCTGCAGTCTCTGAAAATTTATATTTCTCAAATTTCTGAAAATAAATACATTTATGTAATTCCTGAAATTTCGCTTCTTTTTTTTTGTAAACTTTTTAATTTTTGTGCAATTTGCTGTATTTTAAAAAAATGTATTTCTATAATTTCAAAAATATATATATTTATTTAATTTTTGAAAATAATAGTTCTTAAAATATTAATTTCAGAAGTATGAATTAAAAGTAAAAAATTTTTGCTTCCTCTATTTTGTAAATTCTTTCGTCTTTGTGCATTATTGTATTTTCAAATAATTCTATAATAATAGATTATGCGAATTAAAAAATTATCTCAATTTTAAAAATACACGTTGAGTAGAATAAAGATGATTATACTGAAAGTTATGAATTTCAATATTTAATAAAGATAATTTCTAATAATTTATTAATTTCTGCAGTTTCTGAAAATTTATATTTCTCAAATTTCTAAAAATAAAATACATTTCTGTAATTCCTAAATTTAGCTTCTTTTTTTTAAATCTTTAATTTTTGTGCATTTTACTGTATTTAAAAAATGTATTTCTATAATTTCAAAAATATATATTTATGTAATTTTTGAAAATAACAGTTTCTAAAACATTATTTCAAAAGTATGAAATAAAATTAAAATTTTTTTGATTCCTCCTTTTTGTAAATTTTTTTGTCTTTGTGCATTTTGCTGTATTTTCAAAAATTTCTATAATAATAGATATATGTGAATTAAAAAATTATTTCAATTTTAAAAATACACGGTTGAAGTAGAATAAAGATGATTATACTGAAAGTTATGAATTTTAATATTTCAAAAAGATAATTTCTAATAATTTTATTAATTTTTGTAGTTTTTGAAAATTTATATTTCTCAAATTTGTGAAAATAAAATAAATTTATGTAATTCTTGAAATTTTGCTTCTTTTTTTCGTAAACTTTTTAATTTTTGTGCATTTTGCTGTATTTTCCAAAAAAAAAAAATGTGTTTCTATAATTTCAAAAAATATATATTTATGTAATTTTTGAAAATAATAGTTCCTAAAATATTAATTTCAAAAGTATGAATTAAGATTAAATAATATTAGTAAATATAAATAAAGTTATTTAGTAACTATATTTTTTAATTCAAATAATCAAATGAGGTTAAGTTCTCTTCACACTAAAGAAAAATAATTAGAATGCGGTGTAAAGTTTAATTTAATTATAAAATAAAATTGATATATAATGTGCACTAAATATATATATGTGCGGTATTGGAGTGTGTATATATATATATATATATATATATATATATATATATCTTAGAATAATATTATCAACACCACAAATTAAATATCTCAAATGCATTAAAAATTATGACTTATGCCATGAATGTCTACTTACCAAATGGAGAATTTTTACAATTAAAAGTTTAGAAAATTAGAATTGAGTCAAAATTGCTCAATTATGAAAATAATATACATTTCTTTAATTTCTGAAATTTTACTTCTTCTTTTTTTGTTGTAAATTTTTTAATTTTTGTGTATTTTGCTGTATTTAAAAAAAAAATGTAATTTCTAAAAGCATAGATATGTTTAATTAATTTTTTTTAATTTTAAAAAACGCGTGGAAGTAGAATAAACATGATTATACCGAATATTATGAATTTCAAATTTCAAAAATATGATTTCTAATAATTTTATTAATTTCTGCCATTTCTAAAATATATATTTCTCAAATTTCTAAAAATAAAATACATTTATGTAATTTTGCTTCTTTTTTTTTTTTTGTAAACTTTTAATTTTTGGGCATTTTGATTTATTTAAAAAATATTTATGTAATTTCTATAATTTCAAAAAATAAATTTTTATGTAATTTTTGAAAATAATAGTTTCTAAAAAATTAATTGCAAAAGTATGAAATAAATATAAATAATATCTATCAATATAATAACAAATAGGGGACATAACTTAAATATATTAAATGCATTGAAAATATATGTCATTAATGCCTACTTACCAAATAAAGAATTTTGATAATTAAAAAACTCAAAATTCTAGAAAATTAGAATTTTGTCAAAATTGGATTTGGGTCAACGCCTTCACATATATATATTAACTAGTGTGCTACCCGTGCTATGCACGGATTAATTTAATTATTATTAAAATAATATTTTATAATTATTTTAAAATAGATGGTTAAAGAAAAATAAATTTACATAAATTTACATATTGTTATAGGCACATTAGAAAATTAATATAATATGTTTAATATGTTACATAAAAATTGAAAAGCGATCCAAAGTCTAAATTAACTAATGACAATACAATCAAATTCTTGAAATTCAAGCTTGTAAAAGAAAAACACACACACACACACACAAACTTGAATTTCATTCATTTTTGCACCTATGAATAATAAAAAGTATTATCTCATCAACGTAAACATAAATAACAAAACTATCAATGTTGAGCTTTTAACAATTTAGTTTTTAACATTCTCCATAAAAAAAAAAAAGCGTGAATGTATAAATTTTGGGAAAGTTTGAAAGGCTTAGATGTATTTTTCGTCATGTATTTTTTAGTATTTTGGGCATTTTCATCCTTCATCTTTTTAAGTTAGCAAATAAGTAATGCAACTTTTCAAATTTGCATGATTTTAGTCATTCAATCATCGGAGTTAGCAAATGTTGTTGGGAAAAAGCAATTGCGCTGCACGGGCTTTTTAAGATTTGAATATACACCATTTCTAATCACAAATAAGTAAGAAAGTGAATAATATTGATGGATATTAATAAAAATTTCAAGCTGCTAACATCATCAATCCGCCGCCCATCTAAAAATTCTTGCATCAGTAAAGAGAGTCCATCGTTTTGCGAAATAAAAAATTATAACTTTTTAATAATTATGATAAACATCCTATTTCAAGTGGATGACCCAATATGGGATCATATACTTTACCTTAGCGAAAATTTTAATTATTATTAAAATAAGTATAATAATTATTCTGTACAAATTAAAACTATAAAAAAACATATAAAAGTTCTTCTTCCCCAAAACAATAATATGAAATTGGATACAGGTGCATGTGTTTGTATAGGTGTCTTAAAATAAATATAGAAACAATTGAAATAAAGTCTTAGATCAATGTACGAATTGGATTTACGGGGCATTGTGTTGAAATAGATAATTAAAGAATTATATAATTATTTTATAACACTTTTCTATTGCCTTTCTTATACTAATTTACTATAAATGTATTTGTAGTTTTTAATAAATCTCATTTTCTAATAAAGAATTAATTAAATAATGGTGAAATTTTGCTTATGCTAAAAAATTGAAACTAAAATATAAGGGAGAAGAGTAGATACAGTATATGAGGGCACATCAAATTTATCCATATAATTGAAACTCACCATTAATAAAAAGAAACAAAGTCATTAATTTTTAGATAAATCAAATAATTGAATATACACAATTTATAATCACAATGAATAAGAAATTTCAGGTTGATAACATCATCACTCCGACGGCCATCTAAAAATTCTTGCATCACATAACAAATAAGTTAATATTTCCCTAAAACACTGGCTCAGAACATGATATAAGTGCATTGTGTTTATATAGGTATTTTCAACTATTTTTAATTATTTCATAAGATTTTTTTCTTTCGAGTGCCTTTTCGATAATAATTTAATATAAGTATATAAATTTAAAATTAAAAACTTAATAAAAATAATAAAAAGAATTGATATAATGTCATAAATCAATTGCCTTTGTTAAACTCATTTAATATAAATGTCTTTTTTATTTTAATAAAACTCATGAAGTTAATTTCAAAAAGTGGTAATTGATTATGCTAAAAATTGGAGGCAACAATATAATAGAAAAACTAATTAGAGCCAACAATATAGTTAAAAAAAATCAAAAAATTCTATATAATTAATTCAATTACTTGATTATGCTAGAAAATTTGTTATACATCACTTTAATTTTACATAGTTGTTTTATAACTTGATCTACTGTACTGTAATTGTCATAATTTAATTTATTATAAATTCATTTCCACATAACTTAAATATTTTATTAAATTCAATTTCCAAATATAAGTATTTTCTTTAAAAAAATTCTGATAATTTTATTTAATTTTTTATAATTTCTGAATACTTATATTTCTCAAATTTCTAAATCATTTGAAATAATAAGGTAGGCATTTTTCAGAATTTTTGTTTGCATGAAATTTTGATGTAAATGAAGTTGAGATTATTGGTGTAATTGAGTTAGGCGTTTTTCTAAAAAACTAAGGAAAAATTATTGTAAATTTTTTAAAATAAGTACTTTTGAAAATAATAATTTCTGAAAATTAGATGTAGCTTCTGTAATTCCTAAAAAAATACATTACTTGGTAGTTTTATGAATATTAGGAAAAAGGTTGGGGTAACAAAAGATTATACTGAAAATTGAGAATTTCAAAAAATTTCAAAAAGATAATTTCTAACAATTTTATTAATTTTTGCAATTTCTGAAATTTTATATTTCTCAAATTTCTTAAAACAATATACATTATGTAATTCCTGAAAAAGTCATCTATGAAGTTTGCTTATTTTTTTCTTGTAAATATTAAATTTTTTGTGCATTTTGTTGTATTTTCAAAAAAATAATGTAATTTATATAATTGCCAGAAATATATATTTACGTAATTTTTGAAAATAATAGTTTCAAAAAAATTAATTTCAATTTCTGTAATTGTTATAATTTAATTTATTTTAAAAAATTGCGATTTAATTTTATATGATTTTAAAAATATGTGTAATTTTAGGATATTTCAGAAAATATGTGTAATTTTTGTATTTTATGAAAAATTTTAAAAAATAATAATTTTTGTAAATTTCTGAAAATAAGTATAACCTAAAAAAACAATTTCTGAAAAGTTACTTCTCAAATTTCCTAAATAGCATATATTTCTTTAATTCATGAAAAAGTAATTTTTAAAATTTTGTTTCTTATTTTTTTGTATTTTTTAATTTCTGTAATTTCAGAATGATATATTTTGAAATAATAGTTTCTTTAAAAATATTCTGTAGTTTTTTTTAATTTTGTGAATTTTCTATACCTTTTTATTTTAAATAACATGTATATTGAATACGAATTGGTATTATAAATTGTTGGGTTTATTTGAAATACTACTGTAGGCATTTTTAGAAGCTGTGATATAATTTTGCGTAATTTTCTAAAAATACGTGTAGTTTCTTGTATTTCAGGATATTTAAAAATAATTTCTGATAATATTTTTTTTTTTTCTGAAAAATTAGTTTCTGAGAATTTTGTTTCTTTTAAATTATATGTATATTGGATATGAATTATTGAGTAACATTTGTTATTAAATAGTATTTGTTGGGTACTTTTTTGTTAATAAATTATTATAAATTTGCAAGAGATTTATAATATACTTTAAATTGAGATGTAAGGTAAATAAAAAATATAATAAAAAAACAATAAAACAAAATAAGATAATAAAAAAATATTAAAGTAAAATGGCAAAAAATAATTCATACCTGGTTGAGTTCTTTTTTTTTCTTTGTCTTTTGGGAACTTGAAGATCCTATCAACACATAAATTTTAAATATACTTTGAATTGAGATGTAAGGTAAATAAAATAATATAATAAAATGAAGTGAAAAAAGGATTTCATACCTGCTTGAGTATTTTTTTTTTTTTTGTGAACTCAAAATCCTATTAACACAAAAAAATCACATAACATGAACTATAAAAAATAAGATTATAAAAAATTATTAAAAATAAAATGAAAAAATATAAATCATATCTGTTTGAGTTCTTTTCTTTCTTTTCTTTATTTTTGTGGACTTGAAAATGCTATTAACACACGAAGAACAACATATATATGAACTATGAAGAAAAATCAGATAGTAAAAAAATATTACAAATCAAGCTGAAGAAGAAATTACATACCAACTTGAGTATTGTTGATTTTAAATCTATAATCAATACAAAAAAATAAATATACATGAAATATAAAAAAATAAGATTACGAAAAAATATTTAAAAATTCAAGAAAAATAAAAATTCTGTACCTTTTGATTAATGATGAAAAACCAATTCACCAAGCATGAATTGAGATGCTGCAAAGCCCCAATTGATTAATACTAATTCACCAATTCACATACAAATGCTGCAAAACTTTAGCCATATAATCAGGAATTGAGATTACCCGGAATTAAGTTACTAAAAATATATTATCATGCATTAAATTAATATTTATTTAATATACAAAACTTTAGCAATGTAATTAGGGATTTGATTATGTTAAATTAATATTTGTTTCCATTCAAATATAATAGATTTATAAAAATTTAAAATATGGAAAACTTTACCAATTTTCAAAAGCAGTAATTAAGCTAATGTTAATACATGTATTATGCATTAAATTAATAATTATTTAAATTACAAAATTCGATTAATTAGCAAAAAATAAAAAATTGAGGTAAAATATAAATAATAATAGAAAATATAATAGATATGTTCAATTAAAAAATTATATCAATTCAAAAAAATTATATTTTTTAAAGAAATATTATAATTTTGAAAATACGTGTTAGCTAGAATAAAGATAATCATACTAAAAATTATAAATTTTAAAAAGATAATATTAATATATCTATATATATATATATATATATATAAAGTCAACATTGAAGCTACATTAAATATATAAGGAAGTTATATATATACACACACACATATAACACATAATACCATTAATGCCTACTTACCAAATAAAAAATTTTACAATTAAAAAAATTGAAAATTCTAGAAAATTAGAATTTGAGTCAAAATTGAAGGATTTTGGTCAAAGACCGGCTTCAAATATATATATTAATAGATAATAGATCTGAGAATAATATTATCAACACCACAAATTAAATATATCAAATGCATTAAAAATTATGACTTATGCCATAAATGTCTACTTACCAAATGGAGAATTTTTACAATTAAAAGTTTAGAAAATTAGAATTGAGTCAAAATTGCTCAATTATGAAAATAATATGCATTTCTTTAATTTCTGAAATTTTGCTTCTTCTTTTTTTGTTGTAAACTTTTTAATTTTTGTGTATTTTGCTGTATTTTAAAAAAAAATTATGTAATTTCTAAAAGAATAGATATGTTCAATTAATTTTTTTTTTAATTTTAAAATACGCATGGAAGTAGAATAAACATGATTATACCGAATATTATGAATTTTAATATTTCAAAAATATAATTTCTAATAATTTTATTAATTTCTGCCATTTCTAAAAATATATATTTCTCAAATTTCTAAAAATAAATACATTTATGTAATTTTCCTTCTTTTTTTTGTAAACTTTTTAATTTTTGGGCATTTTGATTTATTTAAAAAAATATTTATGTAATTTTTGAAAATAATAATTTCTGAAAAATTAATTTCAAAAGTATGGAATAAATATAAATAATACTATCAATATAATAACAAATAGGGGACATAACTTAAATATATTAAATGCATTGAAAATATATGTCATTAATGCCTACTTACCAAATAGAGAAATTTGATAATTAAAAAAAACTCAAAATTCTAGAAAATTAGAATTTGGTCAAAATCGAAGGATTTGGGTCAAAGACCGCCTTCAAATATATATATTAATATATTATATATATATATATATATATATATATATATATATTGAAGCCATCTATAGCAGTTAAGGATTTAGATATACGACATGCTTATTTTATATTTTATTTTGATAATTTTTTATATTTTAATTGTAAATTATATATATATAATTGTGTTAGTACTGTGACGTATTTTAATTTATTAATATTTTTCATGCTATCGTAATTGTGTCCATACATCTATGTACGTACTAATAAGCATCCAAGACTAATCCCACACGCGATTCCAATGCATGTTAGTACTGCTACAATAATATCATCCTCAAATGATCTTTAAGCAGGTTAAGTTATATTTTTAGTCTTGTAATTATAAGGGATAATTACACTTTTCTCCTCTGAAATTTGGTATAATTATACATAGAACCTCTGTGGTTCGAAAAATTACACCGAACACCTCTAAGGTTTGCTTCCGCCTAACAAATAAGTCCATCAGTTAGTCAAAATTAACTGAATTTGTTGATATTTACAAAAAAAAAAAAAATATTGAAAGAAAATTGATATTTACCCTCGATTGACTAATTACTGACTTATTGTAGGTCAAATAGTTTTTTTTGGACTAAGCTTATAACGGTGAAGATATACCTCCTCATATGCATTAACGCGTGAAGGTGTAATGAGGATAATTTGATCAAAAAAGATTTTTTGCCCTGCATTAATAAGTCGGTACTAAGCCAATCAAGGGTTAATATGATTTTTTTTTCTAATTCTTTTTGTTAATATCAGCAAATTCGGTGAATTTTGATTAACGAAGGGACTTATTTATTAGACGAAAACAAACCTCAGGGGTGCTAGATGTAATTTTTTAATCACAAAGAATTTATGTGTGATTATACCAAATCTCAATAGAGGAGAGTGTAATTACCCTTAATTATAATTATTTGGCATTTTACCTTTAGGTTGTAAATTATAAAAAAACATAAAAAAAAGGCTATATTTATGGGACTGCATTTAAGCCTCACTTGAGTTCAAAACAACTCGTGTACCACCTCTCTCCATTCCATTTCACCACTCTAAAGTTCGGTAGTCGAAGTCATGAAAATGCAAAAATGTATTTTTTAGAGGCAAATTTTGATATCACTATAGTTTGTGTACTTATTTCACTGCTTCCTTATATATAGGACAGTACATGCAATTAAGTTTTAAACTACTCGTATAATTATTAAAGTTTTCGATATATTTCGGTACCCTCTAAATTATAAAAAAGATTAAAGGTATTTTTAATCTTCTAACTATAGTCCATTCCCATTTTAATCCTTTATCTTTCAAGGGTTTGAAAAGGTCTTATATCTTTTAAATTTACTCTATTTTAAGACACAAATTGTCAGAATTTGTCCAACATTACCAAAAAATATCACATGTATCTGACGTAGCATTTTAATTTGAGAAAAGTGATTTTATTGGATAATTATGCATGACGTGACAATTATGTGGCTTTAATTTTTAAAAAAATGAATTGGTGATATGGCATTAAATTATATTATTTACTAAAATATTATTATTTGTATTTAAAATAAAATTTAAATACTTTTTATTATTTTATGTTTTTAAAATTACATTATTTTTGCTTCATTATTTAATACAAATAATATTTATACATTATATGTATTTTAATAAAAAAATTAAATTTCCTATTATTTCAGATTTAAAAAAATAAAATATTTTTACTTAATTTTTTAAGAAATAAAAAGTAACACATATTACCCTCTTCTCATTTTTTGTGTGTATAGAAAAATAATATATACATACATATATAAATACACATTACATATATATATATATATATATATATATATATATATATATATATACATACATACATTGTGGTGGCGATGGTTGCCCCCACCACTAGCAGACGGTTGGCCGTCGCTGCCAACTTCTGGGCGATGGCAATGCGATCGTCGCTCAAATTTAATGCGAATTATGGTCGCCCAAATTTAAGATGAGTCACTGTTACTCAGCCTAAGCGACGGCGACGCCCATTATTCTTGGCAACATGGTCACCCAGACGCAAGTGACCCCTTTCGTGCTGGGCCTTGACGATTCTGTCTAGAATAGTTCTGGAGGTTGGGCGGGGACGGTTTTTGTGGCCTCTCACATCGCCGGGAAAATTGCACTTTTAGTCCCACCGGATAGATACTATTGCAATTTTGGTCCCACACGTTATGAGCTCAGCACTTTTGGTCCCACAGAAAGAAAAAGTATTGCACTTTTGGTCCCAATCCCATTAAAACCGTTAAATAGGGATGGAAAACCACTTTGAAAGGTCAAAAGTGGTTTTTTATGATTTGAAAACCACTGGGCTTTTTGGAGGGAATCAAAACTGATTTTGTTGTATTTTTTATGTATTTCACTATAAAATGACAAACTTTTCCACTAAAATTAGCAAAAAAATAAGCTGCACAATTATGATAAGTAAAAAAAAATATCTCTGTCAAAAAATAAGTTGCGCAATTATGATATATAAAGCAATATTATTATGAAAAAATATTAAATTATGTGATTACAAAATTAAAATGACTTAAAAAAAGCACTGCAAAGTTAAAAGCAAAAAATAAACTAATTGCATTTACGTCAAAATTCACTATTTGCAATATACAGATTTAGCCTATTTTTCTCCCTGCCAACTATACACAGATATGCAATTTACATCCCAAAATAATTATCAATATTTGCAATTGCCAAAACCCTATTTTTCTCCTTGCCAACTATACAGAGATATGCAATTTACATCCCAAAAGAACTGTCAATGTTTGCAATTGCCAAAATCCTATTTTTCTCCCTGCCAACTATGCACACTATGCACAGATATACAATTTGCATCCCAAAAGAATTGCCAATGTTTGCAATTGCCAAAAAAATTATAAATTTGCCCAAAAACTAATTACAGAACCAAACACTGCCAAAATATTCGAACTAAAAAATCAAGTGTTTGGTTTCTTTTTCTTGGTTGCATGAATTGCAGCTGGAAGGTTTGTCATGGTGACAAACCTTTTTCCTCCTTTTGTTAGAAAAGGTACTTGACTCCCACTCCCTGATGCTTCATTAACATTGGAATATTGTGAGAAAATATGCCTAAGCGGATGAGATACCTGCACATAAAGAAAAAATGTCATCTAAAATGTCATCTGAAATGTGGTTTCACCTATCACTTTCAAAGCATTTATCCTCCACTCACATCCTCCCCCATCACATCTGCATATATTCTCCTACTATCATTTTTTGTAATTTTCAAGCTGCTTCTTTTTTAACGCCGTTAGCACTTGGGACCAAAAGTGCAGTAGTTTTCGGTCCTGTGGGACTAAAAGTGCTGAGGTTGTAAATTATGGGACCAAATGTGCAACACCCTATGTCCTATGGGACCAAAATTGCAATTTTCCCCACATCGCCACTATGTTATGTATATGTATACATATATGTATATCTATATATATACATAATTGTGTATATATATATAATTACTATTTTTTAAAATTATAAAATATATTTATGCAATTCCTTCATCAAAAATTCATGTCATAATGTTATACGACATTTTATTTTATTTTTATTAAATTATGTAATTGCCACGTCATATAGAATTAGCCAATAAAATCACTTTTCTCCAATTTGAAATGGGCCACGTTAGATTCCGGTGATATTTCTGGCAATTTTTGATAAAATTCGTCAACAAGTGTTCTAAAATCGAGCAAATTAAAATTTTAAAGGACCATTTTAAAATTCTAATAAATTAAAGGAATAAAATAAAAAATGGCTAAAATTAGATAACCAAAAATACCTTTAATCCTTATAAATAAATAATGAAATATACATCATACATTTCTTTATTTCTTAAATGAAAAAGTTTACATTCAACTATAATTAATCAAATTATAAAATCATTTATAATTTATTTTCTAACAAAACTAATGTACAATCCCAAAACAAAAGCTCTATATATAGCTGACTCCATTGTCTTCATCTGTGTACTCGGTTCAAGACAAATCCACATGCAAAATGATTATTGGCCCTCCAAATTTTTAACCATTTCATCTTCGTAGGAACTGATAAGCATCCTCAAAGACAAATCCCACGCACGGTTTCCACGCAGACTTCGTGTTAAAAAGACTTTCATGTCTGTTAGTGCTCCATTAATATCATCCTCGGATGGTCTATAAGCGTCGCAGACAACTCTCTTCCCATGAATTCTATAAGCGTGATTTAAAAGCTCTTCTTTCTTAAGAGTCAATTCTTTGCTATACAGTATCAGAAAAAGGGTTTGTTTTGATAAAATGGAGGTGGAATTGAAGTTCCGACTCCCAAACAAGTCCTCCCACCAGAAGCTCCTCTCCATCATCTCTCAATTCCATATCACAACTCTCTACCAACGCAACGAGTTCGTCGACGGCTCAGCATACGAGCTGAGCTCGCAGCGAGCTGTGCTGCTTCTCCGCTTGTACGAGCAACCCCGCACACCCCAGTGCGTCGTTTGCCTCAGGTCCAAACCCGTCTCGCTGGCGTCAGCAGTATCGAGATGGAGTATGAGGAATCGGACCCTGCAATCTTTAAGGCGTGTTTGGATGACCCCCAGAAACTAATGCAGGTGGATTCGAGGGTTTTGAGGAAGGTAAAGGAGGAATTCGGGGTTAAGAGATTTGTGGGGTTTGGGGGGTTTAGGAATGTGAGAAATGTGTATAATTGGAATGGGGTGATCCTGGAAGTGGATGAGGCTAAATTTGAGTTTGGAGAAATGTATGAGGTGGAGTGCGAGACTTCAGAGCCTGAGAGGGTGAAGAAGATGATCGAAGAATTCTTCACAGAGAACGGAATTGAATACTCTTATTCGGTTATGTCCAAGTTTGCAGTTTTCCGAGCCGGAGAGTTGCCTCTTTCCTGACTTCACTGTGGTTGATATGCTCAAGTTCTTTGTTGTCTTTTTTTTTTTTTTTTTTCCTATTTTTTCTTTTGTCACACTTTTCCTTTTTTTAATAACAGTCGCTGGTATCGTGGCGGGGGTTTGTCAAATCCCTACCGATTTATTGAAATCATGATTAAAAAAATGCCCTGTACATGATTAAAAGCTATAAACTAGGAGGACTACCTCCCTTTACAAAAATGCATGAGAAACGAAAGTTAGGCAAAATATTATCTAGATGGATTAAAGATGCTAAATGTCCCTCTGCTCGACGTATCACTTGATTCGTGTTATGACAGCAGGCGTGGTTTGCCAAGAAATCTGCAGGCTGATTACCTTTCCTGTATATATGAGAAAAAATAACATTCATCCCTCTCCGTAGAATCCGAAGACGAGTCAGTAGGTGTTGCAGCCTCAGTCCCTGAGTCTTTACTAATTATCTGAAGAACAACCTTGGCATCACTCTCTATCGAAAGATGAGTACACCCAGCTTCTTTAACAAGTTGGAGTCCCTTAACAATGGCATACAACTTCTCGTAAACATTTGTCTGGACGTCCAACCCATCTTCGAATGCCAAGACCATCCGACCTTGGCAGTCCCTAATGATTCCCCCCCGCTCCGGCAGAGCCCGAGTTTCCCTTGGATGCACCATTGCAATTGAGTTTCCACCACCCATCAATTGGGTGCCTCCAGCGAATTATCTTGGAGAAAGAAACCCAGTTTCGCTGCCACCATTAAATCACCTTTCCAAGTCTTCGAATAGGCACAAACGTTGCGAATTATCCTTGGAGGAGAAAAGCGAATGCAATTGAATTAGGCATCATTCCTCATCGTCCATGTGAACCATAATATAAGGATTGGAATCAGTACATGGATGCGACCGTGTCCGGCAAAGGGTGACGACAGCTTCCAAAATTGGATCATAATGTTTTATTTTATTGGAATTGACCTCCCTATATTATTTTTAATGTTCATATATAAGTCTCTATGAAAATAAATATCTTTTTACCTCCTGTGTTTTTAAAATGGAATACACAGCCTTCTTGGTGAGAAGGGTAATTCGCTAATTTCTGAAAAAATATGGGATAAAATAATATTTTATTTTATATGAACTTTTTGAATGACATGGGGGAATATTATGAAATATAGCCACTTCTAAGTAAACGTGTAATAACAATTGAAACCAAACGAACAATCCAGATATATTCAGAACTCTAGTCAACTTCAGCTGTGAACAATTTTACAAAACACACACTGGAGGATCCTCATAGGACGCACTAAATTGTTCACACAGATTAATCGTGGTGGCGGTGATAATCGGCGGTCATAGAAATATCGATGAGGCCGGCGGGAGAGAGCGGATAATGGAAAGAGTGGTAAAATATAAATTAACTATTAATGCATTATTTACAAAATATAATTAATTAATGTATTTATAATGAGATAATTATAAGAAGATAGAAAATATATAATTTACTAATTTTATTAGGGAAAAATATTTTTTTAGTCCGTTAAGTATGTCCAATATTAATTTTAATCCAATAACTATGCCTATATTTTTTTAGATTGTGTAAGTTTTAAAATTTGATGAAATTTAGTCCTTCAGTGGCCGGACTTTTTATTTTTTGCCGGAAAAAATAAACATGTCATTCCAACTGAATATTTTTTGACGAGTTGGCAGACATGTTGGAAATTTTTAAACTTATGTGGCAATTGAAATGAAGTAGAAATTTTCTTGAAAATATTTTGAATTATATTATAATTTATCAAATTAAAATTATTATTTAACAAAAAAAAACCTCCCCCCCCGACGCAACCTACCACCAGGAGGTCTAGGACAATCGCGCCACCGCTCGCCGTCGCCTACCTTGTTCCTCTCCCCACCGCCCCTACCCCATCTCCCCACCCTCGGCAAGCTCCGCAGAGGGGGGCGACGCCAATTGCCCTGAGCAAAAATTGGTTGGCGTCACCCCCAAATCTGGGCCACGACATCGTCTAGATTAGAAATAAATCTGGTCGACCCATCGCTCAGAGGTAGAGGGTGAGGGCTAGGCAACGGCTGGGCGAAGGCGTCACCCTCCACTGGGGTGAGCAATGCCGTCGTCCAGAGGTGAAGCGGCGGCGGCACGGCATCCAATTAAATATTTTAATTTTAATTAGTTTATTTTTCTTTAATTTGATTAAAAATAATTAAAGTAATTATTTTAATTTTAATTAATTTGATTCAAAGTAATTAGAAAGTTTTAAATTAAATAATAAATTTTATTAAAATATATTTAATTATTCAAATTAATAATATATAATTTTTCTAATTAATTATTATTTATTGATATAAATAATTAATTTGAAAAATAAATTTATTATATTAATATTGAGTTATAATTTAATTTTTCAATTTAAAATTACAAAATTTTTAAAATTTTATTTTTTTTTAGATTTTTTATATTAAAATAATATCCAGTTAGCATTAGCGCCCACATGTCGTCAAACATGGCTATACACGTGTATAAGTTGCCGGAAATTCAACAACTCACATGCCACATACACAATTTCCGACAAGTTTTCAAAATCTCACGAGAATATTCCCTACAAAATCCTAAATGGGACTAAATTTCATCAAGTAATGAAACTTAAAGGACTTAAAAAAAGGGTAAAATGCAGACACCCCCCAACGTATGGAGTCATTTGCACTTTTCGCCGCAAACATTTTTTTTTACACTTCACCGCCCAATCTTTTGATTTTATTGCCCTTTGCACTTTTTGGGGAATAATGATGGAATATTCTGTCTGCCTATGGAATTATTTGCACTTTGTCCCCCAGCGTATGAAATCACTTGCACTTTGCCCCCCAACTTTCTGCAATATCAGATGTATAAAACCCCTAAATCAAATAAGAAAATTTTAAACTTCAATTCACAAACAATTGATGTGCTTGATGGTGACGCCAATAAAAATACATGATTTTTTCCCTTTATTTTTTTGGTTTTATTTTTTCTCTTTTTATACAATAGTAATGTATTTGATTTTGTTGTGAAATTACATTCTTTTGTGATTTTTTTATTTGGGTTGTTGAAATTCAATCTCTTCAATTGGGTCGGTGAGTTTTTTTTTTTTTAATTTTCTCATTTGGGGTTTTTCAATTTTTGTAATGTTTTGTCGATTTTATATTTGTGTTGAAGTTTTTTGCTTGATGGTGGCGCCGATAGAAATATATAATTTTTTATTTATTTTTTTAGTTTGATTTTTTCTCTTTTACAATAGTAATGTACTTGATTTTAGGGTAAAATGCAAACATCCCCCCAACGTATGGGGTCATTTGCATTTTGCCCCCCAATCATTTTTTTTTTACACTTCACCGCCCAACCTTTTGATTTTGTTGCACTTTGCACTTTTCGAGGAATAATGAAGGAATATTCCGTCTGAGTATGAACTTATTTGCACTTTGTCCCCCAACTTTCTGCAATATCAGGTATGTGAAATCCCTAAATCGAATAAGAAAATTTTAAACTTCAATGAATTTTATAAATTTGCCTAACTCCCAATACTTTTTAAAATTAACATATAATGTATATATCCTTTAATAAAAAAATCTATAAGAAGTTTTATAACTAAAAGACATTTAGAAATAGGTCAAATGTTTTTGAAAAAGCAGTTGCCAGATTCATGCCTAATTCTGGCAATGCACGTGTAGTAATTTTATAAATTATAATACAATCCAGATATTCCTGGTATTTTATGAATAATTCAAAAACTCAATAATCCCTAAAAAATTATTCCCAGTAATAAAATGAGTCTTTTCCTAAGTTCAAATTTAAATTGTTCCATAAAAAACACCAACATGATTAATTCTCCTTTGAAAACTCATTCTTTATTAAATTTAAAATCTCCAATCAATTCCAATAAAAAATTATAATTCGTACAATTAAGTACTAGTACTAATATTTTTACACTAATAATTCAAGAACTTAATCAATTCCAGAATTCTTAAAGTATAAATAATCTAAATTCCAAAAAATAACCTATAACATCACTACTTAATTAAACTAAAAGTTACATATAAGAAGCTACCTTAAATTCAGAGCGATTGAAGTGCCTCAACTTTCTTCTTATAACTCCTTTCTACCAAACTCAATTTAAATTCAACAATTTTGGACGTGAAATATTATGAGTTTATATGGCTAGTAGGTACCTAGGAACTCTACAAAAATAGTTGTTCCTAGCGCTAGTTTTATATATCCAAGATTGATAGAAAACATCATCTGACAAGAGATTATTATCATATTCCAATAGAGCTATTGCAATGGCTACTATGGAGATTGGAGATTCCTCCGGCCATGTGGTTGAAGGTTGAGTTTTGTTTATTTTCGCCTACGGAGAGGCGTGCGGAAGAAAATAGATTTTAGAATTTGAATAGGCTATGTTTATGTATTAATTCAGATGGTGGTTGCGTATAGATAGGCTGTGTGAGTGAGATTATACCTATCAAAAGTTTTTTAAAATTTTAAAAATACAACTTTTAATAGGGAATAAAAATAAATTCAAAGATAACAAAACAATTACAGTCAATATATGTCGTAATAAGGTACGGGTGTTACACTCCATCCGTTATAAAAAAAAAAAAAAAAAAAAAAACTAAAATTCAATTCATAAACCACTAGATATCAGCAAAACTTATCTGTTCCAATATGGATACAAAGACAATTCTAAACAAAATATACAAATTTCGTATTTTTTTAGTATTACTAGTCGTCATTGCACACGCTTCTCGCGAGCATATAAAAAAAATTGTGATATGAGATAGAGAAGAAAAAAAATCATAATGAGAAAAAAAAATATTTTATAATTGAAAGTTTATTAAAAATATAGAAATTTGTAAAAAATAAAAACAAACATGGAGAAGTTTAGAGAAAAACATGGAGTAGTGCGTGAGAAAAATATTTTTTATAAAATTGTGAGATTATTTAAAAATTTAAAAATTACTATTTTGACCAAACTTGTTTTGAATAAAAGAAATTAATTTAAGGATAAAATAAGACAATTCAAAATTGGTACGATAAAAAAATTTTCTTTTATAATAGTACTAGGAGAACCCGTGCTATGCACGGTTATATCTATAAATATATATTTTAAATTAAATATTTTTTAATAATATATTGTGTTGTAAAAGAATCTATTACATAAAATAGAATTTTAATTTTTAATCGGTGAAGCATAATAGTTTTGAATTTTTACAGAACCTGATATTTATACTTACCAAAGTTTATATTTGTATGATGATTACTTTTAAATAATTATAACATTCTATTAAGTATATAAAATCACATTTTATATATATCAAACCTTGTATAAAAATAAAAAAAATTACTTAAATGTATTGTTTGTATTATATAATTTATCTTCCATAGGAAACTATATATTAAGTACATACATTTAAAATGATCTTACTTATCAAGAAAAATAAAATATAAACCAAGAATGTATACTTACTTTCAATACGTTATTAGGAATTGGTGATAAGAGAAGTCATAATAGAAATTATGAAATATTATGTTAATTTCTAGCAATAAATGTATATGTATACACATAATATTACATAAAATTATTTTATTATCATGTCATTTTAATTACGAAAAATAAATAAATCAAGGATACAAGCAAAATAAAATATTATACATCTTTTAAGCTTTAATATAAAACCATAAAACAAAAGTTGAAAATAAAATTAATCTTTGTATTTATTATTAATCTAACTTATATGTACAAAAGTTTCGATTGAAATAGAATATACATAAGAAGAAAATAAAATTCAAACAATCATATGTGGCCTTTTTCATAAAAAGAGTTCAAATTAAACAAACATGAAAGTACATATTTTATATATGAATTTAAAGATTTACAAAGCATATAATCATAAATCTAGTATAATCATATTTAGATAGTTCGAAAAATTAATTACAATAAAATTAAAATTTAGCTAGTGATTCTTTCCATCTTGTAAAATCTTATTAGTAGAAAAAAAAAAGAAGAAAATAAAATCTGAAAGAGAATGACGAAATTAAACTATAAAATAAAAATATAATATATAGAAAACTATGGTGTATAAAATAATTAAAAGTGGTGAATATTGAATACAAATAAAAACTAAATAGCAAATTAAGTACAATCATACAAATAAATATTAAATAAAATATGTATCTATTAACACTAAATAAATCTGTTACATCTTGTTGTTATATATATATATATATAATATATATATATATATATATATAATAAAAGGATGAAACAGAAAAAAGGAAAACAAAATTAAACAGTAAAAAATTTAAGGGATGAAACTATAATATGTATAAATATACTGGTGTATAGAAATATACAAAAGAATAAATATCTAAAAATTAAAAATTAAATTATATAGAATCATACAAATAAATATTGAAACAAAATATATACCATTAACACTAAATAAATCTATTTATTCTTTACCAAATAAAAAATACCATGTAAATTTGAAAAACTAACACCATACAAAAAAAAAAATTAATAAATAAAGAAAACATACAAAAGGATAGAGATTATTCGTTCAATAACTTTCAGGAATTATAAAAAATAAAATATAAAATGCTACCACCATAAATAATAAAAAAACATCACTCTACCCATAAAGATGAGTGTAAAAGATGAATAAATATTAAAAATTAAAATACAAAATTTCAAAGATCATGAAAAAAGAATGAATATAATGAAAATATGTAGAAATCGCTCCGGCCATAGAAGAACAATAGAAAGTAGCATGCAAAGTGCTAAATTTTGTGATCGTTTAATGAAAAACATACTATTGACAGATCTGAGCCTATTTAAAAATGAAGAGATGCAAGATAGATTTTGTTCTATTTATATACAAATATGATGGAGACCATTATCATTAGGTAAGTTTAAGATAAATTCAAATTAAATTTATAATATAATCTTGGAGATAAGATTTCAGATAAATACAAAATAAATATACAATATATTTAAAATAGATGATGTCTCTAATCAATAAGATTTTTTCTTGACAATTAAATAATTCAATTATAATCTTAGAGATAAGATTTCATATAAATACAAAATAAAGATTTAATATATATCTATCAAAATCCTAACTAATTTCTATTTATCTTAAACGAATACATATTTTAGGATTATATTTTATTTTTTCATTATTAAAAAAAATCTTTTATTGGTTAAACCTTGTTAACTTTAAATTAATTAAAATTTCTCTGTATTTATCTAGATACATTTAGTTATAACTATGATGAAATTAAAAATTAAATTGAAGAAAAAAATAAATATATATATATATATATATATATATATATATACAATATAATTAAAAGAACTGCAGGATAAGAAAATAATTAATAAGTGACAAATTATACATATATATATGTTGTTTTATGAATAGAAAATAGCAAATATATAGGAATAATAAATTAACAAAAAATATAAAATGTAAAATACGTTCTGAGTTTTATATAAAAAACTTATTATATAAAATGTAAAATATGTTCTGAGTTATTAACAAACATATAGAAATTAGTAATTTAAAGATATAAATAATTAGAAATAAAATGCAAATTTATAAAAAATTTAAAATTCGGTTAAAGTTACACAATTTTTTATAGTGCAAGACCATTATATATATATATATATATATATATATATATATATATATATATATTAATATAAAATATAATATAGAATTATATCCCAATATTGAAGATAAGATTTTGAATTAAGTAAAATTGTTTAGATATTTTTTTAATTAATATAAAGTATATAATCGCAAAGTAAGAATTTATTAAAATACATATAAAAACTTAGCATCTAAACCTTAAAGATAAGATTTTGGAATCATGAAAACTATAAAATTCCGTGAGAAATTTTGCAAGAATCTAATATATCTAATAATATATTAGATATATCTAAATGTGAACTTAAAAAATAATTATAAATTAACTTAGTATCTAAATCTTAAAGATAAGATTTTGGATAGGTGAATTTGTTTAGATAAGTACTAAGTATTTTTTTAATTAATTTTAGTTAAATAAAATCTCCAACTAATGAGATTTTTTCTTGATAATAAAAAAATTCAAAATTATCAAAAATTAATATTCGGTCAAAATTGACACAATTTTTAGTCAACCATCGTTCTGCTATATATATATAGATAGATAACGGGCCAAGTGGTGTAATAGCGAGGCACTATAATTTTAGTCATGTAATTTAAGGGGTGGCATTTTTAGTCCTGTACAAATTGATTTTTCTCAATTTAGTCCTGTAATTTGATAATTTTGGCAATTTTAGTCCTGCTAATAAATTCATGTAGGACAAAAAATGTCAACTCCCTTAAGTTATAAGAAGAAAAATGCCAATGTCCCCTAAGTTACAGGACTAAAAATGCAATTTAATTGAGATAAGTGCAAATCACATGTAATTTTTTGGCCAATTTATGAAAATTGCCAAAATTTTAAAGTTACAGGACTAAATTGCAAAAATCAATTCATGCAGGACCAGAAATGCCACCCCCATAAGTTATATGGCTAAAATTGCATTTTATATATATATATATATATATATATATATATATACTAGCGTAAAACCTGTGCTATGCACGATTATATAATTTTTCTTTTTTTTAAATGTTAAATAAAATCTTTTATAATATATTGCTTAATAAAGAAATCTTTTCTATAAAATAAAAATTTTTATTTGTAATAGGTAAAATATAGTAGTTTTAAATTTTTAATCTATTTGATTATTATCTAAAATGATATTTTCCAACACATAGAATATATTTTCTTAACCAAAATTTGTATTTTGTAAGGATTACTTTCATAAAATTATGTCATTCTATTAAATATGTATATTACTTATTTTACAAAGTCTAACTCTATAGAAAATATAAAAAATACATAAATCTAATTTATATTCCATCAAAATCCATACTAAAATACATAAATCTAAAATGATCTTACTTTGTAAAAAGTAAAATAAAATACAAAAATCAATAGAAGCTTACTTTTAATAAGCTATAAGAAAGACAACTGAAAGAAAAAAAAACAAAAATAAAAGAAAGATGGACGATTAAGAAAATAATTTTAAAATCTCAATATCATTTCATCGAATTGAATAAAAAGTACATAAATTATCATGAAATGAGAAAATAAAATGAGTACAAATGAAAATAAAAAAAAATCAATTGAATCATAAATATATGTGTAGTCTGAATTACTTTTTGAAAAAAAATTATTTTGTACTAATGAATGCCAGTGTAATGCAAGAATTAAGAAACATATATGATCATAGATCTAATTGAATCATTTATAGATAGCTTGAGAAAAAAATTATATGTAAAATAAAATCTAGTGATTCCTTCCATCTTATAAAACATCATCTGAAGACAAAATAAATATTAATAATAATTAAATTTGAAAAAGAACAACAAAATTAAACCATAAAATAAAAACGTGATGGATGAAACTATAATATGTAAAAAAAAAAGAGGTGTATAAAAAGATTTGAAAAAAGGGTAAACATTTAAATGAAAAATAAAATTAAATACCAAATTAATTAGAATCATATATATAAATAAATATTAAATAAAATATGTACCTATAAGCACTAAATGATTTTATTCCTTTTGTTTGAAAAATAAAAACAAAAAAGAAAAGAAATCTGGGAAAAAAATATGAATACAAAACAACTCACGTAAATATATAGTGAATTAATATCAAATAAAACTTAATATTGTTTAAGATAAACCACAATTCAATTAGTAAAAGTCATGTAAAAAGTTCATAGTCTGATCTTGAAAAAAATAGTATTGTTAAACTAATTAATAATTAACAAAAGGATTGGTGACATATAATTGACTTGAAATTATCAATTCAATAATTACATATAATTATACATATCAAGGCTTGATATCGTACGACATATAAATTATAAAAAGTTTAAATCCTAATAAACTGTATATAAACTTCAAAGAAATCGTATTGTGGTTAAGTAAGAATTCATAAAAGGTCATAAAATTTTTATATGAATGGCTACTTTTTGTAAATATATACCTTTAAGACGTGAACACCATCATAAATGCCAGACATCTTTTGTTATCCGGGTAGCTATATTGAAGTACTTTTCGATAAAAAATTCTACCAAATTTTCTTGATCTGCCATGAAAATAAAATTTCCACAAAAATTAAGAAATCAATTACTTTAGAGTTCAAACTATAATGAAACAAACAAAAAATAATAATTGAATGTAGAAAAAGGAAAGAATAAAATATCACCTGATTTGAGAGCGTAGATACAATAAAGTGCAATAAATTGTAATGGTCATTGACTGCAAAGAAGAAAAAACTATTAGTTTGTATCATTGAAACAACAAAAAGAAAAGCAAAATCAAACCGATCACAATAGCAGGATGAAGAGGAATGAAATGTTGAAAAACTAATAAAGTGATACTTTCTGATAAGTTTTGTATATAGGTAGATTGAATAATACCTTTAGACGTGAACACCATAAAATGCCAGTGGCCCATCCTTTAAAGCTTGAAACGTCTTTCATGATCCGAGCACCTATATTGCAATTTTTTTGGAAAAAAAAATTATCAAATTTTCTTGATGATATGTCAGGAAACTAAAATTTCAACAAAAAGTTAAGAAATCAATTAATTTATGGTTCAAAGATTGAAATAAATTAGCAAGCTAACTCAAAAAACAATAATCACATATAAAATACGAAAAGAATAAATATCACCTGGTTAGATAACTTGAAAATACAACAAACTGTAATGATATTGACTGCAAAGAAGAAGAAAAACTACTGTTAGCTTCATCAATAAAACAACAAAAAAGAAGAAGTAAAATCAACCTATTACAAAAGAAAGGTGATATCTATATAAATAACAAAACACCCTAATATGAAGGATGTGTGGTTGAATAGATAAGATATTAGATAAATATCTTTATTTTGAAATTATGATAATACGTAGGCTTAAATTTAGGGATATGTGCAAAACCTATTATATTACTTAGAATACATATTAGATCTTTTTATTAGATATAAAATGCAAATTTATAAAAAATTTAAATTCGGTTAAAGTTATACAATTTTTATAGTGGAAAACTATTATATATATATATATATCTATTAATATAAAATATAATATAGAATTATATCCTAATATTGAAGATAAGATTTTGAATTAAGTAAAATTGTTTAGATATTTTTTTAATTAATATAAAGTATATAATCGTAAAGTAAGAATTTATTAAAATACATAAAATGACTTAGTATCTAAACCTTAAAGATAAGATTTTGGAATCATGACAATTATTTAAAATTCCGTGAGAAATTTTGCAAGTATCTAATATATCTAAATATTATTAGATATATCTAAATGTGAATTTAAAAAAAATAAATATAATTAACTTAGTATCTAAATCTTGAAGATAAGATTTTGGATAGATAAATTTGTTTAGATAAGTACTAAGTATTTTTTAATTAATTTAAATTAAATAAAATCTCCAACCAATGAGATTTTTTCCTAGTTATTAAAAAATTCAAAAACACCAGAAAATAGTAGTCGGTCAAAATGGACACAATTTCAGTCAACCATCGTTCTGCTATATATATAAATATATTATATATATATATATATATATATATATAGTTGAAATTAAAATCCAGTAACTCAATCTTTAAGTTTTCCAGCTTCATCTAAGACGACCCTTGAATAGATGTGCTCATAAAGAGAAAAAATACCTGATATACTTTTATTATAACTCTTCAATACTTAAATTAGCTTATGAGGTAGAAATGGGATAGCCTAGAGGTAATAAAATGTGGTAAGATTATTGTTGGCTCTCTTGTTATCTCATCATCCATGTGGACTGTAAGCATTCAACATAAGTCTGCACACATCTGAAAAAATTTGATTTTTTGCTGTGATTAATTATTATAGTTAAAAAAATTATGATAAATACAAATTAATTATGGTTTTGCAACAATCATTAGCAATTGTTTTTGCAAGTATAGTCAAAACATTAACCACGGCTAAAACCATGACAAATATTCGGCTATGACTTAAAATCATTGCGAATATTAATTAATCGTGGTAAAAGATTAAGTTTTTTCTTTGATTTTGTTCAATCCGTGATTAATAGTATTGATTTAGCATGATTTTTAAACTGTGGTCATTTGTAGTGTAGCGAATAATTTTTTCGTAGTGATAAATTAACGGTGTTAATGAGTAGGGTAAGACCTTATTCAGACTCATATTTAATTATAAAAGATTTATTCTATTAAATAATATTCAAATTCTACCCAATTTCCTCGTAACCCAATGGGTTTTAGATTCAATGCAATTATTTTGGACCTGATTTTTTGGGCACGGGTAGAGTCTACACCCATTTTTCTTCTTTCTTCTTTTTTTTCTTCATAATGTTGTTGAATAATATTTGATATTTTTATTTAAGATAATGTAATTAAAAAAGACTAAATTAAATTTAAATTAAATTAATTTCTTTCTTTTTATTTTTTATTTTCTTTTCGTAATTTATCAATAAAGAAATTATTGAGATCAATTCACAAATAATTCTTTTTTACATAATATATCATTTATTATACTACTTATAAAATAATATAATAAAACTATTAAATTTACATATTTAATAGCAATTGAATTTAATACTATAAAACTTTAAAATTCAATTTTATGACTTCAAGTCTTCAAGCAAGCATTATTGTCTATCAAGATATTGAAAAATAAGCCTAGCATCATAAATTTATATAACTAATTATTTAAATATTTATTAATTAAAAAATATACACAATTAAATAATTACATGATAAACAATGTTATGATGTCCTTAGAATTGAGATTTTTTTCCGTTGAGTTTAGATCATTTGAAAATCAATTATCAAATTGAATTGAAAAAAAAAAAATTTGGTCCAAATTAGGAATGCAAACCGATGGATATTAATGGGTAGAAACTCAGCCAAAATCAAATATATATTTTTTTAATGAGTCTGGATCAAGACATGGCCCTTTATAATCTATACTATTTAAAAAAATTATTTTATCGTACTAATTTTTGAATACCAGAATTTATCAATCATTTCATTTTTTTTCCTTTAAAAAAATTTGGTCAAATTAGGTAATTCTAATATTTTTTAATCATTTTATAATTATATTTTTTTAACTACCAACTACTTCACATTTATCTCTCACTTTATTCTTCATATTTATTATAATTTATTCTTTTTATAATTTTTTTATTGTTCCACAAACCAAAAAAAAATTATATGCTCGAAAAAATTACATACAACGATAACTATAATTTATTAAATTTTAATATAATTTTTGAATTAATCTATAAATCTAAAATAGGATCTCGCCCGACTCATTTACACATCTAGTTTCAGTCCATTACATAAAACAAAAATTAATGCATTGATGACTCCATTGTTATGTACTGGCCACAAGCATTCATGACAAATCCACGTGTAAAATGATTATTTGCCCTCCAATTTTGGGTCCATTCAATCTTTGTACGGATGTAAAATTACTTTTAGGGATAAATACACTTCCTCTCTTAAGATTTGATATAATTACATATAAACTCCTAAAATTTGCTACTGTCTAACAAATAAGTCATCTTGTTAGTAAAAAATTCATTAAATTTGTTGATATTAACAAAAAGAATTGAATGAAAATTGATAGTTACCATTGATTGATTTAACTGACTTATTGGAGGTCAATAAATTTTTTAACTAAAATACCATTATAATGGTGAAGATAGATATCCTCACATGCATTAACACGTTAAGACATATGAGGTAATTTAGTCATACAAAAACTTATTTGACTTTCTATAAGTTAATAATAAGTCAATCGGAGTGCATGTATATTTTTTTTTCTGATTGTTTTTATTATTAATATCGACAAATTCGATGAATTTTGACTAACGGAGGGACTTATTTGTTAGACGAAAACTAACCTTAAGAGTGTTAGATGTAATTTTTCAAACTATAGAGAATCTACATGTAATTATACCAAAACTCAAAAGAGAAAGTACAATTATTCCTTATTTTTATGGGTAAATTACAACCACCTCCCTGAGGTTTGGCATAAATTACGAATACCCTCTCGTTGTTTGAAAAATTACAATATACCCCCATGATATTTGATGAAATTATATAATCCTTGGATTGAGGTATAAAAAATGTCAACTTTGCCCTTATTGTATTTTTTTATTATTTTTAAAAAAATTAAATTATAAAAATATGAAACGGGATGAATGAAAAAATTTTAAAAATTATAAAAAAAAATTATCCTCTTAGTCCATAAAAATATTTTTTAAGATAATAAATAAAATTATAATTTTTAATTTGCAAGGGTATTTTGGTCAATTCATCATAAAAAATGAATGGATTTGGCTAATTGTTAGGTGGCCGTTAAAATCAAGGGGGTATTTTTAATTTTTCAACAATGAGGGAATATTCATAATTATACCAATTTCAGGAAAAATTGTTGTAATTTATCCTATTTTTATTGTCTCGTATATAAAGAGGGTTGACAAAAGAAGAGTTCCAAATATAAGGATGACGCATAGTAATTCATAATTTTAATTTTTTTTTTTATAATTACAGGACTCCGAGGACGAGTTTCTAAATAAAATTTTATGATATAAAATAATAATTTATTTTTATAATTTCTAATTATGTATAATATAATAATTTTATTTTCTTGTAATTTTATATATTTATATTTTTTGGTTGTTTCCATAATACTCTTAATATAACTTAATTTTCTATTTTTTTTAACTTGATGTATTGAGTTCTATATTTTAGTCTAATTTATAATATATTTTTAAACTTGTAAAATTATTTATTATAGACACAGGGGACGTCGTGCACGATAGCTAGTATATAAATTTCTTTTTATCCAATTTCACATTTTAAAAGCGCTTATACGACAGAGGAGAGATAAGAAAAAATATCTCGTCCGTAAAAAAATTTACAAATGAAAAAGTATTTGTCGCTTTTTTTTTCACATCATAGCTTATGTGGCCATGATTTTTTTTATTTATCATATAAGTGTTAATTGTGGCTAAAAAAATAAAAAAGAAATATCCAATCAGCAAAAGCCCCAAATAAAATAGGTCAAATTTTGTCTGTCTTAACAATTTTCGACCACTTTTAGAATTTCGATAGAGTCCTGCAATTGCCAAAATTAATTAATTATAGGTTACTATTTGTCACCCCTATATCTAAAGTCTTTGTTTCGCCAATGAATACCATTAAACCTTTCAAAAAATCATGAGATGCATTATCGAACACGACCCGAACACACCTCAAATACGATATTCATATATTTCAAAATATAATTTAAAAAAAAAAAAAAGAAAGAAAGAAAGAAGGACACGACGTATCCGACAAACTTAGAAGGTCTTTTTGTAATTTCAGAAAGTCTTGGGGTTAAGATTGAATAAAAAAGAAAAAGATATCACTTCTCTTTCAAACTCATTTCTAAACGTTTCTTCTTCCCTAATTCTTTCTCTCTCCAAATTCTGTGGGACTTGGAATTCTTTGAATGAAAATGCAATTAACATAATTTTTGTATAAGTCCAGTGTCTACTGATCAAAAGAAGAAGCTTTTGTACGGGCAACAAGAGCAAAAGAAGTATACAATTAAAATTATTGTTCTTTTTACCTTTTTAAAATGAACTGATTATATATATATATATATATATATATATATATATATATATATTGAAGCCATCTATAGTAGGTAAGGATTTAGATATACGGCATGTTTATTTTATATTTTATTTTGATAATTTTTTATATTTAAATTTTAAATTAAATATAAATATATATATAATTGTGTCAGTACTATGACGTATTCTAGTTTATTAATATTTTCCATGCTATCGTAACAGTGTCCATGCATCTATGTACGTATTAGCAAGCATCCAAGACTAATCCCACACGCAGTTCCAATATGTACTGCTACAATAATATCGCCCTTAAATGATCTTTAAGCAGGTTAAATTATATTTTTTAATCTGGTAATTATAAGGGATAATTACACTCTTCTCCTCTGAGATTTGGTATATTTACACGTAGGCCCTCTGTGGTTCAAAAAATTACACCGAGCACCTCTAAGGTTTGCTTCCATCTAACAAATAAGTCCATCCAATAGTCAAAATTCACAGAATTTGCTGATATTTACAAAAAAAAAAAAAAAAAATGAAAATTGATGTTTACCCTCAATTGACTAATTATTGACTTATTGCATGTTAAATAATTTTTTTTGGACTAAACTACTCTTACAACGGTGAAGATATACTCCTCATATGCATTAACACATGAAGGCGTATGAGGGTAATTTGATCAAAAAGATTTATTTGACCTGTATTAACAAGTCAGTAATAAGCCAATTAAGGGTTAATACAGATTTTTTTCTAATTTTTTTTTGTTAATATCAACATATTCGTTGAATTTTGACTAATGGAGGGACTTATAGACGAAAACAAATATCAGGGGTGCTAGATGTAATTTTTTAAAGCACAAAGAATTTACGTGTAATTACACCAAACTTCAGTAGAGGAGAGTGTAATTACCCCTATTTATAATTATTTGGCATTTTACCTATAACTTGTTAGGTTGTAAAATAAGTTTTCGCCTTTTTAAAATTTGTGATTTCAGGACAAATTGGCTAAAAAATGACACCACTTTCCAGCCGATTTATTCCTAAAATCGCAAAAATAAAGAAACGTAAAAGATTAAATTAATACCCTATAAGTTGTTGGACCAAATTATCAACCCAAAAAAAAAAAAAAAAAGGCTATAATTATGGAACTGCATTTAGGCGTCACTTGCGTTCAAAGTCATGAAAATGCAAAAATTTATTTTTGGAGGCCAATTTTGATATCTCTATAATTTGTGTCCTTATTTCACTGCTTCCTTATATATAGGATAGTAAATGCAATTAAATCTTAAACTATTCGTATAATTATTAATATTTCTACATATTTCGGTACCCTCTAAATTATAAAAAGGATTACAGGTATTTTTAGTCTTCTAACTAATAATTCATATCCATTTTAGTTCTTTGTCTTTTAAGGGTTTCAAAAAGGTCTTATATCTTTTAAATTTGTTCTATTTAGGATACAAATTGTCAGAATTTGTCCAATATTGTCGAAAAAATATCACATGTATCTGACGTAGCATTTTAATTTGAAAAAAGTGATTTTATTGGATAATTATGCATGACGTGACAATTAGTGGTTTTAATTTTTAAAAAAAATGAATTGGTGATATGACATTAAATTATATTATTTACTAAAATTATTATTATTTGTATTTAAAATAAAATTTTAATACTTTTTTATTATTTTATATTTTTTAAAATGACATTATTTTTACTTCATTATTTAATACAAATAATATTTATCATTACATGTATTTGAATAAAAAAAATTAAATTTCCTATTAGTTCAGATTTCAAAAAATAAATATTTTTACTTAATTTTTTAAGAAAAAAAAGTAACACACATTGCCCTCTTCTCATATTTTGTGTGTATAGAAAAATAATATATACATACACATATAAATACACATAACATATATAATTATTATATATATACATTGTGGCGGAGATGGTTGCCGCCACCACTAGGCGCCGGTTGGCCGTCGCCGCTAACTTCTGGGTGATGGCGACGCGATCATCGCCCAAATTTAATGCGAATTGCGGTCACCCAAATTTAGGATGAGTCACTGTTACTCAGCGTAGGCGACGGCGACGCCCATTACTCTTGACAACATGGTCACCAGGACGCTATTGCACCCTTTTGTGCTGGGCGATGGCGACGCTGTCCGGAATAGTCCTGGAGGTTGGGCGGGACGGTCGTCGTGGCCTCTCATGTCGCCGCTATGTTATATATATACACAATTGTCTATATATATAATTACTTTTTTTCTAAATTATAAAATGTATTTATGCAATCCTTCTCCAAAAATTCATGTCATAATGTTATACCATATTTTATTTTATTTTTATTAAATTATGTAATTGCCACATCATATAGAATTAGCCAATAAAATCACTTTCTCCAATTTTAAATGCGCCACGTTAGATTCTGGAGATACTTTCAGCAACTTGATAAAATTCGTCAACAAGTGTCCTAAAATCGAGCAAATTAAAATTTTAAAGGACCATTTTAAAATCCTAATAAATTAAAGGACTAAACTAAAAAATGGCTAAAATTAGAGAACGAAAAATACCTTTAATCCTTATAATAAATAATGAAATATACATCATACATTTCTTTATTTCTTAAATGTAAAAGTTTACATTCAACTATAATTAATCAAATTAGAAAATCATTTATAATTTATTTTCTAACAAAACTAATGTACAATCCCAAAACAAAAGCTCTATATATTCTTACATTGCTGACTCATTGTCTTCACCTGTGTACTCGGTTCAAGACAAATCCACATGCAAAATGATTATTGGCCCTCCTATTAAATATACATTCATATTTTGTAGAGTTTGAAGTCTCCCAAATGTCTAGTTGGGAAGACTCCTCTTGGATGAGACTTCTTCTATAACAGTGTTTGCAGTCTCCCAAAGTGTATGTGGGATCATGACTCTTCTTGTACCTATAAATAGGTGCTCCTCAGAATACAAGATACACAATTCATACTATGTGTGTTTTCACATAAACTCTCTCCCATATACTCTCTCTATTCTCTCTTGGAGTATCACCAAGCTCTCCAAGGGTTTAAGGCGTGTAAACTCGGGTGGATAGCTCTAGTAGTAATCCACGAGGGCAAGAATCGAAGGACGTGCTTGTAGATCCAAGGGATTACCAGGAGAAGCTCGTAGACAAGTCGTAGAGATCCGGGGTTCCTCGAGTCATTCCGCTGCAGGTTACGAAACCAAATTACTGAGGTATTTACCGGAACCCTTAACGTGCAACATGTATGATTAATGTGATACATGTTTTTGTGCTTTAAATTTCAACAGTGGTTTCAGAGCCGTTAAGGCTTGTACTCGCTAATATTACTTGATTGATCATGAAAATTTTTCATGCTAGAATTATTTTTGAAAAATTCGTTTTCATCATGAAATCATGGAATTTTTTGTTGATTTTTCACCATGTGTAGATACTAATGTATAGATCATGTGGTTAAAATTTGGTGAAATTTGGATGAGTGGTTGGTGAGTAAAATCAAACCCTAGTTTTAAAATCTGCTTTCTTTGACCAAAAAATCGGACCTGATTCTGCGATTTTTATCAAAATAATTTTAGGCTATGTTGTAGAGCATGAAAAGAGGTTCAAAACGATATATGAATCATTTGAAAACGGGTTTAAAATGAATGTGATATGAATTTTTCAAATTTTGGCTTAAAAACACACATTCGCCGAAATTTGGCCGGCGAAGTTGCCGGAAAATTTCGCCGACGCCGCCTGAGCGCCAAGTGGCGCGGGTCCTATGCTGACTATGCACTGACTGCGCACCTGTTGCGCACAATCAGCGCCTACGTGGCGCCAACTTAGGTAATTTTTAACCATTTCATCTTCGTAGGAACTGATAAGCATCCTCAAAGACAAATCCCACCCATGCAGAATTCGTGTTAAAACTACTTTAATGTCTGTTAGTGCTCCATTAATATCATCCTCGGATGGTCTATAAGCGTCGCAGACAACTCTCTTCCCATGAATTCTATAAGCGTGATTTAAAACCTCTTCTTTCTTAAGAGTCAATTCTTTGCTATACAGTATCAGAAAAGGGTTTGTTTTGATAAAATGGAGGTGGAATTGAAGTTCCGACTCCCAAACAAGTCCTCCCACCAGAAGCTCATCTCCATCCTCTCTCAATTCCATATCACAACTCTCTACCAACGCAACGAGTTCGTCGACGGCTCAGCATACGAGCTGAGCTCGCAGCGAGCTGTGCTGCTTCTCCGCATGTACGAGCAACCCCGCACACCCCAGTGCGTCGTTTGCCTCAAGTCCAAACCCGTGCTCGCTGATGGCGTCAGCAGTATCGAGATGGAGTATGAGGAATCGGACCCCGCAATCTTTAAGGCGTGTTTGGATGACCCCAGAAACTAATGCAGGTGGATTCGAGGGCTTTGAGGAAGGTAAAGGAGGAATTCGGGGTTAAGAGATTTGTGGGGTTTGGGGGTTTAGGAATGTGAGAAAGGTGTATAATTGGAATGGGGTGATCCTGGAAGTGGATGAGGCTAAATTCGAGTTTGGAGAAATGTATGAGTTGGAGTGCGAGACTTCAGAGCCTGAGAGAGTGAAGAAGATGATCGAAGAATTCTTCACAGAGAACGAAATTGAATACTCTTATTCGGTTATGTCCAAGTTTGCAGTTTTCCGAGCCGGAAAGTTGCCTCTTTCCTGAGTTCACTGTGGTTGATATCCTCAAGTTCTTGTTGTCTTTTTTTCTTTTTTTTCCTACGTCACACTTTTCTTTTTCTTAATAAAAGTCGCTGGCACCGTGGCGGGGTTTGGCAAATCCCTGCCGATTTATTGAAATCATGATTAAAAGAATGCCCTGTACATGATTAAAATCTATAGGAGGACTACCTCCCTTTACAAAAAATGCATGAGAAACGGACGTTAGGCGAAATATTATCTAGACGGATTAGAGATGCTAAATGTCCCTCTACTCGAAGTATCACTTGCTTCGTGTTATGAGTCTAAAATCAATGTGATATGAATTTTTCAAATTTTGGCTTAAAAACACACATTCGCCGGAATTTGGCCGGCGAAGTTGCCGGAAAATTTCGTCGGCGTCGCCTGACCGCCAAGTGGCGCGGGTCCTATGCTGACTGTGCGCTGACTGCGCACCTGTTGCGCACAATCAGCGCCTACGTGGCGCCTACTTAGGTAAATTTTTATCCATTTCATCTTCGTAGGAACTGATAAGCATCCTCAAAGACAAATCCACCCCACGCAGAATTCGTGTTAAAACTACTTTAATGTCTGTTAGTGCTCCATTAATATCATCCTCGGATGGTCTATAAGCGTCGCAGACAACTCTCTTCCCATGAATCCTATAAGCGTGATTTAAAACCTCTTCTTTCTTAAGAGTCAATTCTTTGCTATACAGTATCAGAAAAGGGTTTGTTTTGATAAAATGGAGGTGGAATTGAAGTTCCGACTCCCAAACAAGTCCTCCTACCAGAAGCTCCTCTCCATCCTCTCTCAATTCCATATCACAACTCTCTACCAACGCAACGAGTTCGTCGACGGCTCAGCATACGAGCTGAGCTCACAGCGAGCTGTGCTGCTTCTCCGCATGTACGAGCAACCCCGCACACCCCAGTGCGTTGTTTGCCTCAAGTCCAAACCCGTGCTCGCTGATGGCGTCAGCAGTATCGAGATGGAGTATGAGGAATCGGATCCGCAATCTTTAAGGCGTGTTTGGATGACCCCCAGAAACTAATGCAGGTGGATTCGAGGGCTTTGAGGAATGTAAAGGAGGAATTCGGGGTTAAGAGATTTGTGGGGTTTGGGGGTTTAGGAATGTGAGAAAGGTGTATAATTGGAATGGGGTGATCCTGGAAGTGGATGAGGCTAAATTCGAGTTTGGAGAAATGTATGAGTTGGAGTGCGAGACTTCAGAGCCTGAGAAAGTGAAGAAGATGATCGAAGAATTCTTCACAGAGAACGGAATTGAATACTCTTATTCGGTTATGTCCAAGTTTGCAGTTTTCCGAGCCGGAAAGTTGCCTCTTTCCTAAGTTCACTGTGGTTGATATCCTCAAGTTCTTTGTTGTCTTTTTTTCTTTTTTTTCCTACGTCACACTTTTCTTTTTCTTAAAAAAAATCGCTGGCACCGTGGCGGGGGCTTGGCAAATCCCTGCCGATTTATTGAAATCATGATTAAAAGAATGCCCTGTACATGATTAAAAGCTATAGGAGGACTACCTCCCTTTACAAAAAATGCATGAGAAACGGACGTTAGGCGAAATATTATCTAGACGGATTAGAGATGCTAAATGTCCTCTACTCGAAGTATCACTTGCTTCGTGTTATGAGTCTAAAATGAATGTGATATGAATTTTTCAAATTTTGGCTTAAAAACACACATTCGCCGGAATTTGGCCGCGAAGTTGCCGGAAAATTTCGCCGGCGCCGCCTGACCGCCAAGTGGCGCGGGTCCTATGCTGACTGTGCGCTGACTACGCACCTGTTGCGCACAATCAGCGCCTACGTGGCGCCTACTTAAGCAAATTTTTAACCATTTCATCTTCGTAGGAACTGATAAGCATCCTCAAAGACAAATCCCACCCACGCAGAATTCGTAAAACTACTTTAATGTCTGTTAGTGCTCCATTAATATCATCCTCGGATGGTCTATAAGCGTCGCAGACAACTCTATTCCCATGAATTCTATAAGCGTGATTTAAAACCTCTTCTTTCTTAAGAGTCAATTCTTTGCTATACAGTATCAGAAAAGGGTTTGTTTTGATAAAATGGAGGTGGAATTGAAGTTCCGACTCCCAAACAAGCCCTCCTACCAGAAGCTCCTCTTCATCCTCTCTCAATTCCAATCACAACTCTCTACCAACGCAACGAGTTCGTCGACGGCTCAGCATACGAGCTGAGCTCGCAGCGAGCTGTGCTGCTTCTTCGCATGTACGAGCAACCCCGCACACCCAGTGCGTTGTTTGCCTCAAGTCCAAACCCGTGCTCGCTGATGGCGTCAGCAGTATCAAGATGGAGTATGAGGAATCGGATCCCGCAATCTTTAAGGCGTGTTTGGATGACCCCAGAAACTAATGCAGGTGGATTCGAGGGCTTTGAGGAAGGTAAAGGAGGAATTCGGGGTTAAGAGATTTGTGGGGTTTGGGGGGTTTAGGAATGTGAGAAAGGTGTATAATTGGAATGGGTGATCCTGGAAGTGGATGAGGCTAAATTCGAGTTTGGAGAAATGTATGAGTTGGAGTGCGAGACTTCAGAGCCTGAGAGAGTGAAGAAGATGATCGAAGAATTCTTCACAGAGAACGGAATTGAATACTCTTATTCGGTTATGTTCAAGTTTGCAGTTTTCCGAGCCGGAAAGTTGCCTCTTTCCTGAGTCACTGTGGTTGATATCCTCAACTTTTTTGTTGTCTTTTTTTCTTTTTTTTCCTACGTCACACTTTCTTTTTCTTAAAAAAAATCGCTGGCACCGTGGCGGGGGTTTGGCAAATCCCTGCCGATTTATTGAAATCATGATTAAAAGAATGCCCTATACATGATTAAAAGCTATAGGATGACCTCCCTTTACAAAAAATGCATGAGAAACGGACGTTAGGCGAAATATTATCTAGACGGATTAGAGATGCTAAATGTCCCTCTACTCGAAGTATCACTTGCTTCGTGTTATGAGTCTAAAATGAATGTGATATGAATTTTTCAAATTTTGGCTTAGAAACACACATTCGCCGAATTTGGCCGTGAAGTTGCCGGAAAATTTCGCCGGCGCCGCTTGACCGCCAAGTGGCGCGGGTCCTATGCTGACTGTGCGCTGACATCGCACCTGTTGCGCACAATCAGCGCCTACGTGGCGCCTACTTAGGCAAATTTTTAACCATTTCATCTTCGTAGGAACTGATAAGCATCCTCAAAGACAAATCCACCCACGCAGAATTCGTGTTAAAACTACTTTAATGTCTGTTAGTGCTCCATTAATATCATCCTCGGATGGTCTATAAGCGTCGCAGACAACTCTCTTCCATGAATTCTATAAGCGTGATTTAAAACCTCTTCTTTCTTAAGAGTCAATTCTTTGCTATACAGTATCAGAAAAGGGTTTGTTTTGATAAAATGGAGGTGGAATTGAAGTTCCGACTCCCAAACAAGCCCTCCTACCAGAAGCTCCTCTCCATCCTCTCTCAATTCCAATCACAACTCTCTACCAACGCAACGAGTTCGTCGACGGCTCAGCATACGAGCTGAGCTCGCAGCGAGCTGTGCTGCTTCTTCGCATGTACGAGCAACCCGCACACCCCAGTGCGTTGTTTGCCTCAAGTCCAAACCCGTGCTCGCTGATGGCGTCAGCAGTATCGAGATGGAGTATGAGGAATCGGATCCCACAATCTTTAAGGCGTGTTTGGATGACCCCTAGAAACTAATGCAGGTGGATTCGAGGGCTTTGAGGAAGGTAAAGGAGGAATTCGGGGTTAAGAGATTTGGGGTTTGGGGGTTTAGGAATGTGAGAAAGGTGTATAATTGGAATGGGGTGATCCTGGAAGTGGATGTGGCTAAATTCGAGTTTGGAGAAATGTATGAGTTGGAGTGCGAGACTTCAGAGCCTGAGAGAGTGAAGAAGATGATAGAAGAATTCTTCACAGAGAACGGAATTGAATACTCTTATTCGGTTATGTTCAAGTTTGCAGTTTTCCGAGCCGGAAAGTTGCCTCTTTCCTGAGTTCACTGTGGTTGATATCCTCAACTTTTTTGTTGTCTTTTTTTCTTTTTTTCCTACGTCACACTTTTCTTTTTCTTAATAAAATCGCTGGCACCGTGGCGGGGTTTGGCAAATCCCTGCCGATTTATTGAAATCATGATTAAAAGAATGCCCTGTACATGATTAAAAGCTATAGGAGGACTACCTCCCTTTACAAAAAATGAATGAGAAACGGACGTTAGGCGAAATATTATCTAGACGGATTAGAGATGCTAAATGTCCCTCTACTTGAAGTATAACTTGCTTCGTGTTATGAGTCTAAAATGAATGTGATATGAATTTTTCAAATTTTGGCTTAAAAACACACATTCGCCGGAATTTGGCCGGCGAAGTTGCCGGAATATTTAGCCGGCGCCGCCTGAGCGCCAAGTGGCGCGGGTCCTATGCTGACGGTGCGCTGACTGCGCACCTGTTGCGCACAATCAGCGCCTACGTGGCGCCTACTTAGGCAAATTTTTAACCATTTCATCTTCGTAGGAACTGAAAAGCATCCTCAAAGACAAATCCCACCCACGCAGAATTCGTGTTAAAACTACTTTAATGTCTGTTAGTGCTCCATTAATATCATCCTCGGATGGTCTATAAGCGTCGCAGACAACTCTCTTCCCATGAATTCTATAAGCGTGATTTAAAACCTCTTCTTTCTTAAGAGTCAATTCTTTGCTATACAGTATCAGAAAAGGGTTTGTTTTGATAAAATGGAGGTGGAATTGAAGTTCCGACTCCCAAACAAGTCCTCCCACCAGAAGCTCCTCTCCATCCTCTCTCAATTCCATATCACAACTCTCTACCAACGCAACGAGTTCGTCGACGGCTCAGCAAATGAGCTGAGCTTGCAGCGAGCTGTGTTGCTTCTCCGCATGTACGAGCAACCCCGCACACCCCAGTGAGTCGTTTGCCTCAAGTCCAAACCCGTGCTCACTGATGGGTCAGCAGTATCGAGATGAGTATGAGGAATCGGACCCCGCAATCTTTAAGGCGTGTTTGGATGACCCCAGAAACTAATGCAAGTGGATTCGAGGGCTTTGAGGAAGGTAAAGGAGGAATTCGGGGTTAAGAGATTTGTGGGTTTGGGGGTTTAGGAATGTGAGAAAGGTGTATAATTGGAATGGGGTGATCCTGGAAGTGGATGAGGCTAAATTCGAGTTTGGAGAAATGTATGAGTTGGGTGCGAGACTTCAGAGCCTGAGAGAGTGAAGAATATGATCGAAGAATTCTTCACAGAGAACGGAATTAAATACTCTTATTCGGTTATGTCCAAGTTGGCAGTTTTCCGAGCCGGAAAGTTGCCTCTTTCCTGAGTTCACTGTGGTTGATATCCTCAAGTTCTTTGTTGTCTTTTTTTCTTTTTTTTCCTACGTCACACTTTTCTTTTTCTTAATAAAAGTCGCTGGCACCGTGGCGGGGTTTGGCAAATCCCTGCCGATTTATTGAAATCATGATTAAAAGAATGCCCTGTACATGATTAAAAGCTATAGGAGGACTACCTCCCTTTACAAAAAATGCATGAGAAACGGACGTTAGGCGAAATATTATCTAGACGGATTAGAGATGCTAAATGTCTCTCTACTCGAAGTATCACTTGCTTCGTGTTATGACCATAGTTCAAAGTATCGGCCGATATCCGATATTATCGGCCGATACGTATCCGACTCGGAGGGTCCCGATCCGAGAAAATCATCCGATTCGTTATATTATTCGGAATAATATGATATCGTCGATATTATCACCGATACAATGATAATATCGCCTGTACCGTATAATATCGCCGATAATATCGGATATTATCGACGATAACATGCACTGGAAGAATAATAATTGAAGGAGAGAAAAATTGCTTTGGTGCACTATTGATTCCGACAAGCCAGTACGCAGGCGCGCTGTAGAGAAGTCCGATGAGGAGGAGCAAAGGAAGGAAAACAATGGTGTTTGCTACTACATAAGATGATACTCTATATGCTCCTCTTGAATGAATGGAATGTTGAAATGGATGGAATGTTGAAATGGAATGGAATGCTCCTCTACATGTAGGAAACCCGTGAGCTTCATATCCCTATAAATGAATGGAATATTGAAATGGTCATATACATATACATATAATATTTTAGAGTGAGATTTCCTGGCCATATATATACATATAATGTTCTAGAGGAAGATTTCTACTCCAACGACACTCGCAATCTTTTTTTAGGTAATACATTTATTAAATTTTTCTTGCATTATTTAATGTATATTGTTAAATATCTCAATTTATTCATTAAAAATGCTATCAAGTTTATATTTATTGTATATTGTTAAATATGTCAATTTATTCATTAAAATGCTATCAAGTTTATATTTATTGTATATTGTTAAATATGTCAATTTATTCATTAAAAATGCTATCAAGTTTATATTTAATGTATATTGTTAAATATTTCAATTTATTCATAAAAATGTTATCAAGTTTATTTTATTATAAAACTTCTATTTTGTAATATTATATAGTAATTTGTGATGTTTTATTGTTTTTATAATTTTACAAATTTTTTGAGAATTTTTTTAGCATTGTAGAACATATTTACTTCGTATCGCCCGATAATATCCCGATACGCCGCGACCGATGTGAAACAGCACCCACCGATATTATCGCCGATACCGCGACTTTGAACCATGGTTATGACAGCAAGCTTGGTTTGCCAAGAAATTTGAAGGCTGATCACCTTTGCTGTACATATGAGAAAAAATAACATTCATCCCTCCGCGCGGAATCCGAAGACGAGTCAGTGGGTGTTGCAGCCTCCAGTCTCCTGAGTGTTTACTAATTATCTGAAGAACAACCTTGGCATCACTCTCTATCCAAAGATGAGTACACCAAGCTTTTTTAGCAAGTTGGAGTCCCTTAACAAAAAAATAAATATAAATATATAATTTAATTAGAGAGAAAAAATGCATGAAAATAAAAGGAAAAATAAATAACAACCAAAAGATAGTAGAAGAGTGAAAAGTTAGATAAATAAATACAAAAAATTAAATTAAACATTAAAAAAATTCAACATGACAAACCAAAAGAGGTAAGACACGTAAAGGAGCATCACCTTTAATAATAAAGTAGAAATATAGATATAATCCATTTGTACTAAACAAATCTAATTAATAAATGTTGAAATAATGAAACTAAAAATGTAAATAAATAATTACAAATTAAAGCACAAAAAATTGTGAAAAATTACATCCGTCACAAATTCTACAACAAACTCATAAATTCGTCTAACAGTTCATTAAAAAATTCTTTTGTGTGACGAGATCAAATATCCATTTTATTTACGGATAATTGTTAACATTTTGGATTGTGGGATGGATATTGTGACCTGCACGCAGCCATCGCAAGTTCATCATAATCTGTACCTTATTATTAAGAGAGAGTACCACTTTGGTGCCTCTCACTTTTTTGGTCGGTTTTCTTTATTTTTTTATTTTTTTTATTTATCCACTTTATAGCTTTCCACTCTCCCACTATCTTTTTTATATTTATTTCCTTCTTTTTTTTCATGCATTTCTTTCTTCTTAACACTATTTTATTATAAAATTAATATTAATTTGTATATTTTATTAAATAAAAATATTTTAAAATTATTTTTTTTAAATATAGTATTATAAAATTTACACACACATAGTGTCTACCACAAATAATAGTATTTATGATAAATTTCTTGGACAACTGTGTGTTGACTATTTTTGCAACAAAAAAGCCCGTCTCTAATTCGTCACAAAATGTATAATAGATTTTGGGACCAAATTTGCGATGTAAATTCGTAAGAAAACTTGTGACTTATTTTTGAATGAATTTTGTGATGGATTTTATTGAGCAACTTTTTTTTTAATTATTTACGAATTGAAACAAATAATAAATTTTTAATTTTTTTAATCAATTTATAAATCAAAATACACTAAAAGAAAAAAATCTATGGGGACGGGTTTCTGATGGAATTTTCGACGATTTGATGAAGATTATATTAATTATTTCCAACGAAAAAGAAGTCGTCTTATAAAGACCCATTAAATGTCTCGATGGAGTCATTTTCCGAACAAAATTTTCCAACGGCATTTTAACAGATGAATTTATACCATCGGAGATACTTCAAGAGGCGAATATATTAATTTTCAATGAATTTCCCGATGCTTTTTTAAATGAATGTTTGTTTCAAATGAAGACCTTACCGGACGGATTTTTTTGTGGGAGTTAGTTCTATTTAAATGGACCCTTATAAAAATTGTCAATATATTTTGGTCATTATATCCCGTCAAAAAAGCCGAGAAAAATGTCGTCGGAAGAGTTAGTCGATTTTCTGACAGTTATTGTCGCGAATTCTGACTCTAATTTTGTTTTCCATATAGTATGTTGGACGGTATTTTTCAACGAGTCAGTAACGCTATGGGAAGATTTACTTATGTTTTTTTAAAAAATATTTTTTTATTTACTTTTTTTTTAATATTTCATATTATTCTGTATTAGATTTTTATGTGCAGTTAAATATAAAATGGGAGATAATTATATATTTTTGAAACTAATAAATCATAAATTAATAAATGTAAGTATATATATATATATATATATACATATGTTCTACAAATCTAAATAAAATAAAAATCCTAATCTATTGATTTTTCATCATGCTTGTCGTCTTCGCTCCGATGCTGCGCTGATCCATCGGCTGGGACATTGTTTATTTGACCACAACCTCAGCATCATGGGCGAGACCCCATGCGTGTGCACTTCATGCGATCATGCAAAGCTTGATTTGCTCGAGTTTCGGCATGATCTGAGGTATTGTGGTCACAGGCGAGCGACTTTGGAAGTGTACGTCTCCAATCCCATGCCAAATACTCACGCCCGCTTCACCCTACAGTCCCAACCAATCGTTCATCCTCCTACAGTTGATGTCCACTACTGGCTGATGAGGCGTCGCCTGAAGGCGGCTGCATGACATGATCATCTGGTAACTTGTACAGGCCTCTTGAAAATTATAAAAAAAAAAAAAAAAAGAACAATTAAAAATGTATATTCTTTTTTAAAAAAAAAAAAAAACTTAAATTCACTTACCACAACCTCCTCCGCACACGAGCTGCTTGAGGAGTCGTCCGTCTTTTTCTTGTAGCAAACGGTGAACACCTCCATTCGCTTATGTCACCAATTGAGCTGAAACTCCAACAGAAATATTACAAAAAAATTTAAAAGGTTTAGGAAAACGTAAACAATTTTTATTCAAAAAATAGTTAAACTTGTAAATTACTTACGAGCTTCATGTTCTTGTACATGCCGACCGAGAGCCCTTTGCGATAGACAGTGCTGACTGATATAGCAATGGCTACTCATTTGGTCTTGTTCTTGGCCGACTTCTCCTTAAAATTGTGCCAGGCCCAATGCGCGGTCGAGGCTGTCCATATGTTGTTGTCAACCATATGGGCTTCATGTATTTAGGTAGGGCATCTGCGAAATTGTGGCTGCCAATGAGTTGAAAGCCTTAAATACATGAAGCCTATATCGATGGCATCAACATATGAGCCATATTAGTAAGTTATTTAAATTTACTTTATTTTTATTTATGAACTTGACCTCGTTGAACCAAAATTGGTGCTGCTCTTGTGGGACATTGGAGTATGTGTCATGGCTAGGTATATTTTATAATTTTTAGAAATTAATTTATTATTTAATAAAAAATTACATAATACTTTTATTCAAAAAATAAAGTTTACTTTTTATAGTTTGTACTCAAGTATTAATATAATTTTAGATCAAATAATAATTTAATTTTAAAATAATAAAATAGATTTTAGAAATTATCTAAAATAAAAATAAGTATAATGTTAGAACTATTTATTATATGTATTAAAATAAAAATTTTCCTTCCCCTCAAAAGAAAAAATTTCTTAACAATTTTATTTTTAAAAAAATAAGGAAAAAATTAGCCTCCTTGCCACGTCAACGATGACTAAAGTGTATTTTATGATATGCATGCTAGGGGGTGGCATCCCCAAGACAGATGATACACAAGGCCCATAATTCATTAATTTTGTGCAATTTTAAGACTTGTTTTCCATGGCATTAGCTTTATATGTATTAGTATATTATTTTCATTTGGTAAATGACTTGTAGCTGAGAATAATGTCAATTTGACTGATTTGTAACTGTATATGCTAACAACACTGTATAAGAAATAGGAATAATTAAGTGTCAAGATAAATTAATATGATAATATGGTAAAAATGTTTGTAATAAAGATGATATATAGAATAATGTAAACTTCTTCATATTCCGACTTTACAAAAAAGAGACCAAAATCTTGTTTATAAATTGGATAACAAGTTCACAAAAGCTGGTCTCAACTTTAAATCCAGTTCTTAAATGCCACCCCATAACATATAGGGCATAAGTGTAATTTAGTCATCACTTACATAACTAGGTGGGGCTGATTAGATGCTTTGTCAGGTACAACCGCAATTTAAAAAATAGTAATTTCGTGCTCGTCGATAATTCCAAACAAATTACAGAATCCCGATAATCGGGGTTCCCTAATTGCTAAAAGTTATGACTCACAATTTGCCACTCATGTATCTAGAGTCGTTAAACTATCACTCCCCTAACATGCAGGACAGTAAATGCAATTTAGCCATTCAACTTATATCCATAATATAACATAAAAGATGAAGTACAAATCAGGGCAAACGATCCAGATTAGTTTGAACCGGTTAGGTGAGCATCCGAACATGTGATGTAAGGCTCAGTTCATATGTTGTTTGGACAAACAATTTCCTCAAAGAGGAAGATAGAAATGGAACATTGTAGTTGCAGTTTTGGTGCAATGAAGATGGTGGGAGACTAAACCAAGTCATTGCTACAGTGGGCTGATCATAATACACAACGTTCCAAAGCCTGCGAGATTTCAACTCCACCAATCCAGTACCAAAGTGGGGTTCCCATCTTGATTTCATATCAAATGTGGGCCGACCCGAATTTAGATGTAGGAAAATTGCACACATTTGTTATGCCTGTTGAAGGCATGAAAAAACAAGTTTCACACACTTAATTATTACTTCTACTTTTCTTTCTAATTGTTAAGGAACTAGCAACATAGTAACTTCGATCTGGTGTAAGAGCGGAGTTTGTGATAGTTTCTATTTTTGTGGGGTAATAAATTATTAAAAAAAAGTTGTAAGTTGAACAGTAGTAAAAATTTGGAGTACTTGAATACAATAGTTAAAAGTCAAAAAGAAAAAAAGTTGAAGTTAGAGTGTTTGGAGAAACAACTTAATATTTACGATTTTATCAATAAACTGCAAAAATTGGTGGGGAGATGTGAAACGAAAGGTTTTTCAGCAAATTTTTTATAACTGCTTATTTTAAGTATTTGCAAATGTTTTAATTGAGTTGTGATTATTGTATAAGAGTGAACCTCACGACCCTTCATCATTGCTAATAATGGCAACTTATTCTCAGACACGCTACACGTAAACAAGTTTGAGTTCATAATTTTATAAGAAATTGATAGATTAGAGTAGGTGAGATACCATGTTAGTCATTGCCCTGGGTCTTAAACTCTCTAGCTATAGCTCGAGAAAGGTTCAAGCCGTTAGGAGCCGATTGGTACTTCATTGAGCATCGTGCGGGGTACTTACTTAATTCCAGAGAAATAATGAGATGGGCCCTGTGATAATCCATTTATGGGTGGGGGATTATTTAAGATAAGAAGCAGCTCGACCTCTGAAGAAAGAGAGTTAACAATACCTCTAAATCCTATTCGTTCACCAGGGGCGGAGGAAGTTTTCTTATCTTACAGCTTCGAAATAAACCCAAAGACACCCATCTTTAGATGCCGTTATGGCCGATTCTCCCTATAAAGATCTTTAAATAGGGGATATATAGAGTTCGTCTCTTTCTGCTAGCTTCTAGAGTAAATTGGTACATTAAGTCCAAAATTATTTCTTTTTACCAGCATCAGGCTCGTTATACACTGTTGTGATTCACTTCTTGTGTATAGAAAGATTTTATGAATATCTTCGTGTATTGTATGATGTAACTAATCATTTTTATTTAGACGAGAGAAAAAAAAGAAAGTGAATGATAGGAAAATGAGGAATAATAATGTAATGAAATTTTGTGGGGGGGAGGTGGGAGTGGAGGTGACAAGGGTGGTGGCCTCCGTTCTTTGTTGGATTGGGAAACGACAATGATTATAGCAACACTTTGAAGCCGCGTTTGGAATTGGCGCTCCATTATCTTTCTTTTGCTTGTCACTTTTCTCTCCTCTTCCGTCTTGTTGAAGTGACTATTTTTCCCGTTCCGTTTTACCTTTTGCTTTTTTCATATTTTCTTTTCTCTTCTTAACATAATATATATATATATATATATATATGTATATATAAAATACCATTTATCTCTTATGATATTATAAATATGTAAAATACCTCCCCATAAAAAAAATTAGCAATTTACCCCTTGTGTTTTTCAAAATAAACCAAGGAGGTATTGCTTCGTTTTAAAAAATATAAGTGGATAAATTGTTATTTTTTTCGTATAGAAATAATTTATTCATTTACAATATTAGATAAGTAAACTGCATTAAATCCTATGTATATATATCCCCTTTGTCCTATGTGCTCTCCTAGATTTGAAACATTTCATACAGCCTAGGCGTGTGTATAGCTTTTGTTTGGTTGCAATGCCTACCTTTTCCATAATTGCACTTTCTTTTCAACGGATAAATTTTCCTTTCTCCTCCACAGAAATTGATTTTCACTCAGTGTCAATTTTGGGAAAGAAACGGGGGGGGGGGGGGGGGGGGAGGGGATGACTTAATTAAAATTATAAAAAAAGATTATTATTTATGTCGTATTAAAAAATTGATTAAATTTATGTCCAACGCATTATAGTCAAACAAAATCACCCGATTAGACTACAAAGCCACAGCTTTGCTTTGTCATCATACAATAGTCTAAAGTTTTTTTATTGTTTTGATTGTTAGAGATATTAAATATCAAATATTTTTTCTCAGAGGAGAATCTCTGGATTCTGACTTTGTGTGGTTAAGGGAGTTTATAGTGAGGCATTAAGAGAGTAATTGAGAGGCCAAAGGCTCTAGAACTTGGTTGGGGGGGATTGACTAATGCTATTGTGATTAAACTTTGGGAAGCAATTCGGGTGGTAGGAAACAAGTTGTAGGCATGACGATCATTGTAATCATCTTCTCAAAAAAACAATCATTTGATTCATAATTTTCAAGTAAAGATGTCTTTGTATAACCACAAATAGGGGTTAAGAAAGAGAAATAACACACACACAATCGGCAACGGTTCTGGCCTAGAGATTAAGGTCAAATATGTTAAATTTGCGATGTGAGTTCAAATTTTTATTAAAATATTTGGTGAGGCTAAACGTACATACTGATTTATATGTTTGATACCCACAATGTTAGATTTTAGTTTCTAGCGACAATAAATCAGTTGTAAGAATTCTAGACTGCGGACGTGGTACAGGCACAATTCTCCCTATGGATGGCAATGGGGTGGGTCTGGTACGGGTCCGCCCAGACCCGAGACCCGCCCCATTAAATTTCAGCAAGATTCATAACCCGCCCCGCCCCGCCCCCCCGCCCCATTAAATTTCAGCAAGATTCATAACCCGCCCCCGCCCCGCCCCCCCCCGCCCCGCACCCCGCCCCTCCAACCCGCCCCTCCACCCCGACCCTCCAACCCGCCCCAACCAGACCCGAACCCGACCCGTTAAAATAAAAGAAACTGATTTATCAGTTAAAATAAAATTTAATAATTTAAATAAGTTAGTTATATTATTAGTTCAATTGCGTCTTTTTCTATATAGTTTAGACATAAATATAAAAGATATAAATACAGATAGATAGAATAGATAATAAAAAGGCTAATTTTGGATTTCAAAAAAATGATGCGGCGGTGTCACGATAACTTTCATTTGTGAGTGTATAAGGAATTTCTTTTTTATATTAGTATAGATATATATAAAAAAGAAGAAACTAATTTATTAATTAAATATAATTTGAAGAGTTGAATAAGTTAGTTATCTTATTAGTTGAAGGGTATTTTTGACTTTACAAAAAATTGGTGCGACGGTGTCATTAACCGCCATTTGTGAGTGTGGAACCTCTTTTCTTTTTATTTAGTATAGATAAATTAAAATATTTTTTATTATTTTTTTGTATATAATGAGATCAACAACTTTTAAAAAATAACTTATATTTATTTTTTAATTAATATTAATAACTATTAAATATTTTAATACCTTAATATAGTTACAAACTTTAGAATGAATTGGATAAACAAAGAATACATTACATTAATATTTTTTAATAAATAATATCAGTTTAGATTTAAATACTTTAATATAATTTTCAATCTAAAATAAATTGGATAAGATAAAAAATACGTTCATGTTACATGTAAATTATTAAATTTCTTATCAACTATTTTTTTCTATTTTTGGTATTTTTGTACAGTTGGGTACATACAAAAATTATTTAGGATTCACATATATATATATATATATATAATACTATAAATTTTTTATTTATAATATATTATATATTAATAATATTTAATAAAAAGGGCGGGTCCGGGGCAGGTCCGGTGCGGGTCCTGGCCAATGGGGCGGGTCCGGGACAGGACCCGTAACCCGCCCGGATCCGGGTTGAAATTGCCATCCATAATTCTCCCCGACAAATCTATAGGGTGTTTTTCTATTTTTTCACTAACAAAAGAAAAATAAACAATGAAACACGTGGACACACGAAGTTGATTATTTATATTGGTTTAGGTAAGGCAGCATTAGTATGAGTGCTTTATGATAGTTTACATTTTATGTTGACTTTAAGCCATGGGGAAGTGGCAAATTAAATAATGAATATATATATATATATATATATATATATATATATATATATATATATATATGTTTGGATACTTCTAATTTAAAATATTTTGATATATAGTGTTTTTTTTCGATTGTTTTGAAAAACAATTAGTTAATCAGTGGCATCACATCAAACTTTTTTTGTGAGTGATTGATGTAAATGTGTGTATATATATATATATATATATATATATATATATATATATATCTTTAATTGATGATATGATTTAAATGTGCGTGTAGGTACATATTTAGTGATAATAAAGATCTTTTTAATAAAGTCTATACTAATTTAAAAGAAAAGTCCTTTCACATTAACAAAAGGCGGTTAATGACACCGCTGCTCTAAATTTTTATGAAGTAAAAAATACCCTTCATAATAATATAATTAACTTATTCAATTTTTTAAAATTTATATTAATTCATAAATTATTTTTATTATCAATTTAATGTATTTTTTATATTTTTTATTTTTATTTAAAATATATTTTAAAGTATAAAAAATTATTTATTATATATATATATATATATATATAGAAACAACGTGCCACAACGAAAATTGCAAAAAAAAATGTTAAGAAAAGTGAATTATGTTTGTTGTTAGTTTAGGCTTTCTGGGAAATGTTCAAAAACTGATCCAAACATCATTGAGCTCTACTATTGTCTGTCTCAGTGCATTAAGTAACTTGAATCTTCTTTCATCCCTTAAAAAAAGATTTCCATTGATATTCCTAAAAATAAGCTTAATTATACAAATATGCTCTAATTCTTTGTAAGATTATAGATAAATTCCTTGTGACTTATTAGAGCGTGTACTTGTAATTACAATTATCACTTCAAAAAATATACTTGTAATTAGCAAAATAGCAAAAATAGTCCTGTATGCATGGGTTTGAAAAAGTTGGTATTGTAACTATGGGACTAGTAATTTTAATCTTTTATATTTTAAATTTATAGCAATTTTGAACTTTACGGTCTAAAATAGCTGAAAATTAACAAATCAAATTGGGGTTTAGAGCCTCGGCACCAAGATAGACCTCACTTACACAGTCGGCATCCTGTGTGAATGTTGATGTGATGAACAAAGAAAAAACAAGGGAAGTCAATTGATGAGGAGGCCATGACGTGAACAGTACACTTGGCGAAAACTTATTGGAGAGATGTGTGCTTTGTGGGAGTGGACACAGGAGTGCTGCTAGCCATAGAGATGATAATTGGTGGCAATATGGCGGGGTGACGAAAAAGTGGCAAAAATTAAAATTGAGAGAAGCGGTCGAATAGTGGACAAAAAATGGAAGGGCTTGGGTGCAATCATCTTGCCGGAGGATGAGAGGTCAATTTGTGGTGTTTTCGAGCGCTTGGTATGTCGGACAGTTGCAAATCGAGAAGAGAGAGAAAATAAATCTATATTTTAGGGCAAGAATATAATCGATGATTGGGGCGCATTTTTTAACTCCAATTGAGAACGCGCTGTAAGGCTAGAATCAGCATCGAACAGCGAGTTGAATGAAGGTGCGCGTAACCTGAGATTAATTGGAAAAAAAAAAATCAGCGATCATTACAAGAAAAATGATCAATACCTTGAAATTTTTTTTTGCTAAAATCAGCGTAGAGTTAATTAGCAAGTAAACTTTTTGTTGTTAATCTACATCATTTAATATATCTTTTAAACAGTTCGTTGCTAAATTCATTGGTAAGTAAGTTTCTTTTATTTGATAAGTTAGATTAATTACATGAGTTTTACTTACTAATTATCTCGATGCTAATTTTTTTCGTTGCTATTGAACAATTTTCTTGTAATGGACCGGCAACAACACTGAGGCTGTAGGCAGTGAGAAGGCCTCCTCATTGGTTGACTTTCCTACCTTTTGGCACGTCAGCACCTACGTAGAATGCTAATTGTGTAAGTGAGGTCTATTTGTAAGCCAAAATCCTAAGCTCCAATTTTAATTGTTAACTTTCGGTCACTTTTGACAGGAATGACCAAAAATTACTACAAATTTAAAACATAAAAAACTAAATTTACCTATGTCATAGTTACATGACCAATTTTGCCGGCCCTTCATACGTGCAGGACTAATTTTACAGTTTTGCCCTTATAAATTAACAAATGGTAGCACATTTGTGTAACTGAACTTAATTTTAGGAAACGTTAATGTAATTTACCCTTAAAAGAACTGTAAAAATTTAATAAAAAAAAAAATCACTTAAGTCCCTCAAATTTTACGAGGAAAAACTTGGGTATATACTTTTACCAATTACGTACGAGGAATAAAAATTTGAAGAGAGCGCTAGGTTTCACCACAGCATCGAACACCGTAACGTGTCTCTCCAAATTATACTACAAACTAAGCACGACAAGATCGACAGGCTGCAAAATTGATCACTGGTATGGCTGTTAATTTCCATTTCTTGGCATGGAATGGTGTAATAATTTCAAAATCTTTGGGGAAATATATGTTGTAGGTAGGGTAGGTAGAGAGGTTTCCCTGTTGTGCATGAGTCCAATTAGAAGTAGGGTTTTCTTTTATTGTGAAAAAACTTTTCTTGAATGAATTGATATGTGAAACATCATCTCTCAATCTAACTTTGTTGATGAGTCTATAAATACATAGGCCCCATATATATATTCTCATGAAGCCACAATTGTCTCGTCTACTTTGTTGTTGAACTATCATATCCCATCATACCTCATCAACACATTTTACATCATTCATTATTATGTGTAGGTGCAACTTACTTTGCATACAGCAATTTGAATGATAAGGGGTCAATTTTTTTTCTTCAAAGTTATAATTAAATAATGAGTTTAGGTAGCCTTTGATTGGGATACATAAAATGTGAAAATAATTCCCAAATTGTTTGTTTAGTTTATGGTCTTGAAATTTAGGGGTGCATATATATATATATCGGATTAATTTAGATAAATTACAACAATTTTTCTTAAAGTTGATATATTATAAGCACTCTCTCATTGTTTGAGAATTATCAATATTCCTTTATATTTGATGAAATTATGTAATCATTGACAGATGTCTGAAGTTGTCCACTTTGCCAAAATGAAAATTTGTAAACCAAAAGATAATCGAGCCAGATGGATTGGGAGTTTTGAAATAAATATAAAAAAAATTATTCACTTGGTCCATAAAAGTTTCAGAATTTTTTTTAAAAATAAGTAAAATTATAATTGATAATCTACAAAGGCATTTTGGTCAATGCATCACTAAATTGGATGAAAATCTAATACATACTAACAGATTGAACTAGTTGTTGGAAGTCGTTAGAACTAGAATATATTTATAATTTCTCAAAAAATAAAAAAATATTTATAATTATGTCGAACCTTTAAAACATTCCTTGTGATTTACCTTTAAAGTTATGTAAGGCTAAATGGTATCAAGCTAGCAACTTCTCAATTACAACATATTGGTAAATTCACCTTTTATAGGATAAATTACATGAATACCCCTAAAGTTAGGTCTAATTACACTACTATTTTTATTTTTTTTGCAAAATTATAAATACGTACAATTATATCAACTAAGATTGTAGCTGCATTATAGGTACACTATCTATTAAAAGATTAAAAAAAATTACAGGTGTGCCTCTTGAAGTAAATTACATCAACACCCCGCGCCCCTCTTAGGCGGCTACTTCTAATTTTGGAGTATTTTTGTAATTAGATTTAAATTTAAGGGATGTTGATGTAATTATATAATTAATTTACTCCCCTTTTATATTCAAGATAGGAGGAGAGTGGAAAAAATGAGTTAATATTTAATTTAATGAGTCTCATATTAATTACTATTTAATTTAATGAGTCTCATATTAATTACTTTCAAAGGGTCTTCGTCTACACCATTAATACAAAAGAAAAAATTGCAATCAACACTCCTATATATATAAATGAACAAATTATCTAATATAAAAAAATAAATAATAATTTATCTCCCTATATTTTTTAAAATATTGCGAATTACAATAAGGTAAATTGTTTCATTTTAAAAAATAAAATGGAGTAAATTGCTATATTTTTTTTCATAGGAGAATAATTTGCTCATTTTCAATATTAGAAGAGTTACAAAGTATGATTCATTGGATTAGATTTTTTGTTCCAAATTTTATTGTTTCTTCTATTGCATTTAATATTTACACGTCATGTGTATGAAAACTTTTCTAAAATAAATGACGTTACTTTTATACACAACATTTATGGAGTAAAATCCTTTTTTGGTCCCATTAAAAAGGGTCAGTTTTATTTTTGGTACCACAATTCTTGGGAGTTCGGCTTTTGGTACCATTAAACCCGAAAATAAGTTTTTTTAGCTCCAACTTAACGGCAGAAGACACATGGACCTTAACGGCCGTTACGTGTGACTTTGACTTATGTTTAATGGTACCAAAACAACAACAAAATATGCTTGTTTGGTACTATTAAAAAATATATATATATATTATATATATATATATATATATATATATTTTGATCAAGTTTAACACAAACTATAAGAATTTTTTTTTATTTTTTAGAAATGAAAATATTAAAAAATTATTTTAATATATATATAAAATAGCTCTAAAATTATAATTGTTTGTATTTCAGATACTTTTTATTTTATTTTTTACTTTTTAAAATTAAATTATTATTTGATCTAAAAATATATTAATATTTGAGCATAAACTATAAAAAATAAAATTTATTTTTTGAGTAAAAGTATTAGATAAAGTTCATTTTATTAAATAATAATTAATTTTTAACTTAAATTATTTACATTTGAGATAAATTGAAGAAATAAAATTAAAATTGATTCTTACTTTTTTCGGTCAAAGTTTATTAAAATATTTTTAAAATAATAATTTAATTTTAAAAATAACTAAAATATGCTAGAATTGATTTTTCTTTTTTTTAATTTTTAAAAAATAAAATTTTATTTCTTATTGATGCGTGTGTTTTTAGCACGGGTCCAACATTTTTGGACTTAGATACTGGATCTCGGCCAACACGCATCACTTATAATTTATGGTCAAACTTTATTAAAATATTTTCAAACAAAATAAAAATTCAATTTAAAAAAAATAATAGTTGCTATGATATATCTCGAGTGTAAATAATTTTAATTTAAAAATTAATTTATTATTTAATAAAAAAATTTATCTAATACTTTCACTCAAAAAATAAATTTTACTTTTTGTAGTTTGTGCTCAAATATTAATATATTTTTAGACCAAATAATAATTTAATTTCAAAAATAGTGAAAAAGATCTTAAAAAAGATCTGAAATATAATAATTATAATTTTAGAGCTATTTTATTATATATAATAAAATAAAATTTTCCTAATATTTTTATATTTGAAAAAAAAATCATATAGTTTGTGTTAAAATTGGTCAAAATATTTTTTTCTTTTAATGGTACCAAAAAAGCACGTTTTTTTGTTGTTTTGGTACCATTAAAGATGAGTCAAAGTCACGTTGAACGGCCGTTAAAGTCCATGTGCCGTTTGCCGTTAAGTTGGGACCAAAAAAGTTTATTTTCGGGTTTAATGGTACCAAAAGCCGAACTCCCAAGAATTATGGTACCAAAAACGAAACTGACCCTTTTTAATGGGACCAAAAAGGGATTTTACCCAACATTTATATTTACATCAAATACAGTAGAAAATGTAATAAAATTTAAAATAAAATATGATGTGATCTCAAACCTAAAACCTCTGTTGTACTTATGTAATATGTACGTAATAAGTGCAATCCTGTAGGAGACTCAATTGGCCAAGCTACTTAATAGCCAGATATAAGACATTTTTTTATCAATATTACAAGATCTCATCGGACTGTCCCACATTGGGCCTAGGCTATAAATGTGGAGAGCAAACACTGCTGTCGAATGCAAAGCTAAGAGAGGCATTATGAAGGGTCATCAAGAACCCCGTTCAAGCTCTTCTTGTGCAGCCTGCAAGTTCTTGAAGAGAAGATGCACCCCGAACTGTCAATTCGCCCCGTATTTTCGCTCCGATGAGCCTAAAAAGTTTGCAAAAGTGCACAAGGTGTTCGGAGCCAGCAACGTGAGCAAGATCCTGAACGAGGTGGCCGAGGAGCAACGAGAGGAGACGGTGAATTCCCTTGTTTACGAGGCCGAGGTGAGGCTCCAGGACCCCGTCTACGGCTGCATTGGGGCGATAGCCTCGTTGCAGCACAAGATGGTGGAGCTACAGCATGATCTGATCCTTGCACGAGCACGTCTCGCTTGTTATGTTGATCAGCAACAGCGGCATGACTCTGAGTCGTTTTTCGATATTGATCATGTTAATATGGCTCCTCTTGTAGACATTCAAGAGCCTAGTGCTGGCGTTGTCGATGCTTTCGACTACAATGCTTTGCCGTTTGATCAATTTAGTCCATTCCAGTTTCCATGATAAAGGGGCTCTGTGTCTTTAATTCTCTTCCTCTCTCTCTCTCTCTCTCTCTCTCTATATATATATATATATATATATATATATATATATATATATATATATTCTGTGGATCTGCTTGAGTGATGCTCTTTTTTGTGTATAATGGATTTCTCACTTAGAATTTGTAAATAAGGGAAGGTAATTATTGAAGCTCATTTGTTGATCAGCAGTGTGTGTGTGTGTGTGTGTGTGTTATGAGCTTGAAGTTGAAAGGCAACATTTTGAGCTATAATTTAAATTAAAATTTAGATGGGGTTTAATTTTATTTTAGAAAATGGCGCGTGCTAATGTGGGCTGAGTACAGTTTATATAGCAAACTTACTATATTTCATAAAAAACAAAAGTCTAATTATGTAAAAATCAAAACATACACTTAGCTCCATCAAATGTCTTGATAAAGATTCGAATCAATATCTTGGATTTGACAACGTTTGGACCCATTAGGCCACAATATTAGTGGTAATGAGTATTGGATTGGACGTTTAGTGTTGCCATTGAAGAAATTAATGAAGCAGAATTAACCTTTTCTTGTATTTGTCTTTTGGTGGGGTGGGGTGTAAGGTCTGTCTAGTCATTATCAGCTTCCTCTCATAGAAAGTTGGCATGTTTGGTATTAGGAGAGATTGGAGAAGGAGACGGGTTAAAGCAAGTTGGATGTCCTTATTTGGTTGGAGGGAAAGAGGGATAAGTCAGTCCTGCCAATATAAATATATCCATTATTCCCAACTTTGGTAGCATTAAGGAGGATTGGACTCTACTATATTGAAATTTTGTATCTTCCTCAGTTTTGATTGATTCAAATTAATTATACGAAAATTATAATATATTTATTATCTGAATAATTTTAATTATACATTAATCACACAATAAATATATTATATTTGTCGTATGATTGATTCTAGTATGACCAACTTAATTCAAATTACAATTTTCCCTCTTAAGTTTTGAATCGAGCTTTCAAGTTAGAATTGTTTCTTAGATTTTGATCGGTCTCGTGCATGATATATTATTTAAATTCTACAAGTAAAATCTCATGTCAAGAATATACTATATAGACTCAATTATAACACTCAAATGCCTAAATTATTAAATAGATCCGAGGCAAAGGCAGTATTAAATGCATAAACAACATGACGAACTTGACAATTGAGAATTTAAGTATTTATAGGTTTGGTCTACTTGGACCCATCACTTCAAGATGATGTATCCATTTGTAGGTTGTAAATTTATGTTACATTAGCCGGTTGAGATACAAAATCACATCTCTGACATCGAGTCAACTGGATCCAACCCTAAAAGAGAAATATATATATATATATATATATATATTAACCTATCTTAACAAATAATTATATATTGAAAGTTATGAATCCCAATCATTTTTCTAATTAATGAGGGTACTATGGTCATTTAAAAATGAAACAAATTGAAATATGATCTTTAAATGATTATAGGATCTTTTCAAAAAAATTATAATATATACAAAAAAAATACGATTGAAGTGTCCAAAATGTATCAAACATGTAATGGTCTCTGTTCTTACTATATTTGAATTTTTTATTTTTTAGTTTATCTTGAACATGTTAAACAATATATTCAATAATATTTAAAATTATACTAAATCGTATTCAAATTCAACACGTATCGAACACGGTATAGAATGATTTATGAAGTATTAGACTATTAGTATGCTAAATATAATCTAAACCTCAATTGCCGCACATGAAAAGTTCCATTTGGAGAAAATGACATAATTATTCAAACTATTGCCTCAACTGGACATAATTTATATAAGAATAATTACAATAAATTATCATAAAATTTGATATTATTAAATATATTTTTCGTTATTAGAAGGTATCAATATTAGCTTGACACTACAAAATAAAATAAAATAAATGATTAGTTACAAAAAAAAAAAAGGTAAAATTATACTTTTGGTCCTATAACTTTAGATCATTAACACTTTTAGTCTTGTAACTTACTTCATTTACACATTTAGTCTTTTTTTTTTTTTTTTTTTGACGAATTTAGTCCTGAACATCTCACATTTGATCATTTTTCGGCAAATTTAGTTTTGTATTGACAATTTTGGTCCTAACTACTCATAATTATAGGACCAAAAATGATATTTATTATAGTGTGAATGGGATCAAAATTGTCAACACATGACTAAATTTATCAAAAAAGGACCAAATATGAGATGATCAGGACTAAATTCGTTAAGAAAATGACTAAATAGTAAATAAAGTAAGTTACAGGACTAAAATGCTAACGACCTAAAGTTACAGGACCAAAAATATAATTTTGCCAAAAAATTAAGTGACAATTTTAATATTGTCACTATTTATATATTTAGTAACAAGATTGTTTAGTCTGTCACAATAATGAATTTCATAATTTTAATAATTTACTATTATTTTAGAAAAATTATTATTAGCAAAAATTAGTGATAAAAAAATATGCACAAAGTTATTACTAAATACAGTTAAATACAGTTAGTAACTAGTCACAATAAATAATAGTGATCACTATATTGTATTGTCACGTACTATAAATATTCCACTAATTGTAATTAGTGAAAACATCATAAATAATTGTTGTTACTAATAATTGTATGGTGAGAAGATAAAATTTTTATCACTTACTATATATATTTTACTTTAGTGATAACTTTAAAATTGTCATTTGATATTCTGTCACTAATATCATATTTTTTTGTATTGTGGTTTCAACATTAGATTTTAATTCATTTATTTGTAATTATGCAAATCTTTGGAGAACTTTTTGTAATTTAGCCAAAAATTACTGATTTCATTTGATAGGTTTAGAAAGAACTCGCAAGAGACTATAATAACTTCAAATAGTTGGAAGTAGGCCCCATTACTTTCGGTGTTTCATGTTTAAATCCCTTAAACTTTTGTCATTTCTGTGCTCTTCTTTTAAAATGAAAAAGACTATCTATGTCGCACTCTTTTTATTCTTGTGCTCCACAAAAAATTAGATTATATTTGCACAATTAGTCCTTGCAAGAAATTCTAACTCAAATTAAATCAGAATATAGTTAAAAGAGAGTCGTCGAATGCATGACAAATACGTATTTACGGTCAATTATATTGATATTCCTTGAAATTAGATCTAATTGTACAGACACCCCGTATGCGTTCCAAATAAATACATTTTTTGAATGTGTAGTTATAATTACAAGTACGCCCCGTTTTTAATAACAAAATTTTACACAGACGCTCGCTGAAGTATTACACTAAATAACATAGTCTTAGGGAGTGTACTTATAATTTTGTAGAAACCAAGAGTATTTATGTAATTAAGCCTAATTATTAAATTGGAGGTATCAAAGTAATATGTTTATTATGTAATTTGTTCGATCAGATCAAACCTGATGTGGCTAAGATTTTATTATTAAAAAAATATAAGAAAAGCGATTTATATGTCTTTTTCATTTCTCTTTCATTAGAACTCCTTAAATTTTGTTATAATCGCATTTACAAAAATTATGGCCAAAATTCACCATCAATCATGCTGAAAAGTGAAGTGATCATATCAAAGTTTATAGAAACATTTCATCTAAAGAAAAGGAAATGTTACATCGAAAAAGAATATTAGATTTAATCAAGAATGACACTCATTGATGTTATATTTTAGATTGATAACTTAAAATTATTGGATTTCAAATATTTGGTAATAACTTTTTTAAAATTGTTTTGTAGAATTTTCAATTTGAATGATTTTAAATCATTAAATTCTGAATTTAAATTATTTTTACTGAATATTGATGTACTTTAAATTATTTTAATATGAAATTATATTTTAAAATCCGTCTCCCAAAGTCGAATCTATTGATTCAGATGTAGCTTAAGGTGGCAATGCTGACACCACCTCTACACAGTCTAACGCTTCAATAAACATTAATTAAAATAGAGTCGATTCGATTTTAAATTTGATATTAAAAAAAAAAGTAAAAATTGAATATTTATTTGGATTGAATATCTATACTTTATTATTAAGTGAGAGTAGTTTTGGTATCTCACTTAATTTTGGTCTGTCATTTATTTCAAAATTTTAAATTAATTAATTATTTTTAACTCTTTCATTTATCATGGTTTTTCATAAATACATTTTGATGGTTATTTTCTCCGTTGCTTTTATTTTTACTTCTTCAATATTATTTATTATCTTGTTTTGTCAAAAAAATTTATAATCACAATAATTATATTCACTTATTATCTTAATATATTTTTTGGGTATTTTTACTCTACAAAAATTAATAATATAGTTTATACAAATAATTATGCATATATAGCGAATGTGTCACACCTACTAGTATTTGAATTAGAGTTTCTTGTTGATTTATAAGAGAATATCATTCTACCTTTTGAACGCACTAGAAAAAAAAATTTCGCTATGACCAAATATTATAGTTAAAAGAAGGAAATACGTGGCAAATACGAATTAACCATGGCTTCACGACGGTCATTAGCCGTTGTTTTTGCAAGTGTGGCTAAAACATTAGCCATGACCAAAACCATGGCAAATGTTTTAGCTATGGCTAGAAACCATGGCGAATAAAGATTAAACGTGGTAAAAATTTAAACTTTTGCTTTGATTCTGTTTAACCGTAGTTAATAGTACTTATTTATCATAGTTTTTAAACCGTGGTCATATACTCAATTTTTTTGTAGTGACGTGAAATTCATCACAAAAATTTTATAGATTTGCATATATACTTTCGTCTCAAGTTTCTTAATTTAATTTTAAATTCAACAACATAATTGATATGAGGGCTACCTTTAAGATTTTAGAACTTTATATATATATATATATATATATATATATATATATATATTACAAACAATCCTCTAGTAATATTATAAATTTATAAATTATCTTCTTTTTTGAAAAAAAAAATATTAGCTATTTACTTTCTAAGACAGGACAAATTCCTTCATACTAAAAGAGCGTAAATTTTTATTGTTTTTTATAAGAGGATAATTTGTTCATTTGCAATATCACATGGGGATGATTTGAATTGAACCCAATTTATATTTATACCCCCATCTCTTCTATCAATCATTTAATAGGTCAAAATCTGCACTTTTTATATTCAAGCCATGTCGGTCCAGGCCATCTAATTTTAACTTGGGTATATATAGACTCGTGATAATTACTCAAACTTTTTCTAATACCAATTTATATGAAATCATGTGATTATAAAAATCTATAACACTAGTCCTCGATGCCCCAAATATAACTTTTGCATCATACTACTTCTTACCACCTTCACTACTTATCCATTTATAACTTTGTTGATTCAAGCAGCAGATGGCTATAATCCGGACATTCATGGTGTGATTATAACCATTTCTTGCCTTAAAGGTTGCGCATGTCTTTTTTTTAATAGATTTTCAGATATGGATCTTTCCTTATTCGGATTTAATGTCAACAAACTTTCCAAATTTAGGCACACAATAATTTTTTTCCGTAAAATTGTAAAAGCATTTCTTTTTCTTTAAGAATTTGTGGCAATGCTCATCTTAGATCTTTTTTTTGTTTTTTTTTTTCTTTTCATTATTTCATCAATGATTAAAGCAGCTACGCTACAAAAAAGTTTGATTTTCGTTACACTATAAATGACAACAATTTAAAAATCGTGGTAAATCAACACTTTTAACTACGATTAAACAAAACTAAAGTAAAAATTTAAATTTTTACCACAATTAATCAATATTCATTATAGTTTTTAGCCGTAGCAAAAATATTTGTCATAGTTGTGCTCATGGCTAAAATTTTGGCCACACTTGCAAAAACAACGCTAATGGTCATTGTGAAATCGTGGTTGATTCGCATTTGTCATAATTTTCCTTTTTTTTTTATTATAGTAATTAATTATAGCAAAAAATCATATTTTTTCTAGCGCGATATCGAACAAATAAATTTTAGGATAAATTACATTAACATCTCCTGAATTTAGTCAAAATACACAACACCCACCGCTACACTCCTTGAGGAGTGTGACAAATACACAACACCCACCGCTACACTCCCTGAGGAGTGTTAGCGTAATGATTTTCAATGGGTAAGTAAGTTTTACCTATGAAAATGAGTGTAGTTATAATTGTAACTATAATCTCAAAATGCATATTTGTAATTTCTCAACCTCAGGGTGTCAATTAATCTAATTTATCCTAAATTCTATAGTGGTTTTTTTCTAATTATTTTTCTTCTTTTTGGATCTCTTTCCAACTTTCTTTCCCCAATCTCTTCTTTCTTTGATGTAAGATCGATGAACTATTATTAAATTGAAATAAATCAATTACAAGTACAATCATTCCTACCGACATCAATATCTAACAAAGATTATTACAATAATTATAAATTTTGCTCAATAGCACATATTATTAGAATAGACAATAATTTCTATTATGCAGTGGACCAACTCCTATTATACAACAGACAACATTCCACACATCAGCTATTATGCAACAGACAACATTCCATACACCTGATGTGGTTGGAACTCCTCTCGCTAATCCCCTCTTATTTTTGAAATTAATCCCCTCTCTTTCAGAGTGAAGCTGGTACATACATCAACTCCAAAATCCGACTACGTAGACCCACCGTTGTGATGAAGCATCTTTCTACTGGGTCTCAAGCGGTATGATTTAATCAGAAACTTTCTCCAACGTTTCGAATTTGAAGCTCAATCTGCAGATCTTCGGTCTGAAAAATCACTTATGCCCGTAGTGATATATATAGGCTACAATTGCCCAAGTAGATGGGCCAATGTAATTGGGCCTCTCTATATCAAGAGCAATAGGGCCCAATTGTGTGCATGAATTTGGCCCGGCACTTCAGTAGTTGATTGAAGTATAGTTTTAATTAATTAATTTTTACTTCACTAATTTTGTTAAATTAATTTTATCACATCGTGATTGGCCCAAAAGCACCAAAATTTAACTTTTAAGAAACAAACATTATTCTGTTTTAACAATTTAAAAGTGATTATGTTTTAGGTTGTCAATAAGGGACCTCTTAATATCAATGTTTCTGTTTTAAAAAAAATAAAATAAAATAAGGGACCTCTCTGATAATAATTAATTGGAATAATTATATTTATATCCTCTTATTTATGTCATATTTATACAAAGCATTCTTATTTTTCAGATAATCTCACATACATCCATCAGAAGCATCGACATTATCTACATAAACTATCCGTACTTTTTGAAAAATCACACGTACACCCTAAAAAGCATCCATATAGTTTACACAAACTACCTTAACTTTTGACTGTCATAAATGATTTTCTGCAATTATGCAAAAGAAGGGATAATATATGCAAACAAACCATAAATCCATATATCTGAATGCAACTAATTTTCAACATCGATTCAAAAAGTTTATTAGTTAGGCACTAGAAGGTTGCAAGCATTCTTTGACTAACGCGATAATTAAACCATATAATAGTTAATCGTTTAAGCTCCAGTACGGTCATATTGTTGCACTGAATGACTAATATTGAGAAATTTTTGATCTTATAAAATACAATATGAGAAAATCATAATATATAAAAATTAAATTAAAAAAAACCCTAATGTATGAGGGGGAAAAAACAATTTTTTTCAATTTATATTACTGGGAATAATCAATTTTTCCGTCACTTGCAACTTTCCAGAATCAGTTGCAATGCATGTGGAAAAGTCAAGAACATGAAGTTTGAATTAACACAAAAATAGACAAAATTCATTAAGTTGGAAAGGACATAGTAATGGAAGAAGTCTAACATTTTTCCCTAAAGTCTTGAGAAAAGTCGGAGACCCGCCCTTCAGTTGGGGCGACACCACCACCATTTATTGCCGGTGACATCTTCTGCCGTATCTGTGAGTTCAATATTCAATACCCCGAGAAATGGGTATATTCGCACATAATATGGGTTCTACGCTAGTTACTTTTTTTAATAAAATAATAGTGATTTATTTTATTGTACTTTTTTAAAATAAAATAATTTAGGTAAAATTATATTTTTGGTTTTGTAATTTTAGGTCGTTAGTATTTTTAGTTCTGTAACTTACTCCACTACACATATAGTCCTTTTTTAAACGAATTTAATCCTGAGCATCTCACTTTTGGTCTTTTTTTTGACAAATTTGGTCTCATTCACATTATAATAAATTATTTTTTGTCCTGTAATTATGAGTCATCAGGATCAAAATTGTCAATACATGACTAAATTTGTCAATAAAGAACCAAATGTGAGATGCTTGTGACTAAATTCGTTAAAAATGACTAAATGTATGAACAAAGTAAGCTATAAGATTAAAAGTACTAATGACCTAAAGTTATAGGACCAAAAGTGTAATTTTACCACTAATTTATCTCTCTGACTAAGTAGGTAAATCGTTTCGTTTTAAAAATACAATGGAGTAAATTATTTGTATTTTACAAAATACATATATGGAGATAAATTTCAATTCTTTTTGTAGATGAATAATTTGTTCATTTGTAATATCACAGAAAAATTACTTGAATTTTTTTTCCAAAAAAAATTAACGATTTCCCAATCCTAAATTAAAACCTATCGATTGGCCAACCATCAATTTCATTAAATATTTTAAATTATTAAACGTCATATGAAATATTTAATGGATATATAAATACCCTAAAACATGAATACACACACAATACTAATTCAAATTTTTGAATATGATTTTTGCTCTTTGACATTTTATCGAACTTAGATATTTGTTAATTAATGTATAGTTTGTTGATCCCACAATTAAGGATTATATCATCATTTAATAACGACAACATAGAACATATATATAATATTGTTATTATTAAATAGAAAAAAAAAAGATAGGGTCTTCATAGGTAGAAACAGGTCTGATCAGATGCCGTCTCTATGCCTTGACACGTATGAAAATGGAAGATTTGTGTTACGCAGTGGTCGACAGTATAAATGTGATTAATCACATAAATGAATCGAATTAAAAGTGAATAAAACACTTTTTTAGAATCGCGGAACAACACACGTAAGTTTGTTTAATTGGTGTGTGTGTGTGTGTGTATGAAAATCCAAGTGAGAGAGTGAGAGAGAGAGAATGGTGAAGGATGAAGATCGGGATAATTTACACTTTTGATCGCTAAACATTACTACTTATTCGATTTTAGTCCTCCAATATAGGTTTGTTATAGTTTTAGTTCTTAAATTATAACGAGTCTATGCTGGAGGACCAAAATTGAATATGTGGTGATGTTCAGAGACCAAAAGTGTAATTATTATCCGCTAATTTTTCTTTACTTTTTGTCTTACGTGAGTTATACGTAAGGCTCCTCCGTCAAGTTTGATGAAAAGATGACAACAAGAACAAAAAATATAGATATTTGAGAATCAAAATTATAATGATCATATATTAAAAAATTAAAATTGAATAAATAATAATATTTAAAGATAAAAATTGTAATTATGTCGATGAACATCCATCCATATCCAATCTCTATCTCTATCTTTCTTTTCGATATTTCTTATCTCATAATCATCATCATCCCATTCCAATGCACCTCCACTTTTATGCCTTTGCAGCAAAGTACAATTGCGTCATCTAGTCCCTACGTTGACCTAACCCCATTTTTTAACACATGCGTTCCCTTATCAATATATTTGGATTTACAAAATAAAAATAAATAAATATGTATTAAAAATAGTGTATATATTTAATTTGTTATAAAAAATAATTTTAAAAAATTATATATTTAATATTATATTTTGAAAGATAAATTATTATTTATTGTCAAAATAATATCTCTTTTCATATATAAATATATATATATATATATATATTATATACAAATCACAAGACCAAAAATTTTATCCGAATAAAATGTAAAAATTAAGAGGCTAGAGACGAAGTTGTTATATATTAATATTTAAATATATTTTTTATGTGTAAATATGGCATGTATTTTTTTTAATAAATGAGTGGTGTAATATATAAGGTTCAAATCGAAAAAAATGATATGTTGATTTGATTTTCATACTATTTCACTAAAAACAAATGACTAATAGCTACAATATTAGCAACTACGGTTCAATAAAATCGATGTAAAAAATTAATTTTTCTATCATTAAAATATTATTTAGCACGGCTAAAAGCCATAAGTATGTACAAAGTTCTTGTTATAAATATTTAGCGACATATGTATAGTGATGATGACATTAAAAAAAAATTATTTGATACAATTTTAATAGTTGTGGACTAAAAATTATAGTAAAATAATTTTTATTAACCACGATTAAATAAAATTAATATAAAAATATAGATTTTTCATCAATAAAAATATTTGCAATGGCCAAGAGCTATGGTAAAAATAAAGTCACGACAAATATTTTAGCCACCCTTTCAGATATAACGGCCAACAATCATTGCATAGCAGTAGTCAATAACTATTTCCTACAGCTATTTTATTTTTAACCATAAAAAATAGCATAAAAAATAGCCATAGTTAAATATTGTTTTTTTATAGTGTGAGAATATAGTGATAACGAATATAACTATTTTATTTTGATGTCACTAACACTATATATAATTGATTTTATTTTATTTTCACTTCCCGATTCTTTTTAGGTAGAAGTGTGTGATTTTAATTTGTATAATTTTATGTGGAATGATAATGTATTTGGATAATTAGTTGATGTAATTGTATTTATGTTGTTGATGGTGTCAAATCAATATATATTATTTTTTTATTTTATAAAATTGATAGTTTTATTTATTTTTATTTTCCAGCAGTATCAAATCAAATCTATTTTTACTTAGATGGGGATTGGTAGTAATATTTTTTATTGATTTAAAATTATTAGTGATGTCTTATCAAAGTTATATGAAAACAACATATTATTAATTTATAAAATTAATGATTGAAAAAGAATTATATGAATGTAAATAGATTTTTCTTTTAACAAAAAAAAAGGGTGATGATTGAATTGAATACTTAAAGCCTTCAACATGTGCTTTTTAATTCATATTTACCATCTATTGATTTATCACACATCAAATAAATCATTTTATAATCAAATTACCCTTGTATATTTTTACATATTAATACATATGAGGATGTATATTTCCGCCGTTATAATGGTAGTTTAGTCAGGAAAAAATTATCTGACCAATCAGTAATAAGTCAATTACGTGTAAATATTAATTTTAATTCAATTTTTTTTTATTGATATCAATAAATTAAATAAAACTTATTTGTAATTACATCACGTCTCATGGGACGGGAGTGTAAGTCTATCCAATAAAAAGAATAATATATTTTTGGAAGGAACTTTACTCACTCCGTTATGAATATGTGGACTAAAACAAAACAAATATTTGGTTATAAGGATAAAGCAAATGTGTTGATGAAGTGTAATGGACATAGATATAAAACGTGGTTTGTTTTTATGGGAGAAAGCAAATCACGTGAAGACGTGTGCATGAAAGCATATCTTGTCTACGACATAAAGGCTTCTCATCAAAAGATTCATTTCTACATAGTATTTGTTTTTGTTTTTGTTTAGGAAATCAAGAAAAGGTAGGGTTTCATAAGACAACCATATCTTACCTCTACTTTATTCCCATCCAAGCTCAACTTCTCTCCACCATAATTAGATTTGATCTATCTCAACAATATTCATTAAACATATGTAAGATACTTATGATGGTGTAAGATCTTATTATTCTTAAACTCCTCCATCTATGGTTTATATATAAATATTTTACGATTCGACAAAATATATACAGTACTCTTTAGTTATTAATCACTATCACGATTTAGAAAAAAAATTATATTTTTTGTCTCATAATTTAGGTATAATACGAGATTTACAAAAATTGTTTCATAATTTGTATTCTCATCTTCGATCCTCCTGCCAAATTTCATCACGAAATTGACGAAAAAAATGACATGTAAGTCAATTTCCCAACGAGAACGGCTACGTGACTTGCATATGATTTATTCCATCAAATTTCTAATGGGAGTTGGTAGGGGGACTTAACGTGAAATTTTTTTAGAGTTATGGGACTATTTTCAATAATTCCTTAAGTGATGGAACTAAAAATATACAAAGCTAAATTATCGGATGAAAAATGCAGTCTTCCAACAAGATTTTACAATAAAGTTTAGTTTCAATCTTTAAATATATATGACAATTTTATCACCTAAACTTAATTTGATTAAATATAATGTACTTGTCTTAAAAACATTATTCATTTAATTATTATAATCAAGAATTATATATAAATAAATTTTACAAACATGATGTACTTACCACAATCAGCGAACATCGTATATATTGCTAAATTAAAAAAAATCCAATTAATTAAATTAAAAGTAAGATATTGGTAGGAGTAATTAGGAGTAATTAACATATATAGGTTTGTCGTCGAACAAACTGACAAAGGTAGAGAAAATATTCCTCTACTGCATACATTTTTCAGACAGAACAATAGAGGAGTAATATTCCAACAGCCCCCTTTGCCTGAACTCCAGTACTTGGAAGGAATACATCGAAATTACATTTTTTAATCTTATAAGATTATGGTGTAGTATTTTAGTCCTTTTATTTTATGAAATTTTAAAATGATCACAAAATTAAAAAAATTCGATATGTTCAGTCCGATGCTATACAGAATTTTCAAAATAGTCTTACAATTAAAAAAACCCAAAATAGTCCCATAAATCTCGTAACATGTAACACTAAATGTGTCAAGTTTTTTTAATTTTGAAGCATCTTAAAAACTCCATAAATTAGAAGACTTAATACGTCGAATTCTTTCAATTTCGATTCATTTTAAAATTTTGATCAAATAGAGGACTAAAAATAGTATGGCCTGAGAATACAGAATCTAGGACAGAACCCACTGAAGGAAAAAACTATTTAGCCTGAATTGTTTTATTATTATGCATAGAGGTGGGTTCCTACACGACAAGTCAACAGTAATCACCTCAAAATTTCAAATCAAATATTCTGGGGCTAGGTCTGCCATATGACACCAAGAATGTGATCCAATGTCGTATTTGATTCAATTAATGTTCTTCCCTCAAATAATATTCCTAAAACCAATCTTTATGTCATGACCTCATATTATTCATTATTAGGTCAATATATTATTTAATAAACTTCCACTGTCTAGATATATGACATATTGGAATTTTAAGTTTTAGTGTATAGTTTCTCATTTTGAAATTAATGATGGTGCTGAATGTCTGTGCAGACAAAGAATTTGAGCGGCAAACATGTGTTATGAAATCATTGTCCGGAAGAAGGAAATTTATTTAAGGATGAAATCCCTTATTGTTAACCGAAAAAGGAAATATTTTAGGGATAATCACATTTCTCTCCCTTAAAATTTGGTATAATTACACGTCAACTTTCTGTAGTTTGGGAAATTACACCAAGCATTCTTGAGGTTTGCTTTTGTCTAACAAATTAGTCCATCCATTAGTCAAAATTCACTAAATTTACTGATATTATTAGAAAAATTAAATAAAAGTTTATATATACCATCAATTGACTTATTACTAACTTATTGTAGGTCAAATAATTTTTTTGGACTAAACTATCCTTATAACGGTGAAAATATACCTTCTCATATTCATTAACGCATTAAGTCGTACGAGGATTATTTAATCATAAAAAAATTTATTTGACCTGCAATAAGTCAGCAATAAGTCAATCGAGGATAAGTATAATTTTTTTTAAAATTTATTCGTTAATATCAGCAAATTCGGTGAGTTTTGACTAACAAATGAATTAATTTGTTAGAAGGAATCAAACTTTAGGGTGTTAGGTGTAATTTCGCAAACTACAAGAAATCTACGTGTAATTATATCAAACCTCAGGGAAGAGAAATGTAATTATCCCAATATTTTATTGCACATAAAATTTCGGGTGAAAGAGAGTTGTCGTAGATTGCAACGACAGTTTGCAATGATTAGTAGTTCTTTTACTAAATATTCTTCGCAAAATCTGTGGAGAACACTTGCGATATGTTTCTTGTTATAAAATTACTGGGTAAATGTGTCGTAGTAAAAGTTGCCGCTAATATTGATGATGCGCAAGTACACACCATCAGATTATTAGCGCTTGTATGAGAAAATTGGATGCAGATGCCTAAAACCCCCCATCTGATGATTGTGGACTACTTAAAGACTATCCGTCTGATATGATATATCAACAGGGGTAATAAAAGACCAATATACCTTGCGATAAGGCAAAATACTTATATAGGACAAGGATCCCCATCTTTTCACCCTGATTTGGGCCGCACTCAGCCCAACCCAACCCAACCCAAAACCATATTCATCGATCATCATGTACTTGAAAATTCAAAATCACACCACGTGGATTCGTACTAATACAGACATTTAGTCTTATAAATACCCTCCTACTGAATCACGATACGTCATTACTACCGTGATTTTTTTCTTATCTTTCCATTGATCTCACATCAACTAATTTACCCATCAGAAAGCCTTTATTGAAGACCACTTAACAAACTTAATTAACGTCTATTCTTCCTCCTAAAATTCCCAAGTACGTTGGATACCTCCGGGGAGACCCTGAACTCCGATTCGGATCAATTTAAATGCTCTATCTCTGCAATAAAAACACATTTTAAAGATAAAACAAACAGCATCGTATTGTCCACAATGTACATATGTTAGAAGCAGCATGCAGAACAGGAAAAGATTTGCACATTCTACACCTTTCAATTATAAATTGAGCTGGACGCCACTTGGTTAATTTGCACGAGAAGAAGTACCACGTTGATAGTAAGTTACACTGTTTGACGTGGTTGGGCGACAATCAGGTCGGATTGGGATGGTGGGGTCGAGTACAGAGATAGGTTTGCCCGTAGCTTATTTCTTTATACAACATTAGTGGATACTAGAATTATAATTTTTCATTACATTTATTTACTATTGTTCAAAAAAAACAAAAATTGTACTCGACAAATAAAATAAATTGAGTTTTCGCTACGCTATTTATAGTAAATGACAAATCCGTGGTAAATCAATACTATTAACCACGGTTAAATAAAATCAAAGTAAACGTTTTAATTTTTACCTTGTTTAATCCTTATTCCTCATGGTTTCTAATTATAGTCAATATTTATCATGGTTATCATAGCTAATGTTTTAGCTACACTTGCAGAAACAACAGTTAATGGCCGTCGCAAAGCCGTGGTTGATTTGTATTTATCATGATTTTCTTTTTTTTACTATAATAATTAGTCGTAGCTGAAAATTATATTTTTTTTTAGAATTCCCAAATTACCGCCTTGTGTTTCAAAAAAATGAAGTAAATTAACCCTATTAATGGTTCAGATATAGAGATAATTTACTTCATTTCTCAAACACATAAAATAATTTATTATTTTATTTTTTATAATTTTTTTTTTTTACTCATTTCTGATATAAGATAGGATAAATTGCATTTTTCTCATTTTATATATTATGTATAAAACCCCATGCTCCCACTTTCTGCCACATTCATAAGTTCAAATTCTCAGGTTTTATATTAACTTTTCGAAAGCTCTTGACTGAAGTAGTGTTGATACTTATACAAACACGTCTGTCTACGTCCACGTCCAACAGACATCACACACACACAGTTGACTGGCCTCACGACCAACTGTTTAAAGAGCATGACTGATTGACATTATTAAGATAAGGATTTCTTTTGCATGTGCCCCAAAACCCAAAGTCAATAATCAGACACAGCAAGCTGATGTTGACGTTGACTCTATTATTAATTAATATCAGCATTACATATATAAATACACCCAAAAGTAATCCCGACAAATTTTGAAGCGATCAACAGTTTATTTAAAAAAGGTTCAAGAAAACTCGAAATAGAAATAATTTAAAATAATAAAAGAATATTGTGATATCAAAACTAGAAAAAATAATATAAAAAGATGTCACCGTTCAGGCCCACGAGCTCGTTGAACACAAAAATGCTTCAATCCTACTATTGAGTCTTGAAATTCAATCATAAATTACTTTTCAAAAAGACATATCTAACAAATTATTAAAATATTGAAATTATATATCTCTTTTTTCTAACAATTTGAGAGATGAGACGATTCGTTAATATACTTGAATGTATTTGAAGTTTTTGACAAAAACCTATTATTACTTATTTTATTAATTTATAATCGATGTTTGCGGTGGGATATAAAAAATTATTTAAATAAACTAAGTTATTACTAATCATAAATAAAGTCATTATTTTGTAAGAAAATTCGATCATATCTTACTTTGTTAGAAAACTGAATATAATCTAATACCTGGCAGAAAGAACTCAGTTGAACACTAACACATAAAAGTTCATACACAGCAAACCATACCTCAGTCGATGACTTATTTTCCACCAACTTTTACACTAAGCTCCAACAGACACAAAGCAAAATCCAACCTGTTTTACATATATTATTACATTTGTTTTCTTTATAATCCATTTCCCCCCATAAAGTCATGCCTGCAGAATCTTGCACAAATCTTTCACAGTACAGAGTGTACATGAGAAAAAGAGAAACCCCGCACCCCAACCCCACCCCCCACCCCACCCCCATCACTCTCATCGACCGCCCCTTACCCTCTCTCTTTATATTGCCCAATAATGCAACCTTTCAACCTCAACTCTCCACCCACCCCACCCTTCATATATATATATGTATGTACATGTATGTATATATTCGCCGTGAGGAAAAGGTTGGAGTAAATTAAAATGTCAAGCTCTGTGCAAGTAAACGACGCTGTTTTGATCACCCCTTCAGAGCCAACTCCACACCACATTCTCCAGCTCTCTGCTTTGGACTCCCAGCTTTTCGTACGGTTCACCTTCGAGTATTTGCTTGTTTACAAGCCACGCCATGTGCTGGACAGAGCAGCCGCCACCGAGAATGTCAAGTCGGCCTTGGGCCGGGCTCTGGTCCCTTACTACCCTCTAGCTGGGAGGGTGAGAAACCGGGCTGACGGGATGGGCCTGGAAGTCGTTTGCCGAGGTCAAGGCGCGTTGTTCATAGACGCCGTCTCGGACTCCACCGTCTCCGAATTCGACGGAGCTCCCAGGCGTAGGGCACAGTGGAGGAAGTTCTTGTCCCTACACGTAGCGGATGTCCTCATGGGGGCCCCACCACTCGTCGTGCAGCTGACATGGCTATTAGATGGGGGCGCCACGCTGGGAGTTGGGTTTAATCACTGCCTGTGCGACGGCATTGGCAGCGGCGAGTTCCTCAACTCGTTCGCAGAGTTAGCCATCGGAAAGCGCGGTCTCAATGAGCTGAGCCCGAAACCGACGTGGGGTCGTCACCTCTTGAACCCGACTGCATTCGGGTCGAATCGTGGTAACTCACTGAGTCATCCAGAGTTCAAAAGCGTACCCGATCTCTGCGGGTTCACTTCTCGGTTAGTTCGAGAAAGATTGTCTCCTACTTCCGTCACGTTCGACGAAAATAAGCTAAAAGAATTAAAGAAGAGGACGAGATTTCCATGCACGTCGTTCGAAGTGCTCTCAGCCCACGTGTGGAGGAGCTGGGCGCGAGCGCTGAACCTACCGTCCACTCAAATAATAAAGCTTGTTTTCAGCGTAAACATACGCAAACGAATGGAGTCGAGCCTGCCGAATGGCTACTACGGGAACGCATTCGTTTTAGGATGCGTGCAGACGTGCGTTAGAGACTTGAGCGTAAAGGGGCTGGGATACGCGGTGGAATTGGTGCGGAGGGCTAAGGACAGAGTGGGAGAGGAGTACGTGAAAGAGGTGGTGGAATTGGTGAGTTCGAGTCCGGCGAGTGTTGACTCGACCGGAGTGTTGATCATGACGCAATGGTCAAGGCTGGGGCTGGAGAGCGTGGACTTTGGAATGGGAATGCCGGTCCAGGTGGGACCGGTCTGCTGCGACAAGTACTGCATATTGTTGCCAGTATGTACTGCGGCAAGTGCGATGAAAGTCAACTTAGCGGTCCCATCGAGTGCTGTTGACCTGTACTTGTATTTTTTGGGCAACATTTGTGCTTGATGACGATTTGATTCTAATGTTCTATGTGGAATCAAAGCGAAGATATAAAAAAAAAAAAAAAAATAGAATTTTCCCATAAACAAAAATGAAGAAAAAAGAAAAATAAAATGACAATTTTGCTTTACTTTAACGCTTTGTCTTTTTTTTTATTTAATAAAAGTTTAATCTTTGATAAATATATAAAAAGTAATTATCAACAAAGAATTAGCTAAATTGGCAACACTAATGTTAGAATATGCAAAATTTGTAGTCTTTTTAGGATTAATGTAAAGCTTTTGATGAAAGTTATCTTCGAGAAAGTAATATGATTTATTTCATTTAAAAAAAAAATAAAAATAGGTCAAGTCCTCAAGAGGATATTATTGTTCTTCATTTTTTTCCCCTTTTAAAGTTCACACCAAAAACAAATGAATTAAGAGTACTAAAAGAATACAAATACATGAATTTACGATACATTTAAATCGAAAGGACAAAATGTTTGAAAATGAAGATCATTCCCTAATTTCTCTCGAAACTATGATATGAGAGCTAGAAGCTTAATTTTGGATGTCGATGATTGATTTCCTTGGACTTGTGGCATAGAATATCTGGCCATCTTGACATATGATATCAAAGGATTTGATCTTTTTTGTAAAGAAAAACGTGGAATTTCACAGTTGTAAAACTTTGTTGTAACAAAGAGCTTTGAACTTGAAACTCATATTTTATATGTATGTAGTGTATTCCCATATTGTTCTTGAAGCTCCCTTTTACTTTTGTTGGTTTAAATACCATAGATTTTTGGTGGATTTGTCTTTTACCGAGCTATAAACATGTCTTGACCCAACTGATCAATTAAAAATAAAAGAATGATTTTGAATTTTATTTTGAATCAATTTGTCAAAATGAATAAGGCCCAAATTTAGTATAAGCTCATCGGGAAGTTATCCATCCGTCAAATACGTAAAATCCAATTTCCTATAAATTTTAATATGGAACTTGATTATTAAAATTTATTTGAATTTTTAATTGATTATTAACTTCAAAAAATTTTATGTCAAACAGTTATAAAATACTTGAATGGTTTCGACTCCAACTACTACCATAGGGCATAGTATGCTTCTAGGCCCGTAACTTGCTTACAATGATACTTATAAATTACCTACCAACCTAATTTTCACATCCAGAGAGGAAATTAAACTTATAATTTAATTAAGAGCGATCCATCCTTACTTGTTAATCCGACTAAGTGTTGATAAAATATGGTATGTTGCAACTCCAACAAGTCATTTACCCAAATACATGAGTAAAATAGTGTTCGGGCCCAGCTCGGCAATTCTTGATGGTTTAGCTGTAAAATGCATAGTGGGCTCTGTTCCATTTGGCCCAATTAACAAACAATTGTTCTTGACTTCTTTTCTCTCCGTCTTCCATTTTTCTTTTTTCTTTTTTTAAGTAAATCGAGTATGATCATTGATATCAAGTATTTATATTTATAAAAATTTTATAATTATAATAGTTAAATGTTAATCATTACTATCAGATAATTATATCTAATCAATAATTACTAGTAAAGTAGAATAAAATACCCGTAAGTAGGTGTCCGAAGTCATGGGTTCTCCGTTTAAGTGAGAATATTATACATAAATAAGGAATAATTGTAGTATTGTTCTACTACTTTGAAAATTACATTTAATATCCCTGACATTTATTTCTGTCTAACAAATACCCTTTAGTCAAAATTCACGAAATTCGTTGATAGCAAAACAATTGAGTGAAAATTTATATTCACCCTCTATTGACTTATTACTAACATATTTGCAAGTCTAATAAATTTTTTTCGGCCAAACAATAAGGCGTGTAGTTAGTTCACAATATTTATAAGCTAGAGCTTCCGAGTTTACAGTATTTATATACCTCTTGTTGAATTTCCAGAAATATCAAAGTATATATATAGGGCATGATTGGAATGGGGGAACTTATAATCTCTACGATCTTTCTTGCGAGACACTTTTTAAGAAAAAAAAAACGTAAGGATTATATAAAATTATAGCAAAAAATACTTCACGAAATAGAAAAGGGAAACAAGGGATCCAAAATAAATGAGACTAACTTACATCATCTATACTAATATTTATACTAATATAAAAAAGAAACCTCTTATGTGCTCACAAACGGAAGTTATGTGACACTACCGCACCATTTGTTTAAAATATCAAAATTAGCATTTTTATTATATACTCTATCTATTTGTATCTATATCTTCTATATCTATATCTAAATTATATAAAAAGAAAATGTCATTAAACTAATAATATAACTAACTTATTCAAGTTATTAAACTTTATTTTAATTGATAAATTAATTTCTTTTCTTTTCTTTCTTTTTTTTAAAAAAAATTAATATATTGATTTATATATTTTACTCTTATATAATATATTTTAAAGTGTGAAAAATTATTTATTATGTGCACGCAGGGACGGCGTGTCATAACGGCTAATTGTTAAAAATGATTCAAATTAAATGAGGTTGATAAATTGTGTGCTCAATTGTTTTTTTTTTATTATTATTTTTATAATAAATCGATTACGATTATATCATAAATTTCAATTATCAGATACATAGTTATGTACCAATATCAAATGTACATACTATTCAATCGATACTATTACAGTAGACCAACAAATCACTATTAAGGTAGATAAAAACCAACACATTGATGGTTCGGCTCTAAGTCATGTGACCTCAATTTCGCCAACTAAACTATACCTCATCGATAATTATAAGTTCCATTAATGCTCCTTATGATATAGTTCTATTTAATTATGTGATGTAATTAAGTATGACAATTATAATATTTTCTATTGTTCAAAAAATTATAGTTATCCATGATAATGACGTATACCAATAATCGACCCATTCTATTAGCGTTTTATCCAGATTTTCTACTAAAGTGTTTAAAATATCTTTTGGATTCTAAATTATAATTTTATATATATTTTTTAAATTTTTTAACTTTTTTTTTATAAACAATGTCCCTTCAATATCAGATTGTTACATTCTTTTTAAATTTTTTATAATAATATATGTCCAACATTTTTTTTTATATAACTTTATCAGTTTCTAAAGAATAAAATTTTAACAAGGGTAAAATTGACATATCCACCTTACCGTCCAAATATTACATAATTATGGAAGTGTTTGCGAAATTATATAATTATATTAAATTCTTTTCCATTTTATTAAATTGCGGAACTCCATCTACGTTATTTTTTTTTAATGATACTTTAATTTTAGTGATAATTCTTCCACACCTAATTATGAACCTCTTTTTTAGATTAGAGTATTAAAATAAATGATAAATACATTTACTTTCAACTCTCTGAAATTTAATATATAATCAAATCAGTCTTTTATTTAATTAAACTCTTTTAATTATATGTTGGTTGAGTGTTGGGTGGAGGAATATTGGGAAGCCGGCAATGGCAGCTTTCCAAGCTGCTGGGATTACTGTTCTGGTCGAGATTCTGTGTTTCCTAAGGCTGCTGTCGCGATGGGAAGATGACAGCTTGGCCTGAAACTGATGAATTGGTGTATTCTTTTGTGGGCTTGAAGATTGTATTTAATTAGTGCCTCGTAAATTAATTATCATATATTACTTTGTGTTTTTGTTGGAATGGCCGCTCTAATAACTTATTTAATTCTTAAAATGACAATATTACTTTTCAATGTATCTTATTCTACTTTCTTCACGGCCTTACCGCGAGAAATTTTTTATAAGAATCTCCATCTAATATTGAGAATATTAAAAAATAAAATATTTATATTCCTTCTAATATGAAAAGAAATTTAAAAATTTCCCCGAGGTTAGAAATTGTGATACACGGGCGTTGATTGAGATTATGAGTCTAATTTTTTTTTTTTATAATTTCACCCTTCTCTCTATTCTAATATGTATAATATATAATTAATAAAATTTAAAATAATATATAAATTTATTAATGATAAATATATTATATATATAAATATTAATTATAATATTTTAATATAATTATTCTTTTAATTAAATTAATTAAAAATTAATTTTTTTTAAAAAATAGTAGCGTGCGATGAAGGAGGGCACGACTGCGCGTCTCCTCACCTCTGCACGATGGCGATCGCCCTCGACATTTGAGCGACGCCGTCGTCCAGACGGAAGGCGACGGTTGTCGCCCCTTCTGTGGGCGGGGTGGGGCGGGGCGAGGGAAGGGGTTGCAGGTCGTGGAGGGGTTTTGATTATTGTTTTCTAAAATAATAATAATTTCATTTTATAAATTATAGTAATACATATAATATAATGGCATCCAACATATCATTCAACTTATTTTTTAAAGCCACATAAGACTAAAAAATCCCAGTAAATATCCAATTAACATGCCATGTGATTTTTCGATCAAAAATCAAAATTTCAGCCACTGAAAGATTAAGTTTAATCAATTTTGAAATTTAATGGACTTATAAAATTGAGCATAATTATCAAACTAAAATTATATTATATTTAACGGACTAAAAAAAGTATTTTTTCTATATAAAATTTTGATTTTATATATTGTAAATATATTTTAATAGACCAATTGACCACCACGAGGGCTATTTTACCATTGTCCCCAAAAAAATAGGCTCAAGTTAATTAGGGTAGTGTGAGTCATTGTTCATAACATATGTGCGATTTTTATATTTAAATTCTCACAGGATTTTTTTTATATATTTTCTCAAATCACAGAGGATCAAAATGGATTTAATTCTATTTTTTGTTGGTTTTTGCTCTAAAAAATATGAATTTTCATTATGAATAATTATCATGGTAAAAAAAATTAATTAATTACGGTTGCACATTATAAATCATTGTCCTACAAGAGAAGCTTAATTATTTGATACAACTAAAATCGTGACAAATATTTTGTCAATAGGTAAATTATGGCAGATGTTGATCAACAATTGGTGAAAACAGATTTCATCAATTTTATTCGGTCATGGTAAATAATATTTGATGCATAGTGGGATCCAGTAGCACCATAATATTCGATGAATTTTTATGAAATTGAAGAGCAAGGGATGATTAACCTGCAAAATAGAGATTAACCATATACTCAAGTCAGTATCGAATTATCGAAAAAGAGACGAGAAATGCTTGAAATAGCGTAAGAAAATTGTGTAATAATTGGTGTGAAGTGATACAATATTGAAATATAATCTAATGTAAGCTTGTGGAATGCAAAAAGTGAGTGAATATCCATGTTGTTGGCAGAGACAAAATAGTGTGGAGTACGAATGACTTGATATTACCATTTTGACTGCATGTAGCCTCCATTTATAGAAGGTTTGAGAGTAGACTTTGGAAGTTAGTTAGGGCAATCTACGTACCGTTGAAAAGCCACAAATTGTGGATATCCAACAAATGAATCAGATCATAATCTGGACTTATCTAGATTGAGATGTAACTCTTTACGCGAGTTTTGCTGAGTCCATCTGAAAAATCTGAGAGCATGTCGCAACCTGATTGATATGTCAGATTCTGCCGATATATTGGCTGTAGATATTTTAATATGATATGGACTAAAATGTGGGGCCGTCCCTATTTTTTTATCCGGTATGGAGCCATCGTCGCGTCAGTCAGCATGTCCTTGTGCTCGCCCTTTGAACCGATATTCCTTTCGGCTTTAACCAGGATAAGGACATCCATTCTCGAAATCGCCGATTTTATATTCCTCCCCTGATACTATGGACAGTGATAGCCGTCTTGTCGATACAAGGAGTCAGGGTATTTTGTTTCATAAAATCGCCGTTGTTCGCTAAGTCATCCTATCGAATTAGACCTATTTGTTATTTCTATATATACTAAAATATTAATTGAATGATATGTTAGTCAATTTACTGAAATATTCGTCTAATACCAATTAAAAAGAATTGGTGAGGTCATCACTAGTACAAAAATAAAAAGCCCACGTACATAATTTATTGAAATGATCTTAAAATTAGAGAATGTATTATTATATGCAAATATATTAAATATTGAGTGGAATTGCATGAAAATGTATTATGATTGTTGGATTTAGGAATCCCAGGGAGCAGCAGCCTGTCGGAATTGCAGAAAGGGAAAAGAAAACAAGAGCAGCAAAGAGCATGTGGAGAGCAGACGAAGATGGCGTTGGAAATAGTGAAAGCTGGTGGGACCCTAATTATTCAACACAGTCCTGCTGGTGAAATGAAACTGTGGTCTGGATTTGGCTAAGGCTTTTTCTTCCTTTTTTTGGCTTTAACAAGGATCAGAATTCAGACAGGCTTTATGTAGTATCGTTGGAGGAAGTTGTTCTGTTCTATATATGCTCCCTTACAATCTACGGATACCGACACCAACATAAAAGATATAGAATATGATTTAATGCAATTTATTCTTTGTAATATTAAAAATAAGTAAATTATGTTCTATAAACAGTAAAATAAAGAGTTAAATTTTTCCATTTAAAAAAATATAGTGGATAAATTATTGTATTTTTAAAAATATATAAGGTAAATCGCTATTTTTTTTTTCATATGAGGATAATTTACATATTTGCAATATTAGGGAGTAAATTGCATTTTTTTCAATAGAATATGTGACCTATATATTAATAAGTTATTTTGGACCTTTTTTGTTAGCATCCTAAAAATCATTCACTAGATTAATGACTTATAAATTAAAAGTTGTGGTAATTAATATATATTATTGTTTATGATTATTTTATGCAAAAGTTTTAATTTATTCATAATGATATTAGTCATGTAAGATATTTTAACTATAAATGTAAAAATTACGGCCAACTAATGTTATGTGATTGTGATTGGTGGTTTATTTACTATGATTATTTATTTTTAATTATGATAATTAATTATAATTAAATATTACATTTTTTATTGTGAATTTTGATAGAATAGGTTTAAACAAATAAAATCTTACTCTCAAATGTCATAAAACTTGTAATGGGAGTCATTAAATTGGTAGATAAGAATTTTATGTAAATATATATGTCCATGACAGCACGGGCAATAGATTATATTGCACCGATACACATTGCAGAAGAATATTTAATTTTATATAGGGTTAAATGTACGTATTTAGACTCTTTTAAAAATTAAAATTAATTTTTTTTAAAAATAAAAATAAAATTACATTTATGTTCTTTTTGAAAATTCACTGTTAATTACACTTGATACTCTTTGACGGTTGGATGAAAAATGCTGAAATTAGCAAAATAATTTGATGAATTTTTTATTTTATCCATCATTTAATATTCCCGTATAATAAATTTGTACTTATAAGGAGAAAATATAATAATGTTAATCTTACTTCATATATATATATATATATTTATTATTACTTTATAATTAAAGATAAAAATATACATAAAAATATTAAATGAGGAGCAAAATTAAAAATATATGTAAGTTTTTTTTACCAACTTCAACATTTTTCATTCAAACCCCAACGGAAGAGGATCAAGTGCAAACAAGAATTTTAGAGGGAGCGTAAGTGTAATTTCATAATTTTTTTTTAAAGAAAAGTGTAGTTTTCCATTTTCAGAGAAAATTTACGTGTAATTAACCTTTTCATATATTATAAGCGATTAGTATTAAAAAATTATAATAGATAAATATTATCTATTATGGTTAAATAAGATTAGTACAAAAGTTTAAATTTTAAATACAATTGACCAACATTCATTATGATTTTAGTTATAATCAAACTATTGCAGTGATTATTGCTATTATCCTTTTAGCCTTACTTGCATTAATAATAGCAACAAGATTCACTACAATAATTTATTTTTGACAAATAATTAATTAAATGAAAAAAAAACATATTTCTTAGTTTAGTGACCCCGACATCGATTTATAGATTGCATATATAGCACCCCAGCCTCAATGATGAAAAAGGAAAAGAATATTGACTTTCACAAAAGAACATAAAGAAAAAAAAGAGAAAGTCTTAAAAGAAAAAAATTATAGAATTCTTTTATATTTTATATGTACTTTCTGGAAATAGTAAAAAAATGCCTAGTCATATGCTTGACATGTTATCAAATGTAAGAATTTTTTATTTAATTTATGAATATATTAAATGACGTAAATATGTGATAGAAGCATATTGTTTTCGAAACGAGTGTCCAACATCAATTGCAAAATGAAAGGGATAAATTTCTTGAAACAACGTCGTGCATTACAAATAATCATACAATTTAAGACAGATTTAAGATGCACAATTTAGAAAGGTTTGTGTTTATCAAGTCAAGCGGGTGTTTGAGTACTATTTAAATTCAATTAATTTTAAATTAATTAAATTTAGAAATACTTAAAGAAGTATTTGATATCTAGATATCTCATAGGTAGAGAATGGTTCTATAATATGTTATTTTTCAAAATGGGTTTATTGCAATTTAGCCCGTGATATTGTAAATGAGCAATCTACTCCTCTATGCAAAGATAATAGCAATTTACTGCTTTGTGTTTTCTAAAATTTAGCAAATTACCTCTTTATCTAAGAAGATAAATTGCTTTATTTTGAAAAACACAGAAAGGTAAATTGCTATTTTTATTTTATAGGGGGATAATTTGCTAATTTTCTATATCACAAGGGTGTGCTTGCATTTTTCCATTTTTCAAAATAATGAATAAAAAATATGTTTCAACAGATCAAAATATATATACCACACTAAAATAGTAACCTACTTAACATTTTCTTGATGCACATCATTTATTACTGCTCAATAATTGGAATATGTATATGAAACGTTGAAATAAAATTTAATTTTATTGAATATTCTTCTAAAAACTTATGTATAATTTGTGAAAAAATAATTACAATTTTGTGTTTCTGAAAATGTTGCCTGAAATTTTGTAGTTGGATGCTCACGTTCTAATTAGTGCGAGTAATATGGATTCAGATTTCATATAAATTTATGGAGTTCATCTCCCTCTCCCTCTCTTAATTACACTAGGTGCATTGCTCAATGTTTTTTCTATTTTAAATATTTTGAATCGATAGAATATTAATGTATTTTCTAGAAAAAAAAAATCAAAAGAAATGTAAATATATGAACAACTTAAAAAATGACCGCTTTAAAAGGCCTGCAACGGAATAGATATTAGTATTAAAAGTACTATAAATGCAATATAAAATTAATTTAAAAAAAAAAAAAAGGAAAATAGCACTTTTCGTCCCGTAGTTTAGGGCCTTTCCACTTTTGTTGTCATTGGTTACGAGATTATCACTTTTGGTCTTATAACTACTAAAAAATAGCACTTTTTGTCCTACGATATATTTTCATTAAATATTTTAATAGAATTAGCACATGGTCGTTGAAGCCATTATATATTTTGTCACACATGTTACAAGATTTTCACTTTTGGTCCCGCATAACTTCTAAAAAGTAGCACTTTTGGTCTCATACACTTAATGACTACGTGGCCTTTTCATTAAACATCTAACGGAAAGGTGTCATGAGACCAAAAGTACTACTATTTTAAAGTTACGGGACCAAAAATGATAATCATGTAATCAATGTGAAAAAAAATGGAAATATCTTAAATTATAGGACAAAAAATGTTATTTCCCCTTAAAAAATTTAGAATATTTTATATAAGCATGGAATGAGTGCAAGGTTTTAGACAAATATAAAAGTTGAGAGACATTTTAAAAGTTAGATCTATTTATAAGTCTAGAAGTTTTTATTACATTTTAGAAAGTTCTTGAAAGCTTTCCACCACACCACTGAAATTAATCTTTACCGTCCATTTGAGGAGCTAAATGTATAAATATTGATCTGGAGTTCATTTTAATAATCAAGTTTGGCTACTTCCATAAAAATTTCTCATTAAAATCCTTTTACTTATTTACATATTATCTAATGAAGAAGAAAAAAATCAAATATTAAAAAAATAAGAATTATGCATCATGCGCATGCATTTATTTTGCTAGTCATTTAAAAAAAAATCAAATACTTACGACTTATGTTTTTAATAAGAGCATCATTGTTATGAAGAATATAATCATAGAAGTTATGTCGGATAGTAACATGAGCAAGCTTTTCATTGTCAATATTGGTAACACAAAGTGATGTCGATCTTGGTATGAGATCAGGGTACATGATGAACAACTCCTTCATTATTAACAAATAAAGTAAAGCATCACCTAGATACTCAACTTGTTCATAATGCACATCATCCTTCTTATATGATTCGTGTATAAAGTAGTAAAGGCTTGATTCAATAAGGTAGGTTATTAAATCTGTAGCCTATTATCTTCTCAACACCTTCAAGCCACTTCGCTAACTCAAATCTCTGATGATTTAGTGGGAGAAGAGCTAAGACATTTTAAGAGATGATGCATTTATCAGCTCAAATTAGGGTTGAATCAACTATTAACAAAGAGAGTTTCTGGCACTTAACAATTGAATCTGCAGTAGTTACACATAAAATATTTTGACTAACGGGATCAAGCATGAACTGAATTTTAACCGAAAAAACCTTCTCTCATATTCATTCACCCTTTTTAATAATTTTTGTTCACTTTTTAATCTGTTTTCTTACTCATTACAATCAAAACTCCATCATCTTTAATTTTATTTTTGAAGAAATAAATTTAAACTCATCCTTGAAAATCGACCCTATTCGCCACTTCTACAAAAGTGTTGATAGGAATTTATATTTGATGGTCTCGACACCCATCATAGACAAAATAAAAAAACTTCATTATAATCCTTAATATATTATTTTTTTATGAAAATTATGTCAAATATCAACATACTTTTTCTAAAGTAATGCAGGTTGAATAAAAAGGTACAAAATATATATACACAAATTTTATATAAATATGACAGTCTGTAGGTGCATGATTTTAGACAAATATAAAATTCAGAGAAGTTTAAAAAAAAATTACAAGTCTAGAAACTTTTATAATATTTAAAATTATTTTTTAAAGAGTTTTGATAGCTTCTCACCACACCATTAAAATTAAACTTCGTCATTTGTTTGGAAAAAAAAAGTTACAAAATATTGGGTAAAAGTTTTTTCCGTTAAAAATTCTTACTAATTTGATCTTTTCTTTCTTCAAATCTACTTAATCATGTCTTAAATGAATATTTTAAATTCCAAACAAATGTGTGATATTAAAAATTCAAACTATATTTCATAAGTAATGCACGTGCATTTTACTAATTTGCACGAAGAGTTCCCCTAGCTCCTTGACTTTTCTGTCGGGCTTAGTACATACTTCCCCATTCCACCCAAGTAAACATCTATGGGCTTGATCACTCTTTGCTGTTTTGATTTTATTTTGAATTCTTGACCCAATTTTAAAAATAAAACAGTTCTAACATAGAGATCTGTTTCCATCATGAGCATAAACAAAACATTCATTACAATTCAATATTTTATCTTTATATTTTGAATTAGGGTGAAATTACATTTAGTTACACTCTAAGTTTTTAAAAAATAGTACACACCTAATGTATTTACCCGTCACTTGTGTAAGTAGCCAAACTAACGAACACGCGTATTTCACGTATCCTTGCCATTTTTTTTTTCTAATAAAATCTAACTTGGGATTAAATTAGTCGAGTTTCCTCCTTTTTGGAACAATTTTTAAAATTACATTAAACAGATGACTAGATGGACCGAATTTTTTCAATTTTTACACTATTTCAAAAATCCGTAAAACAGAAGATTAAAAGTATTGTTGGAACTAAAAAATTATTTTGCCTTCAAATTAGACTAACAAATAAATGGAATGCTTTTTCAAAATATATTTTGGGTGTGGATTATAATAATACATTTGACGTACACATGTGATGTAAGAGATAATCCAACAACTTAGGATACACTACGAAAGAAGATAAGATTAGTGACAAAAAAATTAGGTAACAATTTTAATATTGTCATTAATTATATATATTTAGTGACAAAAATATTTATTTTGTCATAATAATAATTTCATGATTTTAATAATTATTTTTATTTTTTAGAAAGTGTTGGTAGATAGAATTAGTGAAAAAAATGTACTCAAAGTTGTCACTAAATACAATTAGTGACTCATCTATTGTGATGACCAGTGACAATAAATAATAGTTATCACTATATTATGTTGTCACTATAGATATGTCACTAATTATATTTAGTGACAACTTTATACAAAATATTTGTCACTGATAATTATAAAGTGACAACATAAAACTTGTTGTCACTTAATATATATTTTTAGTGATAATTTAAAAATTATCACTTAATATTTTGTCATTAATATTATATATTTTTGTAGTGATAGCTCAAAGGTAATTAGTATAATTAATTCTAAATTTTGGTTTTTATAGATTTTTTATAGGTAAAAATATAATTTTAGTCCACGAATACATAGTTTGTGGTTATTTCAATCCAGACCAATTCGAGATTTATAATAAATGATTGTAATTTATGAAAAAAATGGCAATTTTGACCAAAAACTCCTAATTTGATTGGAAATTTTAAAACTCCCCAATTTTTAGGTCTCACATGTAGGCTATATGAGAAGTTCCGAGTAAACTAGGATTCATTGGACCAAATTATCAATTTTTATAAGTTATAGTCTTTTATTTCGAATTGATTTGAACTGAAACTGCCACTATCCTAATGTTAGTGGACCAAAATTGCATCAGGTTAAGTGCATGCCTGTTCAATATCTGCATGCAATAAAGGACTATCACGAAAAATGACAATTTTGATTCAAATATCCTAATTTGATCGAAAAGTTTAAAAATCCCAATTTCTAAGTATCACGTGCAGGCCAAGTGACAAATTTTGATCAAATCAAAATTTTCTAGCAAAAATACCAATTTCATAAGTCACATCATTTTATTGTATATTTGGACTGAAATTATCATAACCCTTATATTAATGGATCAAAATAGGAATTTTTTTTTTCTGTTTTATATTATTTCTGCAAACTAATTAATTTGGAAACTTATTATAGCACACCACTTTGGCATAGTAGCATTTAATTTTATGAAAAATAACAGGATATATATTCAAAACCCACTGCAATTAATGAATATGGAAAGAAAAGGACTGAACGTGTCTCTTAATTAATGATTTCGAAAAGAGCACATAAGAATTTAAGCATCACTTAATAAATATTAAACAGTTTTTGGCCACAAAAATCTGTTCTTGGCCGCCTTTAATGATCCATGCCAAAATTTACCTTATTCACGAAGTAAAGCTCTCGAGAACACAACATACACTGTTCCTTCCCCAAGCACTAATTTAAACTAATATTAAAAGAAAAAAAAAATACTCTAGAAATTAGAAAAGTTGATATCTATCTGAACGTAGTCGGACTCGATCCAAACCTGAATTACATTTTGTTACGATTTTACTGTACTGTGTTAATGTTTTTTTCTAGAGAATTTTGGGGAATTCTACGTTAACGAGCAAGACACGTCTCAAATTTTTGTGGGCGAAATCTACAGAACAAATTGTTCTTGAACTCACATTGAAAATACCTCGGTATAATAATTTTTCGATACTAAAATCAGATAGATCACAATAAAAAAGTGATAAAGTCGCAAGTAGGGATAATAATGGGACGGATCTGTAGCAGATTTGTCGCTTGTCAAGAAAACTTTAGACATGTCCTGAACTGGGACTACTACAAAAAATATAATATTTAACCATAGTAATTAAATAAAAAATCGTAGCAAATAGTCGTTGACCACGGCTAATGCATGGTTGTTGGTCATGACATCTGCAAGTGACTAAAATATTTATAATGGCTAAAAGCCGTGGCAGATATTTTTACTATGACTTTTAGTCGTGACAAATAACTTTTTATTAATGAAAATATCTATATTTTTTCAAAGATTTATCTAATCGTAGTTAAGATAACTTATTTACCATGATTTTTAGTTTATAATTATTAAAATTATAATCAATAGTCATTTTTTTCCCAGTGGAACACACCGATTGAATCCCATGGACCCAGTTTATATTTTAAAATATAAAAAAATTTATTTTTTTAAATAGTACTATAAAACTTCATAAATATGAGATTATAATATTATTGAATGTTAAATATTTTTTAAAAAATGTACACGTGCAATGCTTTAGGCATTAAAATGTTATAAAATGTAAGAATATGTGTTACTTATATAAACATGAAATTTATTCATTTGTCCACATTTTAATTTATGAATATAAATATATATATATATATATATATATATATATATATATATATTAGGTTTATGTACTATATATGGGCTATAAAAAAAATTTAATCCTATAAAATAAAGGTAATTTTTTTTTTTTTACGATAATTATGGCAGGTGTCGCTTTTAGTTCCATAAGACTCAAAATCACGATTTTTTTGTCCCAAAAAATGTGATTTTAAGACTTTTTAATCCAAGAATCATAATACAATTTTTGTCCCAAACGTCTTTCTGTCTTAAAATCACAACACACATAATTTTATGGGACTAAAAATGTGTGATTATGAGTTTATAAAACTAAAAGCGATACCTTCCATAATTATGGTACCAAAATAAATTCTACCCTTATTTTATTATACTAAAAAAGTATTTTACCCACTATATATACATATAAATAAATTACACGTACTATTTTATATATGTACAAATATAATATATAAGTATATATAACATATAGAAAAAATAAAAAATAATAACTGGGGCAGGTCCGCTGTGTCCAAGCCAAACCTGTTCGGGATCCTTTTAAAGCTTCAAAATTTGTATGTTACTAAAATAATAATAACTATTAATTATTATTTTAATAATTATGGACTAAAAATCATAAATGGGCCGGTCACAATAAATTTATACATATTAAGTTTTCGAAACACCCAAGACTATATCATAAAACTTCTAAACGATTGGCGTAAATCAAATTTGTCTGTTGATCAAGAAATAACTGGAGGTAAAGTCGAAACACGAATTTCATAAAATTACCCCATACCATATTTAATTTATTGATACGAGTTAAATTATTTGTCAGTCACAACTCAATGAGTTTATAAAACCAATTTCAGGGAAAGGGCCAAAGATTTTTCTTTGGGAAATTGCTTTTTCTCACACTAGAGAATTATTGTATTTAACAACGATTAATTATCATAATTAATAATAAATAATTATAGCAAATAATTATTAACTACGGTCATACAACGGTTTTTTACCATAGTTTTTGCAAGGGTACAGGCTAAAACATTTGTCAGAGCAAATATTTTAACCATGGCTCTTAGCCATTGCAGGTAATTTTTTTCATGATGGAAAAACTTTTAGCATCGATTTTATTTAATCATAGTTAATAGTAGTCATTTACTATAATTTAATTTTTAGTCATCGTCACTAATATTGTAGCCAGTTATATTTTTTTCTAGTTTTAGAGTTATTCTTTTGATTTGATCAATTAAAGAGATTATAATTAATAACATATATATAGTAATGAAATTCAAATATAAAGAAATCCTACAAAATTTTATTCTTAGATTCATTTGAGGGTATCATCTTTCTCCTAGAATTTACATTATTCAAGACTCTATTATAATAAGCTAATTCACTGTCAAAATAAGAGAATCAATGACAAGATGTTGAAAGCAATTTTTGTCCTATAATTATAGATATTATACTTTTAGTCGATACAATTAATAATTAAGAACTATAATTTAAAAAAAATTATCACATATAGTCCAAATACCAAAAAATGTTAAATTTATCGGAATTAATATATATTCTACACGTGGGAATTTTAATTTTCTACCAATTTTCGTAATGTGATATTTTCTTCGGACAGTGATATTTGGACTAAATGTATCAATATGTCCTATAATTATAGAATAATTAAAATTTGTATTGTTTCCCTTTCATTCCTCATGCTATATATGTTAGCAAATGGTCTATTTTATTCAATTTGTATTTCATTCATTTAAATTTCAAACGGTGGATTTAAATTGTATTTCTTTTCTTAGGATTTTTAACTATGAATTAATACAACATTTTACATTTTATTCAATCCATTCCTTTCAAATGTATTATAAAGTATATTTTACATTTTGACATTATAATATATTAACACTAGAAAATTGAGTATATATATCGTACAATAAAGAGATAAAGTGAAAACTTTTTATCAAGGGTGAATTAATATAAATATTATAAATATTAGATCTAATTTTACCTATCTACTTCCTGATATGAGTCCTATATTATAAATTATTAATACTTAAAAATTATAATAAATGAGTATTATTATCACTATATATCAAACAAATTAAAATCAATGCAAACTCTCAAATTTTAACTATAATTAATCGTATTTATCATAATTTTTCATACAAAAGATTAGTTGTGACTATAATGTATCTCTTTTCTTATAAAAATAATAGTTGACAGCCGTTGTTCAATTATAATAAATATTTAATATTCATTACAATTTCTTACTTTTAATTATAAATAATTAAGCATAATAAAACGTTGTATTTTGTGCTGGGGAACTTTTTATCTGGATCAGATTCGATCAAATTTGAATCAATTATATGACAAGTACAATATACTTATCATATAATTGATATATAATTTTAAAAAAATGATTAATCACAAAACAAGTAGCATCTCGATCAAACCAGATTCAGGTTACAATTTTCATCCGTGTTGTAAACCTATCTATTCTTCACTGGTAAGGCTCTTCCTCATGAATTTACATGAAAATAATAATAAATTTGGATATCTGCATATGATTAATGTTCCTTCATATGGGAGCAACTCAAATATATATACGTAGGCAGACGTATATATACGCGTACATACATTTGCCTGTGTCCACATGACCACCGCCCTCTTCCACCATTTACAGAGGATGCTCTTCCAACACAGGCATTCACATTCCACAGTCTTCTCAATTGGGTAAACACAGAACGAGGCAGAAACCCACCACAGTCTTCCGACCTTTTCCTCTCTCTCTCTCTCTAACCTTTCTTTAATCTTAATTCCGGCGCCACCTCTCTTACCAGCCACTCGCCATGAGCGGTGCTGCAATTTCAGACCCTAATTCTCACCCTCCCCGAGACGACGACCACAACAGCATCAATGACTACAATCCCATTTCAGCAATTTCCACCACCAGCAGCGACAGCGCCGCCACTTCCTCCGCCGGGGGCAATGCCAACACCAACACTAGCAAGAGAGGAAAAGGCAAAGGCGGCCCGGACAACAGCAAGTTCAGGTATAGAGGAGTCCGGCAGCGGAGCTGGGGCAAGTGGGTGGCGGAGATCCGGGAGCCAAGAAAGCGGACGCGGCGGTGGCTGGGTACTTTCTCCACGGCGGAGGACGCCGCTCGCGCATATGACCGTGCAGCCATTATACTTTATGGCTCAAGGGCGCAGCTAAATCTCCAACCCTCTGGAGGCGGAAGCGGTGGTAACGGTGGTGGTTCGTCTTCTCAGTCCTCGTCTCGATCGAGCTCCTCTTCGTCGTCCTCAACGCAAACCCTTCGCCCTTTGCTCCCTCGCCCGTCAGGATTTGGCCTCACATTTTCGACTCCCCAGCCGCAGCTAGCGCCCACGGCGGGGGGAGTGGTGGGGAACTATGTGCAGTACGGGTTGTACCCTGCCGTACATTATAACCCTAACATAGTACCGCAATTGCCGCAACAACAGATGAGTACTATGGTGCAACAACAGTACGGAGCGGGGGATTTGAGGGTTGATCAGTCTGACCCCACAATTAGGGAACCCTCAGACACAACATCATCTTATCCAAACCCTAATAACAACATTGACACTTATCATCTTCAGCAACAAAATCAGGACTTACAACATTTGCAGTCCGTTGGATACGATGATATAAGTTCACTCGTGGGCTCTGTCGGGTCGAGTTTGTCTATCACGCCCACTGAAACAGTAGCGGCGCCGGCGATATCAGATCCAGCGGCGGCGTTGAACGGGTACATGACCTCTCCGCCGTGGCCGCTGGCTGGTGAAGATGAGTATCCTACGAGCAGCATTTGGGACTATGGAGATCCGTTCTTGTTTGATAGTATTTGAAATCAAGGGTTTATGCATCATACAGCCATGAAAATGGGTCTTGCATGGAGCATACAACACTGTTCAAGAACCGGCCTTCTCAAGGAGAATTGATCTCAGACGAGAAGTAGTACTAAAGATTATGTTGGAATTTTGTTCAAATTCAGACATAAATTGGAAGATCAGCAAATTAAGGTTGCAGATTTGCATGATTTTTGAACTGGAGGTAGATGATGATCATCATTATAAGATGGAGAAGATACGAAAAATGTAATGGTTTTTTATCAGGTAAGTCTCAGCATAAATATCTTGAAGACCACTCTTGTTTTTCCTGGATATATATCTCTCTATATATATATTATATCTCTTTTTAAGTCCAGATTATTCACGAAAAACAATGGAAGAAGATCTGATCAGTTTCAAACTAGCTAGGGTTGGAGATGAGATATTTGGTGGGCTAGAGTCGTAGTTTCAAAAAGCGATTCTCTTTGATTAGGGGAGGAATTGAACTTGTTTCCTCAAGAATATGCAGTCGTCTTCTTTAATTTACGAGCGCTTTTGGTTGATTTAAGTCGCGTATTGTAGTGGTCTCGGTGCAAATTAGCTTCGCTTTCATGTTCTCAAAGCTTCAGGACTTGAGTATTAAGTTTGCAGAAACTCCTGTTGTCCTTAATCCGTTTCTGATCAAGGGCAATTTTGTCTGAGAAGAAAAAACTTATAATATATATGTAAATTATGTTCTTATATTAATTATTAAATGTCTCGAATCCGTTATGTTTTCATATGTGCAAAATTTTAGCTCGAATTGATCTTTGGTGCTAGATTAACTAAAAATTGAATTAATTAACAATGTACATGTCACGTGATTATTATATAATTTGATTAAATATTTCTCAAGTAGAATAACTAGGGATAATTACACTCTCCTTCTTTGAAGTTTTATGTAATTACACGTGGATTCTCTGTTTGATATGGTTAAACTTGATTAGTAAATTTTGTTCTTCCCTTCTCATTTTATTTATTTATTATTTATATATATATCTTGCGGCATAGATGCATGTTTTGGTCTTGTGATTTAGGTCATTTAGCTTTTCCATTCTTTAATTTTTAAGGTAGAATCTTGGTACTATATTTTTTAGTTTTTTTTTTTTTTTTTTTTGTCTGAGTTCATCCTTCTCGTCTGGAAAATACATGTGCCCTCTCATGTGACATTTTTGAAATTGAGGCTTTAATTTGTTTATATTGATCTATTTCAGCCAGTTTTTTATCTTTTAACTGTTTAAGGGTAAATTTTCTATCTACAATGAAATAAGATTTTTAGCAATTAAATTTTCTATAATTTTTATTTTGGCAAAATTACATTTTTGGTCCTGTAACTTTAGGTCGTTAGCACTTTTAGTCCTGTAACTTATTTCATTTACACATTTAGTCCTTTTTTTTACGAATTTAGTCTTGAGCATCTCACATTTGGTCATTTTTTGACAAAGTTAGTCCTGTGTTGATAATTTTGGTCCTATTCAAACTATAATAAATCTCATTTTTTATCCTGTAACTATGAGTCGTTAGGACAAAAATTGTCAATACAGGACTAAATTTGCCAAAAAAGGACCAAATGTGATATACTAAGGACTAAATTCATCAACAAAAGGACTAAATGTGTAAATGAAGTAAGTTACAGGACTAAAAGTGCTAACGACCTAAAGTTACAGGACCAAAAATATAATTTTACATTTTATTTTGGGTATTGTATATATTCCATGTCCGACAAATAATTAAACAGGACCTTATAAAACATTTGGTTGTCACACCTGCGTTTGTATGGTGACTTTTTATACTTCTAAATTGTAATTAAATTTATAATATTTATTTTTTGGAAAGAATATTAAAATGTTGTTACATATTAGCATGTCATATGACACTGAAATGTGATAGAAGATTTCGTGTTTCGACTATTGAGTTTTTGTTGTGATTCAGATAAGGAATATTAATTAGGGGGTAAAGGAAAAAAAGAAATCTCTGGAATTTTTTTATAGAATTAATGCCATTTATTATTTTTCCTCTCCCTCTATATATACATAAATGTATTAGAGGGAAAATGGAATATGAGAAGTCAGAAAAGATTAGTTTGTGTTTTTTTTTTTTTTGGGAAGTGATAATATTTACTTCATTAAGATATCAAGCAATAAATGATTTAATAGAACTTTTATTAATCATGACATTTAACGAACGACGCTACGAATAATATTGATATCTATGGACACTACAAAAAATGAATTATATTTTAGAGTAATTTTACTCTTGTAATTTTTTTTAGATTAGAATTTTACTCCTCTAATTAATGGGTGATATTTTTAATTTTGTATGAATTGAGTTTCACAATTTAGTCTTGTAATTTTCCTTTTTTGCCCAGATTTGCTTGCAATTTTAGTCCTTTAAATTAGGGAATGTTGGCATTTTTAGTTCTATAACTTATGAGAGTTGGCATTTTTTGTCCTATACAGATTGATTTATAGGACTAAAATTATAATCAAAGTGGGCTATGTGCAAATCACATGCAATTTTTCAGTTAAATTAGCAGAAAAATGACTAAATTTATTAAAATTATAAAGTTATAGAATTAAAATATAATTGCTAAAAATGTCATTCCCTAAGTTATACGATTAAAATTGTAAATTTTCCTATATTTTTATACTGAAGATTTCTAGTCACTTAAAATAATTGTAAATTAATATTATCTATCACGACATTAGAAAAAACTTGATTTTTCGCAATGGCCAATTACCATAGTCAAAAGTAGAAAATTATGACAAATACAAATTAACCGCGGCTTCACAACGGCCATAAGCCGTTGTTTCTGCAATTGTGGCCAAAACATTAGACATGGCTAAAATTATGGTAAATGTTTTTACTATGGCTAGAAATCATGGTGAATATGGATTAAAAGTGGTAAAAAATTAATTTTTTACTTTGGCTTAGTTTAATTATAGTTAATAGTAGCGATTTATCATAATTTTTAAATCGTGGTTATTTATAATATAGCGAATACTCAATTGTTTTGTAGTGCAAGCAAGTAAAATTGACATGGCAAAATTTATGTTTGACTACATTCAATCAACATTCCTTATGATCATATTAGGTTTTAGCGCATCATTTCCAGAAATCATTGTTAATTAATAAATGTTACACAACTATAATTACCAAAATGCTTTTTCGTAGCAAAGAAAATCTTGATTTTTTATACTTTTAAGATAATTAATTATAACAAAACTATATATTTCTTTTAGTGTGAGGTTTAAACCTAAAATTACATAATTATATGATATATATGATCTTGGGACTTTTATAACCTTGGGATATAGATCATTGAAAGCCCATTGGCAAGGTTTTGAATTCCAGTCAGACTCAGAGATCGTTCCAACTATCGGTTGGGCTGCAAAATGGCCGGTTGAACTAGAAAATCGGAAAAGTCAAAAAAATATTACTATTATTATTTTATGAAAATTGTTTGATCCAGTGGTTCAATCGATAAACCATGTGACCCAATATTAGGTTGATTGAACCAGACGGATCAATAATAAAATATAAATACATGATAAAATTTTTAATTTCTCTTCTAAAATGTATTATTTTTGTTAAGTATCATAATTTTATGTTATTTTTGAAAGGATAATAGATTATTTATGATAATGTGCATTATATCTGTTAAATTAGGATAATACCTATTAAATTTAACTATTTTATGTTATTTTTAAATATAAAATTCTAATTTCTCTTCTCATCTCAATCTTACTATTTCTATTAGATTATTTCTGATAATTTAATGTATGTAATTTTTTATTAAATTTGAAAATTTGTAATATTATTTCTTGTAGTTGATCTTTATCAGTTTGATTTTAAATTTATTATATCATATCATATATTCATTAATGTCAAAAAAATTGTGATTGTTTCTAGAAAAAAGATGGGTTGTTAATTATATTAATATTATTTAATATTTAATATCATTTTTATAATATTTAATATTTATATTTACAATATTAATTATTATTTATGTGAAAAATATAACGTAATTGGTTCAACCACGATTGATCCAACGATTGAATCATTGACACATAACTCAATTATTTTTCTAATTTAATGAACCTTCCGAATTTCAAACAGTACCCATTGATACGTGGCATTCTGTTTTTTTAGAAGTGTACGTGGCATTTTAATCTAATGAATATTATCACGTGGAGAGTTTTTCGATAGTTATTGCACAAATTCCTAGGACTGATAGATATTTTTTAAAGAGGTTGTACATATGTACGTGTGTTGGTTTCTTGGATCATTATCAATATATGATGCTCTTAAATAATATTCTTTGAATTAATATATATTTTTTATCTGTATATAATAAATATTTTTTTTATATTTTAAATTTATAAATAAAAATAAAATATAAAAATTAATATATTACATTAAATATACATTAGTTTATCAATTAACGTATGATTTGAAAAGTTGAATAAGTTAGACATCTTATTAGTTGAAGTATATTTTTTATTTCATGAAAAAATTAGTACGGCGGTGGCACTAGCCGTCATTTATGAGTATAAAAATCTTTTCTTGTTTTGTATTAGTATAGATGGATGTACTCCACTTGCGTCAAAAGATTAACGGAAAAAATGTATGGCAAAAACTCATGTCGAATTTTCAATTAATAAAATACGAACTAATTAAAAAATGCAAATATATGAAGTATAAATAAATCAATTGTGAAATAATTCGTATCATATGTATTCTTTACTTCAATTATATGAGTTTTGTTTTATGTTTTTAGTGTCCAGGGTCGTATATAACTTACTTTGTTTTTTTTTTTTTCCTTGTAACACTATTTTCTTAGCCAAATCGATCATTTTTTTTTCTATATTTTAAATATATAGAATTAATCTAATTTTGACTGACTTAATTACATCTAAATAGAAAAAAAATAGAAAGAAGAGAAGAAGAAGAAGAAGAAGAAGAATTAGATAATAATAAAAGCAACAAGCGAATTGCATTTTGCGTATCACACTTTAGGTCACTTTGCAGTCGTGGTCTCATGCTTTGCCAGCTTGACAAAAACAATATCATAAAAATAAAAAATTATACAATTAGATACCACTGTTAACTTTTGAACAAAAATTGACATATGAGTCGCACATGGCAATTAAGTCATGACTGTTGGGCGATTAAAACCGATGGCAACGAGTGTTGGAGAAAAAATAAAATTTATACACGTACATAGAAAGTGCCACTCTTACTAGTATATATAACGAATTTTCTCCTTTTGAGCCCGGTTTCTACAATTTTGAAGCTTAATCTCTATCCTCGATATGAATTGCCGAGATTCCCAACCCTTTTTTATAAAACAAAAGGGAGAATTTACACTCAGTAAACGAAATCTAACATTTAACTATAGTTAATTGTAAGATTTAAAATAAATACCAATAGCAAATAGTTATTGACCACGGCTAAACTATGACTGGAATATTTGTCATGGCTAAACCATGGCAAAAAATGAGCCATTGCCGAAATAACTTTAATAATGGATGATTTAAATTTTTGTATCATTTTTTTTTAAATATAGTAAATACTAATAATTTGTCGTAGTTTTAGTGCATAGGCAATAGTAAATTTTCTTCTGTTGAAAAAAATGCAAGAAACATAAGAAGCTTAAAAAGAAAAAAGAAAAAAGAAAAAAGGTACAGCCCAAGGTTCATGCACCATCTCAACCCAGCTCTGTTGGATCGGCCTCTGTCCATAAAAGAGATTCGAATTTGGGCTAAATAATGCTCTAAGCCCAACAGAAAGCTGAAAGAAAACCAATAGCAGCACCCTGCAAAGCAACAAGTTGAAACCCTCTTTGTTTTATTTTTTGAAACACAATAGGAAAATTTACTAATTCTTTTTTTACGGGGGATATTTTATTTATTTCACACACACAAGGGCTAAATTACATTTAATCCTAAAAATATATATATATATATATTTATTTATTACAAGGTTATTAGAAATGAACTTATATTAGATTTTGGATCGATGGATTTAGAGAAATTAATTTCATATTTAATTTAGAAAATTTTGAAATTCATCAACTTTCAACGAATATAATTAAATATAGACTTAAAAGTATTTAAAAATTTTAAATTTATAACTATTCAAACAGACTCAAAGAACTTGTTACTAAAAATTCAATATTCATACCTTCAGATTTATCAATTCAAATATAACCTAATAATAAAACTAAAAATTCTTAAAAAGAAAAAATCCCACGTTTTAAAAATTTAAGGAAAAAAAAATTGTGGACTAGGAAATATGGTTTGTGACGCACAGGATACAGCCAACTCCACAGCTTTTTGCCCCTATCCCGGCGTACGGCATTCAGGCAAGCATGCTCAGAACTTGATCGGTAGAGGTACGAGGAAAAACAACCTTATCCAAACAGTGTCACTTGGAATTGGACAAATCCAACTACGGATCTGACCACTAAAAATAGAAACTGATGGATCATCAAAAGCAATGGTGGTCGTGGAATTATTTGGCACCGCAACAACACCCAAATCTTTGTTTCGTTAAAGCACTTTTGCTTTTGTTTGTAGTATTTCTTTTTATAGATGTTTCCATGTCTTGAACCCATTGAAGAGATTACAAGAACGAGAAAAAGGAGGAGGGGAGGTGGAAAAAGAGTACACGTAATTCCACACCACTATTTGTGTGAATGATTTCTTGTCGATATTCTTGTCTTTTGACGACTTAAGTGGTATTTTTAGTATTTGCTATGGATATGTGAATTTAGATAGAAAAATTGATTTTTAGATGAAAATTATGTTTGGAGTAAGTGTTTTCGAAGAAAATCTTTTTGAAAAGTTTGACTAAATAATTCGTGAGTAGCATGAATTGTCAAACAAATACTGTTTAAATTGCAGACAAGATAAGTCATGTTCCACGAACTAATTACAGAGCACTCTTGGCGATTTTGAAGGAGACACCTGACACTTGTTGGTCGCTAGAGCTGGAAGCATATATATATATAAGACCTATTTTTATGTAACTTATCTTTTTAGAATTTATGACATTAGGAATAATTGAGATTTTGTTAAACTAGGAAGAGTTTGACTCTAGTAGGGATTATTTTCTTTACCTTTTCTTTTCTTTTTTAATCACATTCATTTGTGTGTGAGAGAGAGAGAAACCCTGTGAGGGTCATACTTAACAGAGAGAAAAGCATATGTCAAAACATTGAAAGGAAACTGAATAGTAATTGTTGTCCATGGAAAAACTATTATTCTAAAAGCAAAATTTTGGTACACTTGTTAAAACGTTTACTGCTCAAGGTATCACAATACTTTCTAATAAGTGTACTTGTGATAGAGAGTTGGAATAACAGACAAAGAATACTTTGAAGCGGGAAGAAGAAAGCAGGGAGAGAGAAAGAGGGCAAAGGAAGAGCTCGAATTGTGTGTTCAAAAAGGAGGGATCGAGGCCTATTTAGAGAGGGGAAGACATCGGTTGTTAAGATACTCTCAAACAAAAATCAGATAATAAAAACGACTAGTAGACAAATTTTCTTCAACAGACAGAGACTAAGTTAGCTTTGTTTAAAAATCAAAACAGTTTAAATAAGTGCAAGATTTTCCAGTGTATTCTTTCTAAAAAGAACTATAACCATGCGACCTAGCCAACCAGACCAAGATAGGATGGGCAGGTGCGCGTGTGTGGCTTTTCTTTCAAAATCCACCTACCTATATTTCTCAATCCAAATGTAGAAGAGCAAGCTAATATAAATGGTTTGAGAGCCTTTTACAAAGCAATATGGGACAAAAAGATGGATATCTAGTTGTCATTCCCACAATCCCGAATGACTAACTAGTTTGAGAAAATGATTTTCTAAATGAAGGATGAAATATACTAAAGCATTAATATTTTTCAATTGAATTAATGCATAGTGATGTGATGCAACACTCAACTATTCAAAGTGAACTTTCGATAGCTCAAGTTGAGACCTCAACAACACATATTATTTCCTTAGAGCATATCGTTCCGCAATATAAATACAAACGCTATTAATAGCCCTGCATTAGTACCTCAATTTCTGATGAGTACTTTAGAAAAAAAGAAGGCGGCCCGCATTCACACTCGTCTACATAGCTTCATTAAATCCATATTATTATAGACCACTCAATTGCAAATTTGATTTTAATATCCAGAGGTTACAAGCATTGAAAATAAAAATAACACTAACATCATTCATTTTAAAACTATATTAATTAAACTTCATTGACAAAATTAAGACTAACAAGAAACTCCACCACTAATCTCTATCCAAAACTGAACACTTTTTCCTAATTTTTCTTCTTTAGCCCAAACAATAACAGATCCCCAATTTTTGACACCCTTGAAACAAGATCATCAACATCAAATTCCTTCTTGATCCGCTGAAGCACAATGCTCCTCAAAGTTGTGGTAGAATTCATCACCACTAGAATTCATCAACTGGGAAATTTAGTAGAACCCTACTTGGTGGCCATATTGCTCTATCAGGCTTCATCCAACGGAAAAAATTACAAATTTAAAATTTGCAATATAACTTACGTTTCGAGAGCTTTCTTTGCAATTCCACCACTCTAATTTCAGCCTTCGACTCACATTTATAAAATGGCGTATTTGATAATCTCAAATCGAGTCTTCACTTGCAACTCACGGATTTGCTCTCCTATTTAAAGTCACTTACCCGCTCTTATTTTAGCTAAAAATGTGACAAAACCAATGCGAGTGCTTCAACAATTTTAAGTAAATAACATAAAGGCGAAATAGTCAAAACACAGGATAAAAAAAAAAAAAAAATTGTCAAGTCATAGTGGGGGCCCGTGAATCACACTCCCGAGTCTCATGCATCTTTCTACGTTATTTCAAATAACACTAGGGTATAATTTGATAATATATATATATATATATATATATATATATATATATATATATATATATATATTAATAAGAAGTTTTTCAAATTACTCATATCATAAAGGGCTCACTTGCAATTTTCCCTTAAATATGGTATGATGAGATGCTGAATAAGATTATTTCAAACTTTACTTGAAAATATTTTTAATGGGGCCATGGTATCTCTTGACCGGAACAAAACCAAATGGATAATGCTCAATTGCTCATATATATATAATGTAGAGAAAAATTGGACATGGCTTCTTTTTTTCATTACATTCTTTCACTCTATTTCCATCCATATCTTTTTAGATGATAGTCACATCACAAGAAAATTGGATAGAAAATATTCCTTAATTTTTAATAGCCTAATTCACACAAAGATTAGTGAGAGATAAAGTTAACTTTCTTAAATAAAATTCATTTACTAACAAAGAAAATATCCCCATCATATATATCCTTTAAATTTCTCTTACCAATAATCATAAAGTTGTGTCATCAAATCCTATCAATATGAGTGTAAATCTATCTTTATACACTAAAAAATAATAAAATTATTGACTATAATTTAAATAGCTATGAATTAAATTTATTGCCCCGATTAAGTAAAATCGATGCAAAAATATATATTTTCCACCACAAAAATAGTTATTTGTCATGGCTAAGAGCTATGGTAAAAATATTTGTCATGGTTAAATGTTTAGCCACCCTCGCAGATAACACCACGGTTAACAACCGTTGCATGGTCGTGGTCAATGACTACTTTGTTATAAATCATGACAATTAACCATGATTAAATATTATATATTTTGTAGTGATAATAGTTTTTTATTCTTCAAATGTATTTTTAAATTTAAAATTATTTATGTATTTAATTAATTTTTATTTTTAATGTATTGAATAAGTAATAAAGTATAGGGTAAATTACATCTACCTCCCCTGAGGTTTGTCATAATTATGAATACCCCCTCGTTGTTTGAAAAATTATAAATACCCCCCCTAATTTTAACGACCATCTAACAATTACCCCAATCTATTCATTTTTTGTAGTGAACTGACCAAAATACCCTTATGAATTAAAAATTATAATTTTATTTTTTTTTAAAAAATAGTTTTCTTATCGACTAAGGGGATAATTTTTTTTATAATTTTAAAATTTTTTTCATCCATCCCATTCAATATTTTTATAAAATTTTATTTTTTTTTAAAAAAATAAAAAAAATACAGTAAGGGCAAAGTTGATATTTCTATACCTCCATAAAAGAATTACATAATTTTATCAAACATCAGGGGGGTATTTGTAATTTTTCAAACAACAAGGGGGTATTTGTAATTATGCCAAACCTCAGGGGAGGTGGTTGTAATTTACCCTAAATTTTATATCTAAAAGGAATTCAAACATATATATTGAAAAAGTTGTTGATCTTTGTCAAGCGTATAGTAATAGAAATTGGAATTTCATTTTAATTCATGAAACACATAAGAAAAAGTGGAATTGCCTTTATTTTCTTCGAATGATAAAACTTGGAATCATTTTATGTAAAAAAAAATGTTGAATAAACCCTTAAGAACAATTTAAAAGAGAGAATTTTGTCTTCATAGTTTCATTTGATTAGAGTAGTTTGGCTTTAATTTACATCACTATTTCTTGAAAAAAAATATAATTATATATCTCAATATATGAGATAAATAGAATATTCTTTTTGTCTGAAAATTTTGTCGATGAGAAAGATTTAAGAGATGGTAATACCTATTTTCAATTCTTTTTAAATTATAATTTTATCATTAATATTTCATTAGTCTTGGGCTAATTAAGTATGTCAAATAAAGTTAACAAATCTTGTTCATTCAATTAAATTTATTGTGACGTGTAAATTATCTAAAAATGTGATGGAAATTCCATAAACAAGTTCACAATTATAGGTTCGATTCGTAAAATGCGTGAATACTATCTCAATTTATATAAATTATTATAATTTATTTAATTATTATTTAATATATTAATGTATCGATCGATCTGATATATTATTGGGAAAAAAAAAAAGGTACAACGGAGATTGGAGAGGAACAGTCACTCTGTGTACCCCTTTTGACGTTTCACCAACAAATTACAAAAGTTTGGATTTTCATATGTATATCGCAAGTCCTTTTAATTAAAAAAAAGAAGATATTTCACACTGCTGTCGTTATAATATTTTAAAAAATATCTACCCAGAAAAATACTATTTTCTAATTTCTTCAGAAAATATCTTATCGTAAAAGTTTATATGTTGTTTTCCCTTTGTTTCATGTCCTTTACGCTTCCTATCAAATTTTACTTTTAGGCTTTCACGTTATATTCCATTTCAGCTCATTTCTTTTTATCTAAAATATATAGGGATAATCACACTCTCTTTTTCTCAAATTTGGTGTAAAATTATAGTTAACACTCCTGATGTTTGCTATCATCTAATAAATAAATCCTTTCGTTAGCCAAAATTTATTGAATTTGCTTATATTAACTAAAAAAAAAATTGAATGAAAATCGATATTTATTATCAATTGATTCATTGCAAATTAAATAATTTCTTTCCGACTAAACTATCCTTATAACGGTGAAGATATATCTCCCAACATGTGTTAACGTGTGAAGACATATGATGGTAATTTGGCCATACAAAAGATTTGTTTGACCTGCAATAAGTCAATCTATAATTTTTATTTTATTTTTTGTTAATATAAATAAATTCGATAAATGTTGACTAACATGGAGACTTATTTGTTAGACAGAAATAAACATCATGTGTGCTATATATAATTTTTCAAACCACAAGAAGTCTAACTTTATTTATATCAAACATTAGGGAAAGAGAGTGTAATCATCCCAAATTTATATGATGCAACTAGAAGACAGTAATATACACTATAAATATAAAAATTATAGAATAAGATACAATTTAAGTATATATGTTGATTACGAAAAATTACTTGAGTAAATTATGTTGTCACTTTCTGATATCATGATTAATTATATAAATACCCCCAATAACACCCCCCCCCCCCCAACCCCAAGGTACATTGCACTAACACTTCCTCAAGATTTTTACGAGTGACTTTACAATGGACAGAAAATGTTTGTGTAATTAGATATAACTTTAAGATAATATTGTTGTAATTTATCCTAATTAATTTTGTTTAGATTAAGAGAAAATACACCACAAGAAAATAACTTGATAGCAACGAAAAAAAAAATTATCGTCGAGGTAATTAGCAAGTAAAATTCTCGTTGCTAAATCACATTATTTAATACAAGAATTTACTTGCTAATATTTACCAACAAATTATTTACAATATATATTAAATAGTGTAGATTAACAATGAAAATTTTACTTGCTATATTCGACTTTAACTTTAGCATCAATTATATCTATAGCTATTGAACTATTTTCTTATAGTTATACTATGATATTTAATAATTTATGCAAACGATACAGTAAGAAGGAAATTGAAAGGCAAATTACAATGGGCATCCGTGAGGTTTGTGATAATTACAAATACATCATGAAATTACATATATACTAATAAAAAATGCACTACAATGGGTTCTCACAAATGGGTATTTGTTAGAGTATTAATAATTTCATGAAGATATTTATAATTTTTTAAAATATAATAAGGAGGTATTTGTAAATATGAAAACTTTAGAGAAGTCCGTTGTAATTTATCAAAAATTAAATTATGAACTGTGTTCATAAAGAATATTATTAAAACGATATAACTTCATATTTATTATTTATTATTTATTTGTACTATATATTTTTAGTAGTGGTATATATGTTATTTAAATGTGTCGAAAGTATCAGATATACATATTATTTTTCTTATAATGTATACTTTTTAATATTTTGAATGGGTCAAGTATGGAATATATACTTAAAGAGCATGCAAACAGCTGTGACATCCTTTTTAAAAGACATGAATGGATCATAGGTTTTTCGCTAACACATGCTGCAAAAAGTAGTTCGTGAATCCTCCCGTTTCTAATCCAATTTTTACAACAAAAACCTCGCGCGAAGTTGTTGGTTCTAGATTTTTTTTTTTTTTTTTTTCGTGATGAATTGTGATGGGTTTGACAAGAAACGTGTTTAAAAAGCATAAATACCTCGATAGAACTTTAAAAATACTCAAATTAAACTGAAATCTATATAAATTTATCCGGGGTTGGGTTGTATCCGACCCGTCCTGACTCAATGACCCTAAAACCACCATACCTTGACTGTTCAATACTTGGAAGGCTAGAGATTACGACACATGAATCCTTACAAGTACAGTCAGTCGATCTTATAAATACGTGAGAATCATTTAAAGCTAAAATACATCATTAATTTCACAAGAAAATATTCTTTACATTTCCTCTCGATCTCATATCAAAATTAAGTTAATTATCTGAGGGTCTTACTTGAGAACCTCCTAACCAGAATTGGATAACCTCTAATCGCATTTTCAAACCCAAATCAATTTATAAGTTAAATAAATATGTGGTTGCTACCTCAATTAATAGAACTTAACCATCATAAATACTCCCTTTAACCAAAATTGACTTATATACTATCTAAGCTTGTAAGATGTTATTCAATTTGGTCACTGTAACCTCATAAAAACACCAATGAGTCGATCTCGATCTTTTTCATAATTTATCATTATTTTCATAATACATCCATATAAAATGACGAATCGTACATACTGTGTGAAATTTGGGACTTTCAACTTGTGATATTTAAATGGAAAAGTGAGAAATTGACACGAGGCTACTTTGATTCTAGACTCTACTGTCCCAATTCATAGCACACGCGCCCAACGCGCTTCCGAATGCGACTGTTCTATTCCCCTTTATTACAATTATGAGACATCAATTGCCCCTTCTTTCGGGCACATCTTCCAGCAACTACTTGTATAAGTGAAAATTGAACTCTGTCAAGAACCTATCCCTCTTCAGATCCAATCCCACTCCACACTTCCCTCACCCACCACCTCCGCCGCCGCCACCGCCGCCTCCTCCGCCAATTAAAGCAATCAGCTCGTTTATTGTAGCTAATAACAAAGACTGTAAACAAACACCGGCTGATAACTATGTCGTACCCGCAAGAATCGCCGCAGCCATTCCGGTGGCACTACGCCGAATTCGACGACAGCAACTTCCAAATCCGGGGCCGCACCCTCTTCTTCATCATCGTCCTCTTCTCCGTCATCCTCCTCGTCGCGCTTCTCTTCCTCTACGCCAGGTGGGTGTGCCGTTTCGACCCTCCTCCGCCGGCCTCTCCCACTTCCACCGTCCAGTTGGCCCACGCGCCGCAGCGCAGGGCCCGGGGTCTCGACACGGCTACTATTAACAGCTTGCCGATTGTGCTGCACAAGCGCTCGGCTTCCGTCGCCGGAAGCGAAGCGGAGTGCTGCATATGCCTCGGGATATTTGGAGATGGAGACAAAGTGAAACTGCTGCCGCAATGCAGCCATTGCTTTCACTCAGAGTGTGTGGATAAGTGGCTCACCACTCAGTCCAGCTGCCCGCTTTGTCGGGCTTCGCTCCGAGTCGACTCGCCTGTTTGACTCGGCTCCCTCTCCTTCTTTCTTTCTTGAATTTTCCTTTTTGGGTCGTATTAATCTCTGTATGAAAATTTCTGACTCGAATTGGATTTGGTAGAGCAAAATTAATTACATGGCAGCCTATGGTATATTGTATTGGTGTATAATTTTTTTTTTAAAAAAAATGATAAATTATAAATAAATATATAACATTTGTCGTGGAATTTAATTCAAAAAAAAATTATAAGATATTTAGTATTTTTTTTAAAATATATATATATATATTCCACTCTCTTTTCACCTCCGTGAAATAAGGTTATACTGTATTTGCATAAAAAATCTGTCCTGGAATATTGTAAATTCGGATATAATTTATTTAATTAATTTATATAGTATTTGCTTTGATCATCCTTTATAAGTTTATATTTTATTTATCAGTTACATGCATTCATATATAAGTAAAAGATAATTATATATGTCGGGTAATATTTTATTTATTTCGATGCATGTTTCTCAAAACATACATTTGTTACAAAAATTAATTATCATAACGATAATTTGAAATAAAAAAAAAGTATATTAAACCAACAATAAAAGAACGACCAAGTGTTATGTGAAATTACTCGAGTAAGAAGTCAATTTAACGACAATTACGCACATAAGAGAATTCTTCAAATTACGTAACTTTTGTACCGTATAATTAAGTTATTGATATGACTTGTAATTCCATCAATATTTATTACATGGGTGTTGTTTATATTGAATTAATACAAGTCTCATAATTTTATTCTGAAATAATATCTTAGTAAAAATTTTGATTTTGAGATTTTATAAGATATACAATATTCTTCTTTATCGTCAATATGAAATATTTGTCTGCATCAAAGAATTAATTTTTTATTATAATATGTCAAAAACTTTTCCTGTCATGCCAAAGTTAATTCTATTCATGCACGTTACCCCTAATGATTGGTAACGTGTCAACCTAAAGTTGGCATTTCAATGTGTAAATTGGAAAATCGAACTTTATTTTGTATGGGATTAGACAAAAAAGTTACATCTTTTGAGAAAAATAGGTCACGAGTTATGGAGAAGTATTGGACCACCAACTCAACTATTTGACCCCATCGTTTTATGTTGAGCTTAGTGAAAGAAAAGTACTATTTTCAACAATTTTTGTTGTCATTGATTAACATAAGCAAAAGTTACGTCGAGTTCTTATAAAATTTAAATATAATTATAAGTATTTTTTAAAAAATTATCGGTCTCTACAAAATAATATATGTTTGACAATTAATGCATTTGGTTAGCTTCTATTAAGATTACATCTAAATTTTCTATAAATTGCTGAAAATGCCCTGAATCATGAATACATTTTCTAAGAAGTTTATAGTATTTTGATAGTAATATTCGTTCAATATCTGATTTTTACATATTTTTATAGTAACGTACGTCCACCATCATTTTTTTATATATTTTAGAAAAAAATTAGCAAGTATAAATTTGGCATTTACATTTTACTTTCTAATGGTTACATAATTATATTACATATTAAAGGGGTATTAATAATTTCTCGATCAATAAAAAAATATTTATGGTTATAATTAGCCCTTACGATAAATTGAACTTATTTTGCGCTATTAGAAAGTAAAAATAATTTTAAAATTCAAGTATAGTATAAACCTGTTTGTTTTACCATTTGCCAAACTTAATTAGTGATACATATACAATGATGACTATGAAAGGCAACGGACGGGTGTTGCTAAACCTGAGGTCCACCTCGCTTCATTTTTGCAAGACCTGAAACTAGTCCCAGCTCAGCTATGGACCCTCATCACCCCACCTCTGGTTACACCAGAAACCTGCCCTGCTCCGTTTGAAATTTGCCTCCACCTCGTCGATTAGGCTCCTGAACTAGTCGCTCTGACCTGTTAAACTCAAATTAAATGTTTTATTTTCTTCAATTTATCAATATTCTTTTCTAAAAAATTATATCATAATTTATAAATACTTAAATAGTTATCATGTTAAAAATATAATTTATTTTATAAATATATTCATGTACTAAATAAAAAATTCAAATTTTTAAATAAATTAATATATTTATATATATTATTGGGGCGAGTCTGGAGCTAGTCTTGGAACACCCCATAATTTGGACACTAATCCACCCTAATCGAGTAGGCTCGAGATGGGATTATGTTGATTTACCTACATTATATTTCATTCCTAGAATAATTTAATGACGATAAATATTTATTCATTATGTTTATATTGTCACTATATATATATATTAAATAGTGAGATGCATTAATAGAAAAATATCGAGTGCAACAAGCCTGAGACGAGGCAACAAACCTGGTCATGCCTTTCTCCCTGGAGTCACCTTCTATTTCGTTCTTGCAAGATATAATGCACCAATCCTGTTAGCTGTGTTCTATATGATATTGTGGTACGACCAAACAATTATCGTTTATATATATATCATTAGCTAGTGATAATTTCAAAATTATCATTTGATAGGGTAAAATTTTATTTTCCGTTCCACAAAAGAAGCCAGTTCACACATTCTATCCTTCTATATTACGCAACTTTGAGCTCCAATGTTTTAATTTTTTCTCATACTTAATTATCGGAATCGTTTTTGTCGAAAAAAATAATGGACACACACACGACTAAATATTGAAGTTTTGCCGCGAAAAGCAATTATTTAAATTGCAAAAATTAATGAGAACTAGGAAGTGAAGTATTATGCCGGTCCAAAAGTTTATATAGTTAAAGTGATTAACGTTTGAAGCAAACAAGAAAGGTATAATATTGGTTGAGTTGTAAAGTTGGGAGTTAACTGGCATATCTTAATTAGTGAGACAAAGCAAAAATAAAAGTGGTATACTTAGGATTTCAAAACCCTCAAATTTAGTTTACATAACTTAATTTTAATAGGTCTATCACGTGATTTGGCTTTTAATTATTAAGAAAAGGTACTATTTTTGTCTATAATGAAATGTCCTGTTGGGACTATTGTCTCCTCATATTTCATTATTTTGTGGTAAAGTATTGACAATTTAATTTATTTTTTTATTTTTTTCTCTGTCTCGAAATCACTTGTTCGATGCTGATAAGTGTCCGACATTAGTTGCATAATGAAGCTTTAATTGATTTATAAGCTTAAGGCTTCCTTTTTTAACGAGGTGTTTTGCAAAAGCAAAAACGTACATGGGTTCATAAAATCAGAAGGGACAATGGGAGTGTTTGCAAAAACTTCTGCTTTTAAAAAAGTTATTTTTGTAGAGAAAGTTGGAAGTTATAGTAGAATTAAAAGTGGATAGTGTTTGTAAAAAAAATGAAAAGCAGATAAAAGCTAAACTGGATAGTGTTTTGGAGGAAAATCACTTCCAAAATAAATTTAATTGATGAAAGATTGTTTTCTCCTTATAGGTCAAAAACATACTGTCTTTTTGCATATTATTTCACTTGTTGTTTATCATTAATATTTATTTTTTCAAAAAAAATATAAATTTTATTTTGATTAGTATTTTGTATTTATATTTTTAAAATATTAAAAATATATTTAATTTAATAATGATCCCATTAAGTAATATTATTATTAATTCATACACAAAAATTAAACTTGCATGATTGTAAAAAATAATTATTTTATTTATTAATTAAATAATAATATGTGAAAGAAATAATATAATGAGATGATATAGCGCATAAAATAGAAAAACTTAAAATATTAAATATGTGAAAGTGTAGATTTAAATTATTTAAAAACTTTGATATCAACTTTAAATCTATAATTTTAAAAATAAATTAAAAAAGTAAAGTTGAATTAAGGTTATTATAATAAGGGTAAAATAGTAAAAAATAAAGTTGGATTTATTTACAAAAAAAGCCAAAGCAGCTAAAAGCACCCTCCAAGGTGCTTCTAGCTTTGGGCCTAAAAGCGCTTTTTTTAGCCGTTTCAGAAGTAGAAGCTAGTATCGCAAATACTTCAAAAGTACTTTTATGAAGTCAGAAGCTGAAAAGCGCTTTTCAGAAGCGCGCGCAAATACTGCCAATATCTCGCATAACAAGGTATTGATCGAGTTGCACAACCGACGTTGTCTGTGGAAACGAGGTCATGTGTCCATCTCAAGCCCCTTATTTGAAGGGCTAATGATATACATAATACTACAACGTGGAAATTTTTAAATAACATTATATATGATTCTTGAGGATCATTATTGGTTATACATGTTGATACTATTATTATGTGGTTAATTATTCATCATTAATTAACATTGTATTGAGTCAGTTATTGGTATCATAGGCATTGAAATGTGTAGATATATAAGAATAGAGTAGGAGGTTGGATCTTCTTAGGAAGCAGCAGTAAAATAGAAATTAAGGTGCACCACAAAATGAGAATCCATTGGAGGGTCCAATCACCAATGCATGTTGGGGACCTTTAAAATGACTTCCTTTTTTATTTCATTTTGCACTACATGCCAATCTACACTTCTCTCTCTCTCTCTCTCTCTCTCTCTCTCTCTCTCTATCTCTCTCTCTATCTATCTATATATATATATATATATATATATATATATATATATATATTGATGTGGTGTTGTTTCAAGATTGTGAGAATTTACATAAATGTCCCCATCTCTTCACTTTGTCATAAAATCAGTCAAGATTCCTTTGTTCAAGTTGTACCTACCACGCCCCAATCCAATTTGAATTTGGGTATGTATGGACTCACGATGATCATCCAATTATTTTTTAATATGTGATTTGCGTAATACCATACACTTCAAGAAATCTATAAACGCCTAGCTCTTCATGCCCCAACTATAATTTTTGATACTTTATATATTTTTCTTATGACCATCACTATTATTCCTTTGCGACCTTACTGATTTAAATATCAAAATATTATAATTGGGATCTTTTCGATATAATTCCTATTATTTTTGCCTTTTACAACACATTTGGACCTTTCTTTATCTAAATTTGATCTCAATGAAATTTTGTAATTTAGACATACATCATATATATAGAGAGAGAGAGAGAGAGTGTGTTAAATATATGCCAATGTTGGAGGGTTAGATTTAAAATTTTCATGCAAACTCAAAATACATAGAAAAATATAGTGAAGTTACAAATTGGTGCATATCCATAAAGTGGTATATATAAATTCAGCCCATTATGTTGGAATGGAACTGAAATTAATGTTCCGAGTATGAGTATGGGCATCAGAGATGATAATGTCAAGATATGACTCTCTCATTTCTGACCATTCTCTCTTTATTCCATCACACCCATGGAATGGAATGCTATATATACTGATACAATCTCTGATTCTCACACTGATTTTATAAAAGTTTTATAGGTTTTCTTAAAAAAACGTCTTACAATGAATGATGTCTTAGCCCAACTAATTCTGTCACAAAATATTATCGGCTTTGACTTCAGTCCCGTAAAGGAGCTAGAGTTGTGTGATTTTGTCCTATTAAGACGCTTCACTAGGAAGAAAGAATCTTAAGACTTATTAACTGCTCAAATTCCTTATCTACAATCAATATGAATGCTTTTTTACATTATATATATGTATGCATGTGAAAAATTGAATGGTTTGAGTTTCAAGAAAAGAATTTAGAATTGAAATGGCAAATCTCTAATGTGGAGCGGACCCAAAGTACAAATCCCTCTCAACCCAATAATGTAAAATAGCTATCAAAGAAACTGAAATTTATAGCAATTAATTGAATCTTATTATATAATGTAAGAAGTATCGTATTATCAAAATTGAAATCTTATCTCATGATATTTTTTAACCCAAATACAATCATATTGTTTTTTAGGTCGAACTAGTCATGAGCGGCAAATTGCTATCTTTATATAGAGATAACAACTAATCTAGTTTGAAAAAGATTTACCAAAATACAAAGTTCAACCGATCAAAAATTTCTTGAAACCTAGATCTAACTAGCCACGAGTAAATTGATCAAAGGAAAGGGAAGAGTCCAGAAAAGTTCAACCCAAATGAAGTGATCTTTTTTCCGACCAAACGAGTTAGACCATTAGCTTAAATATGTTTTTGATTCTGTAATTTTGGTTTTTTATTTTTTAGAGTTGCAAAATAATTTTCTAATTTTCTAATTAACATTTTGCAATTTTTCTCTTTTTATGTTGGATTTTGCAAAAGTTGTGGAATAAATCATATGTCCCTCTCAATTTTCATATTTTTATCATTTATTTTTTTAGGGGTTGCAAAAAGTGTCCTATAACTTTTTAATGTTTAGCTATTTTGGTCTTTTCGGTGACGAATTTTGCAAAAGTTGTCGGAATAAATCATATGTCACGTCATTTAAAAAACATCCACGTTGGCAAAATTGAACCAATCATAACGAAAGCCCAATTTAAATGACCACGTGAAGCGCACATAATTTATTCTGACGACTTTTGCAAAATCCAACACCGAAAGAACAAAATGCGAAAAATCGAAAAATTACAGAACAAAAAATATAGTTAAGTCGAGACCCATTATACATGATTGAAAAATTTTAAAGTATTAAAAGATATATTTTCTTTAAACTATAATGAATATTATCATTTGTGCTATAATTTAAGTAGATGAGTCCATCTTCTGCATAAGTCGAATTAATCACAAAAAATAATGGCTCAAGCCCAAAGCTTATTATACAACTAATAAAACTAAAAATCTGCCTATGGTTTTATGAAGTCAGATAAATGCAGATATCGCGTGCATGTACATATGATTATCATTTAATATACTACATAACATAAGCAACACATTACAAAACAAAATAAATTATTTCCTATGCTATAATCATTACGATTTTAAATCAATAATAATAAATTACTATTATTCATTAAAATCAAATAAAATCGATATATAAAAATTTAAATTTTTTATTGCAATTTAATCAATATTTGCAATGATTTTACCAAAGATAAAAATCATTGCAACTGTTGATTAAATTATATCACAAAATTTAAATTTTAAATATTTTTTAAATAAAATCGTAATGATTTAGTATAGGAAATTAAATTCGGGTAAAGTGAGAAGTTGAGTTTTATGACATCATGGTTTCAGACATGGGTGATGTTTTCTTGCAAAAGCCAATATGATTAGCTGTTGGGCAGAGATGATACAGTATTGATACATAGGATACTTTGATAGACACTGAAAATTACACAACCCTATCCCACTACCTGTAGCTCTTTCCTTTTTTCTTACAGGTGTTTCAATATGATATGTTTTTTCGGTATTAAAATTATATCTTTTTTTTTTAAATCCACATAGTATATATGCCTACACACTCAAAATTTGAACACGAAATCTCTCATAAAACATTTTTGTTGCCAGAACCATTAGATTGTCCCTAATCAATTATTAGAACTATAGCTATCTTGACTATCAGGATATTTCCACAGTTCAAATAAGGCTAGTGATTGGTGAGAAGTAAAATAGTAATTTGTTTTTAGAATAGTTTAGTCTTGTTGTGCAGTCAAAATTAGGGAATAATAATTATGTTACAGGGACATTTATTTTTAAATTCAATTTCTACGATAATCCAAACTGTAGATCCACAAGTCTACTCTCCATGCTCGGAATCGGTCGATTCCATGTGTAGATCTAATTAGAATTTATATTTCAAATAAATTTATAATTTAATTAATCAATTATAATATTTTGATGAAATTAATGTTATGGCTCGACCAGAACGGATGAAAATAATGTCTTTATATGGTTGGTGGGAAGTGGGCTGCAATGTGTGTGCTAGCAGTTAAACTTGGGTCGTTTTATCGTATCAAAAAAAAAAATTGGTGTAGTACTTATTTTTTTTTTTAATGATTTTATTAGGAGTAATAAATTTTCTAATTATATTTCTTAAAAGAACGACAATTTCTATTGAATAATTGGGCTTAAAATAGTTTATACAGTTGAAAGTTGACACATATACGTATATTTTGAGTTTAGATTATCATCAAATATTTGATAGAGCTAATCGTACGTATTAGTATGTGTGTGTTGAATTTCGTATGATTGGATTTTAGTTTTTTACTACTATCAGTTAATAACTATAACCCATTAGATTTTTTATTGCATTTTCTATTTTATTTTGTATACAAAGATTACATCATCAATAAGATAAGAAAATATTTTCTACATGGCATATATATAGGTTAAATAAAATTGAAGATGCAACATAAATTACAACAGGAAATTCGAGTCCAACTACAGGAACGCTAACAAAAATACATACTAACCTATACAGGAAATTCCCATGTGGTTTGATTTTTAGGTCCTTTCTGTCAGCTATATAGACTCTGGCCGGCACATGCATAAACACAATTCTTATTTTTGACGATTGATCAATTATAAACTATAATGCTCGGATATTTCGAAAAATTACCCGATGCAGTGTAGGATGCATATCGAACACAACATCGGTGTGTTCGAAAATTAAAAAAAAATAAAAGAAAAAAAGGACACTGTGTCGGACACGGTTGTTGGCGTGTCCGACGCAGTTTGGAGAAGTGTCCGACACGTTTTAAATTATTTTTATAATTTCAAAAAAAAATTGGGTTGTCCTTAAGAAAAAAATGAATTTTAGGCTTAATAAAAAAGAAAATAAATTAATTCACTCCTTAAACTAAAAGTATTGCAATGAAATTACTAAAAATTCGAGTGATATTCACGATAATTTAATTAATTTAAATTATTAAAAAAATCATTGCTTTTTTTAAAAAAATAATAATTTGATATGTTATATTTTATCTCAATATTTTTTATATTGTATATTAATTTAATTTTATGAAAAATTAAGAATTTATATAATAAAAATATATTATATATATAATCATGTCAGTATCGTATCATATTTTAATTTTTTTATATTTTTTATGTCATCGTATTCATGTCGTATGTATTGTTTCTGTGTCGTCATGCCCTGTTCATGCATCATAGATTATTGAAATTCTGACTGTCGTAGAGATTCAGACACAATTCTCTTTCATGGGTTTTTGCCCTACCAACAAATGTTGTCTGTACGCATGCATCTGTTTATGTGAATAATATATACCTCAGATTTTATATATGTATTTGCTGGTAGTTTATTTGTCTGCTTGTTTTATTAAATTGATGAGTACTCCTATATATAATTCTTAAAATTTGGGTACAAGAAAGAGAAAAATATAATTTTTGTTCAGTAATTAATTAAGGAACGATAATATTTTTGATTCTGTATAAATTGATTTTACAATTTAAGTCATTTTCTAGCTAATAGATAAGTAGAAAGTTGCATGTAGCTTGCACATGACCCAATTAAATTATAATTTTAGTAATTTGATTTAGAAAGTTGGTATTTTGGTCCTACGTGAATTGATAAACTAAAATTATAATTTAATTTAATCATGTGCACGCTGCTACAAAAAAGATAACATGTAACCATGGCTAATTGCCATGGTTAAAAAAAAAAAAGTCATAGCAAATAGTCATTAACAACGACCATGCAACAGTTGTGGTCGTGGTATTGCGAGAGTGGCTAAAAGCCCATGGCAAATATTTTACCATGGCTCTTAGCCATGAAAAATAATTTTTTCTGCCAAATTGGTTCAATAAAATGACTAAAATTGCCAAAAGTTCAAAAAAATAGGACTAAATTACAATTATTGATTAATACATAACCAAAATTACCACCTCTAAATTACAAGATTAAAATTACAATTTTTCCACACAATAAATTACATGTCGGCAGATTTCAACTCTATTTCATACAGTTCTATTATCTTTAAACTAATATACTTACATTAGGAATTACATACCAATTTGTTTTCTTGCAAAATTAATGAGTGACAATGTCAAATACATTATTCTAAGAATTATGCCTCTAATCACTTATTCTAACATAAGAATTATAAAGAAATTTTTTGAAACTTTTACTTAACATTTATATTATGAAATTCACATTACAATCCATAAAATTTATAAATATTTACAGTCATATTTTTTTCGTTTATAGCATTTTTATTATACCTTTAATATTTATTAATTCATCAAATTAAATTTATGGTTTATAGAAATTAATATTCAAACACTTTTATTCATAGTCATAAGTCGGTCCCCACCCAAGACTTCGTTTCCGGATCCGTCCCTAAATCAAATAAACATTATAACAGAAGAAACTTAAATTATCGTATAAAATCAAGCACAATATTCTTCTTTTTTTTTTCTTTTTTGCGATGAATTAAAATTTAGGTAGGGCTGAACCCATTATAGCTACCCGGACTAAAAAATCTAACCTTCACGAAACGTTTTTTCCTCCAAAACTCGTCGAGACATTGATTAACTTGATCACTATAATCAACATACTAATGAGTCAAGCTCAACGTTAACTAAACAAAACATTACAAGTCCGCTATCGCAGTCCACAATACATCTAAATAAAGATAGGGAACTCGGTCGACGTCATCCTCGATAAAATTCGTATTCATGACATTCAAGTAAATAATTAAACACTTAATCACCACATTGGTGGCACAGTACATATCTTCTTTCTTTTGAAAGACAAATGATGGTGCATTCTAGCAACTAATACAATCATGAGACTGATTGATGAAAAGAGAGGCCGGACGGCCCACACGATGTGCGGCTGCGAAGACTTAGAGCTCCGTAGACACGCGAAGCATGGCCTGCGCTGGCCCCATTCTGCCTTGCATTTTCCACAACTCATGACTGCTTTCTTCTTGAAGCTTATCCTCTCTTCATTCTCTCCTCCATCCTCCTCCTCTGCTCTTTTTTAGCCTTTCCATTAGAAATTTCTAGAAAAGTTTTGTCCGAATTAGATTTGGTCGAATCAAATCAATCACGTAGTATATTTGCTATGTGATTGGTCGCTTTCATTGATCTGTACATTAATCACATGGTAAGTGTATTGCACTTGATATATGATTTATTCAGGTTAGTCTGAGCTAGAATTTCTCGAAACTTCTACATGTTCGAAAATTTTTATGTACAACTCATTACTAAATTCATAATGATGATCGGCCGTTGAAATTGCAGCCCAAATTTTTATTGAAAATTTATATTATATTTCGCATTCATAATTATGAGTAAACTTTCTTTATTTGGAAAACTAGAAATATTTTTTCTCTAATGGAAAATAACCATGTTATAACCTGGCGAAGTGAAAATTATTATTTTATTTTGTTGATTATTTTTTATTTTAGAAAAAATATATATATATATATATATATTTGAAAAAATGTAAAAAAAAAAAAATTAAGATGGGTAATGTAAATAATTTAAGCCTCATTGGAGGAATGGAAGAATGGTTGCCTTAATATTCGTCCGCTTTCGGCGTAGATATAAGAGTTAATTGTCCCAGAGATCATATTGGTGTATATTAGTTCACAAAAATACTTCAAAAAAATTTAAAATATTATAAATTATAATTTATTATCACAAAAGGCATTTTGAACAGTTCACCATAAAATTGAATAAAAGTTTATTAAAAACTATAACAGAATAGGTTCATTGTTAAATGGACGTTAAAATCAAATAAGTATTTGTAGTTTTTAAATAACAAAGATATTTATAATTATACATATCAGGAGAAAATAATTGTAATTTATCCTATACAAAATTCACGTCATTTGTATATTTTTAAATTTAAGATTGTGTATTGTATATATGCAATAGATGCAACACGGATTTAGTAAAATATTGGAATGGTTGAAATTGTAAGGTCTATCAGCTCGCTAGCATTTCATATACGCAAAAAATGAGGGAAAAATTTTAATTTGAACTCGATTCGATCAAATTTGAATCGACAAGTATAATACACTTATCGTTTAATTAATAATATATAATTTTAAAAAAAATAATCAATCATATAACAAATATAATATATTTATTTTGACCAAAATTTAATTGAACCAAGAATTTTTCTATAAATAGGGAGAACAACATGCTTAGGTACCTAAATCGCTGGAGGGGCCAAACTTCAATAGTCAGTCAAAAAGTTTTTTCTTTTGTGCAATTATTGCACGTCTCCAACACCAAGAACTCCAAGTCCTTTGCACCAATCCAACTACCTCTGCATTTTCAAATGCAGAAAATGTATGGTACTACGATCAAATTTTATTGGTAAAAATGAACTAATACGATAATTGAATTCATAGGGTATCTATAAATATTTTGTAAATGGGTTTTAGTAATTTGTGATAGATGATTGGAATCGAAATCATTCATATTTTTTTTTTGTCACAATTAATTTCAAAGTATTTTTTTTCTAAATACTATAATTTTCCTTGATATTTCCTGTAACAATAGAACAACGAAAAATTCTAACTCATTTAATCACATAGTAAGTGTTATTTTTTTTAAATTAAACGTCAAGAAATATTATAAATATATTGTACTTGTCATATATTGATTTGGATCCAATCAAACTCGATTTGACTATAATTTTCCCCAAAACAACTTAACATCAGTTTCCTCAGCATTTTCTTTGGCTTTTCAAACCAAAATCCTCGTATCAAACAAAGCGTCAGAGACAAGTCTGAATGACACATTACTATGAAGTATGAATCAATCCTAGGTTGCAAATCCGAGGAGATCACAGAATCCCTCGTTACTCCAGATTCCGAAATATTGAACAACTCTTACACGATCATTTCTTGGAGAAAATGTAAAACTTCCAGCATGGAAGAAAGAATTCAGAGTTCTCAAGTCTTATGAAATGATCACAACCCTCAAAGATTCCAGAATGATTGATCCCTCGAGGTACATATCATCATTACACAAGTTTCTCACATCATCTTTAAAAAATATCAATCAGCAACAAAATCGCGCGGTTTCAATCGAATCAATCATCATATATATAAAAGAACTCGATCATCACCGCGGATTAGGATGGAAGAACCTTTGCCTCTTGCTCCTGGCGCTGTAACTCGACACTCCAGACGATATCACGACGCGATTCAGCGCTAATTTGAGCGACTGCTTGAGCAAACTCGTGCAAGAATTTCGTTCCGCCCCGCCGGTATCCTTTGCACATAGAACGAAGTTGCTCTTCGTTCTGCCCCCCAAGCTGGTGATCTCGGCCTCAACAATGGTCACTGCTAGGCCCTTGAGTGCGCTGTTCAGCTCGGCAAATAGCTCCGGCCTGTCGTCGCAGCAGACGGTAGCGCTCATGTAGATGTTCTGCGGTGCTGATTCTTGTGCATTCATGTGTTCGATGATCACTTCGTCTGTTTCGGTTGGGATTGTCGAGAATTTGCTCACTTCTTTTGCTCGTTCGCTCTGTTCCTTGACGTGGTCCACTACTTGTCCTAATAGGGCTGCCTTGTCCATCTGCGTGTACATAATATCGACAGGATTTATTACCGTTCTTGCCTGTGATAAGCCCAGTGAGATTTTCACCTTTATGAAACGACAAGATTGTTGTAATTACGATACATATGTTGTACTGAGCGATTCTCTTACTGTCATGTTTCACGTTACAAATTCAGACAGAATCAGCAATGTCTCCAAGTGTTAATTGAAGAATTTAATTAATATATGCATCTACTGTGAAAATATCAAATAATCTCATTGTACCAGCATCAATATATACATACATATATATATATATATATACGTGTGTGTGAGAGAGAAAGAGAGAGAGAACCTTTTCAGACTTTGGGATCAGTTTCCTGAGAGTAGCAAGCTGCGCGTTGATTCTGTCCCTGCGCCTCTTCTCAGCTTCACTGTGGCTTCTAGAAGCACTGGCGGTTCTATCCTCCGCCGCGCCATCAAAGGGCGCCGCCCACGGCGCCACGTCGGCGGAAGGATGGTAACAATGATACTGCAGCGCCGCCGCGGCAGCGTCGGCGGCGGCAGGAGGGAGCCATGGAACCATCAAAGTACCATCTTTATGCACCTCAGCTTGGCCGTAATTCCAGGAGGCGCAGTACTCCTCCGACCAGAAGCAGTTTTCCATTTCCAAGAAACAATCTGAAATTCCTAGGAACAGATGCTGAATCAGTGTGTGGTCTGTGCGGGTATCTATATATACCAAATCTAGTGGGAAATTTAGTATTTGCAGTGAGCAGAATTGGGTGGTTGGAAGTGTGATCTCCAAATGGAGATGGTGACTATGGTGTGATGTGTAGTTGCTTTTTTCATTGGTCATATGAGAATTACGGGAACTGTTCTTGGCCTTATCTGCCTGTCACTTCAAAACATGAAATATATTTTTGGATCCCAAATCAACCGCAGGATCTTTAGATTATATATATATATATATATATTTAGCTATAATTTACTTTACACCCTACGAGGTTAGAATTTCGAGCCTTAATGAGAAAATAGTTATGTATAACTTTTATCATATTTTCGTATCACAAAATATTTTAAAATTTTTGTATCACAATAATATATGCCGATAAAAAAATTACGATTTTGTTTTGAAACTTTAAAATTTTCAGATAGTAAGGAACAATTTCTCAAAATTGCTAAATTACTCAGAAAAGCGTAACCAATTAAGCTGATCACGTACATGTATAAACGGGTAAATAGCAATGATCTTTTTTTAAATTTAACATAATTATAAATACTTACTCGTTGTTCAAATAATTATCAATACCCTCTAGTTTTAACAGTCGTATAACAATTAGTCCGACCCGTTAAGTTTACATCCATTTTTTGTGGTGAACTAATCAAAATGCCATGTAGATTATGAATTATAATTTTATTTATTTTTTAAAATTTTTAATTTTTTTATGGATTATGTTGATAATTTTTTTATAATTTTTCCATCCACCCCGTTCGATTTTTTTACAAATTATAAATTAAAAAAAAAAAATATAAGGACAAAGTTGATAATTTTATACCTCCATCCAAATATTATATAATTTCATCAAACATAAATGGGGTATTTATAATTTTTAATAACGAGGGTATTCATAATTATGTCAAATTTCAGGGAAAGTTGTTGTAATTTACCCTTATATAAAGACATATATATATATATTATATATATATATATATATATATTAGCTATTATCAAAGGATCATTCTTTCTTGATCTCTTAATGATAATTTAAAATCTCGGTTTTTTTGTAATATTTATGATCATTGAGTATCTTAATATAAAATTAATTGGACTTTCAAAATTGCCTATCTGTGTGGATTAGTTGTGTATGAATTTATCTAGGAAAAATAAGTAATATTTATAAGGAAAAATTACGGTCACATCCCCTGAAATTTGGCATAATTTTAAATTTCTCCTCGTTTTTTGAAAAATTACAAGTACCCTTCTAATTTTAGCATCCATCTAACTAGTACATTTCGTTAGCCCCATTAGTTTTTTCATCCAATTTTTGTGGTAAACTAATTAAAATGTCATTTTGAATTATAAATTATACTTCTATATATTTTAGATTTTTCTAAAATATTTTTACGGACTAATATTCACTAGAGATTATTTATTTACCATCCTCAAATTTTTTTATATTTTAAAAAAATCAGTAAGAGTAAAATAATAGTGTTCACTTCGCCGTCTAAAGGCTGCATAATTATTTTTTATTTGGAGGGAGTATTTATAATTATGTTAAACCTCAGCGAATGTATTATAGTTTACCCTATTTGTAGATAAAAAAAAAAACTACTTTTGAGATCTTGTTATCTAATTCCATTAATCTTTAAGTAATGTATTATTTGGTGAAATTAAGAATAATAATAATAACTGAGAAAACCATATTCTGGCACCTGATTCTTTTAAAAAGTATATGAAGGTTACAACAAGAGAGAATATAAATCTGAATATTTACAATACACTGAATAAGTGAATAATTTGTAAAATTTTATGATTCTTTTTTTCGTTTCAGCTCCATTATATATGAAAATTCCAAACAAAAGTTTAATAAGTTTTAAAATCAATAACCAGATATTGTCTCACAGGATTTCATTAACTTAAAAGTAGTTACTTTACAATTTTTTTTGGCAACGTATGGATTTGAAGTAATTAGAAATATCATATTTCCAAACTTGTATATTACAACGATTTTAAATTATTCTGCCTCTTGTTTTGAACGGTGTTTGAAAAGGATATATCAGCCATAACAGCAAAAAAACCAAAATACACCCCACCCACCCCTTATTTTGACAAGAATTTCCGTGTTTTTTACCTGGGTCCGGTGCATCCAAACCCCCCAACCTAGTAACCTGAAACCAGAATCATCGATTATCGTGTATCTAAAAGCTCGAAATCACACCACATGAACTCATATAATTACAGATATTAATTTGACCCTATATACCCACAGCTACATCACTATCACTTTTAACAAAGTAGTCTTTACTTTTCCTTCGATCTCACTTAAACTGATTTAAGTATCGAATGATTTGTTTGAGACTATCCAGTGAGTCTAACGATTTTTTTTCTTTCTCCAGGATATAAACATCGCCCACCCCTACTGCTCTTGGGACGACCTTAATCCCCGACCCAAATCAAAATTCATTAGAGAATTTTCAAATTACTTTAAATATACAATTATTTGGAATCATTTCTTATTTCTTTGTCCACAATGCACCAAGGTCACTAATAGGTAAAAAGGAGAAAGAAAGTAAAGAAAAATTAATTAAGAGAGACAGAAGTACAAATCCAAACATATCCAAACAGTTCACTCTGAAAATAAGTCTTATTCATTCAAGAAACATAAATTAAATGTTGGTACATTCAAGTTCAGTGGTAGATATAAGTTGAAAAACTAAAGTAGGACTGCAATTAGACCAACAGCTATGTGAGGGTGTTTGGTTAAGCTTTTTTAAATTATTTTGTAAGCTCCTACGTTTATAAGATTTTATGAGATTATAAGATGTTGGATTTTATTTAAAAAATAAGCGTCTAAATATTTGGATAAAATAAAATTTAAACTTATAAGACGTGAAAACTTCACATCTTATAAGTTTTTAGAGTATTTGGCGTCATAAGCTTTTTAATTGATTAAATGATTGAAACGGACATGGTACCATTATAATCAAATAAGTTATTTTTTTTTACATATTTTTGTTTTAAAAAAACTTTTGAAACACTTTTATAAATAGTACACATTGGTTTAATTTTAATAAAAATTTAATAGATAGTCGTTTTTCAATTAAAAAGAAATGATGAATTATTACTTAAACTTTTTATTAAAAATAATATGTATGTAGATTCATACTAGTTAAATATTAATATAGATATATAATCGATATTTTATTTGTTAATGCAATGATTATTTATAATCATATAATTTATAATATCTTGAATTTATTTTAGCAAATATAATATCAATACTAATTTTATTTTATTTATGTATAATCATTTATTATTAACTAACGAAGTATTTCTCTTTTTTGAATATTAGGAAAAATTAAAAAGCAAAAAAAGTTTTTTAAATTCTAGAGAGGGTGTGTGTGAGCGAAAGAGAGAGTGTGTAAGTGTACGAATGGGGATGTTTTTATCTTAATTATGACATATTAATTTTACATAGCTTATAAGATCTTATAAAAAAATTTAAAAAATAAATTTTTTCCTAAAATTTGTAAGATCTAAAATATTTTAATTATTTTGAGATATTATAAGCTTTTAAAAAAAAATAGCCAAATAAATATTTAAAACTTTATAAATTTTTTTTAAATATTTTATAAGATTTTGATAAACTTATAAGCACAGACAAAACACCCTAAATTCCTTATCCCAATTATTTGAGTATTTTTTTTGTTTTTGCTTTCACTTTACAGAAACGAATTCCGGCTGATTAAGATTGTCCTGCACAACAACACAAAAACCCTTCAATTTGCAATCACCCCATAAGTCTTTGTGTAGGCCCCTCCTCACAATTGCACTTCTAAATCCACCATAAATTGATTGATACGACGTCCCCTGATCTACCCCCCACCTTATTTACTGAATTGGATTTTTTTTTTTTTTTTTTTTTGGTGTCATCTAATATATAAACATTTTGTATATACAAATTAATTAATTATTTATTTAAAAAAAATTACACGTAACATGTACGGTGCATATGTTAAATGAAAGAAATAATCAAATCGGCCTCATTTACCATAGTATGTGTAATTCGTATGATCGTCGATCCTCGCAATCTAAAAGTTGAAGAGATAGGGTCTTTTTACTGTTAATAACCTCATATTTGCTTGGTTGAGCGGATAAGTCAAGTGGATTACGTTGAGGAATGAGTGCTTTATGGTCTGTGTTTGATTGTCTGGTAGAGGCAGCTCCTGAGTCTTATAAAGTCGGTTTATAGTGAAATTATTAATTTACAATTATTTACTTTTTTATAAACGAATAATTTTGAATGAACTGACTGTATTGAAAATGATTCTTGCAAAAATTACCAACTCCCCACGCTACCACTACTACAATCACAACATGCATCCAAGCATTAATGAGTGGCCCTTGAAGTCTCCTATTCCTCTCCACTTCTCTCTCTCTCAGCAATTGGATCTTTTGAGGGCTTAACTGTAATTTACTTTTTGTGATATGTGAAATGAGCAAATATTTCTGTAAAAAAAAAATTAGCAAATCCCCCTTCTATCAATGGTTTAGACAAGGGAGCAATTTGCTTCATTTTCCAAAACAAATGAGACAATTTGCTATTTTATTTTTCACAGAATTTCTTTTGCTCGTTTCTTATATCACTGGGTAATAAATTACATTTTTTTCATTGATGCCCGACTTTTCAAAAAAACATCGGTTTGTCTTAATGCAGAGTGTTGATGCCCAACTTTTTCAAAAAGTCGGTTGTCTCAGTTCTAGCATGCCCAACTGAAAATGAAAACATAAATTTGCAAATGTAATCCTTCCCTATACTCAAATTTGCATGATTTGCTTGAATCCGAAGTACTATATATCAACATCTTGTCACACGACTCGCCTTACAAACTAACCAAGTTTCAAGACAAAAATGATCATCAAGATTTTCGAACACAATGCCAACAACCAAATCTTGTCGCGCAAGAATGCCGCGCTGTTGATCTTTTATTGGTTGCCGGTACACACATTCGTTCGAAATCCTCACATCTCTACTGTATCATGAAGAGAAATGCGGGAAATTATGAATACATGGGATAGTTTAGTCCAAAAACGAGGTTAGTGTCAAACAGTACTGGATTTTGGCAGCATTAAAAGACATGCAATACTCCAAAAGAATCAAAACAACATATCAGCTACTGATCTAAGATCTTACCCTGTGGCTGTTTGGAGCATCTCATGGTGCATAATCTGATATATATGTAAATAGAACCTAATCTTATTGATCAACTCCAAAAGATCTGATTCCATATCAAGGTGGATTGGATTTTGTATTCCAACTCCTTTTGCATATTCTATAACAATGAAGATGTACACGGCATGTATACGAAGATTACATCATCTATTTTATCAAAAAAATGCACATAACATGAATATGTTAAATGGAATGAACAGTGCAACAAGATTTGGAATAGAAAATCCGATTCAATCTCCAGGTGAGACGAATAGCAAAATTTTCTTTCTTCTTCGACTGTGCTGCCTAAACAACAGAAGAACAACAATGAGAACTACGCTATTGTACCTAAAATTAAAGAAACAACAATTACATACTAAGAAGGTATTTAGATGAGTTTATAAGTTATTTACAACATCTTATCAGATGTTTTATATAAGATGTTACAAAGTGCTCGGAAGAATTTTCAGAAAACGGGCTTATAAAATCGAAAGATATATAGTTTATGAGCTTGTAGTTACTTTAAAAAAAGTTGTCATTAATAATATATTATAAACTAGACAGTCTTATTTATTCAAACACTTCAATAGCTTATTTTAGAATAAGATCTAACATCTTATAAGTGTACGAAGGTATTAGATCTTATAAACAAGCTTAGCCAAATACCATCTAATTTGAATACTGGAAAATAAAACAAAGCAACCATAAACGGAAAATATTTGAAAACTCCGCTGGAACTTGAACCCGTAACATATTGTTACAGGCACTTTGATTCGCTTGGAGGGTAGTTGGGGAACCAGCACTAATCCTCCTTAGATACTAACACAGAGATTTGGAAAAAATTGCAATTTTAGTCCTATAAGTATGGAGTTGTAGCAATTCTAGTCCTATACAAATTCATTTGGGTATTTGTGCTTTGTAATTTAAATGTTTTGCACATTAAGGACAAAAATGGCAATAATTTGCTAAAGTGGCCTGAAAGTGAATGTGACCAGCTTAGTTGGAGTACTTTTCGGCCATTTATGCCCTCAATGTGCGAATTTTTTGAAGTTACACGATAATATTGCAAAAATAGATTGCCACTCACTTACAGCACTAAAATTGCAATTTTCCCAAAAGATTTTCTGTTTCCTAAGAGTGAAAGGAAAAGGGCTAAGTTTCCTACTGATGATAACAAGGAAGGTTGGACTCTGAACTGTAATTGTTCAAACAAGTTTGCATGAATCCCATCAAGGAAGTGACCAACAGTGGTACAACAGCAGGCAATGAAAGTAGTTCAGCAGACCTCTACAACAAGGTAAAAGTTACAATTTTCAGTCCCATATAACTCAAACATCACCCACAGGAGAAAGGAATAATAATAATAATAAAGAGATCATGCGTGCACAATAAGCTAAATTTTGTTAACTAATGCTAGAAATTATCTGAAAAATTTTGCAGAACTAAGGGAAAGAAAAGCAAATGTGGTGCCTAATAATCTCTCATAATATGTATGTATTTCCTTTCGACATAGGAGAAGCAGATTGATCATACAAAAAAGGGTATAAAATCCACCTTAGTGTTCAATGAAGTGGATGGCACAAAATATCCACACAATTACATTGTGGCAAAAACATCACTGAGCTAATGAACACAAATGAAAAGATGATGAGAAACATATCCATACCACCAGGGCAATTTATAGTCCAACCCTGCTTCGCAATTTGCTATCATCAACCAAATTCTCGTGGGCCTTTTCCCTTATCCATTTGCTGTAGATCCTCCAGTAACTTGCTCCCAAGCTCTGGTTTAGACACATTTGACTCTGTGTAATGGCTGAGTGCTTGGGCTGCCTATGTCTCTCTTTTGCCGTTGATGGGGCTCCTTTCAAGGTCGAGCCTGACTGTGTAACAGATGATTGTTGGTTCAGATTTGTGGAATTAACCAATCCGTTAGTAACTTTAGAAATGTCAGGCTCCAACTTAACTTAATTAATAGATTGAACTTTCTCTTCTGTTGTAGAAGAATTTACGTCCAAGGCATTATCTGAGGAACCGTTACCAGAATATGATCCTTTTAAGAATCCTTATCAGTTCCCTCTGTGAGAACAATTACCAGTAGCGAAAAGGTCGAATCTTGGTCTTTTTCCTTCTGGAGATTGCTGTAATCCAACTGCTCGTGAGGGAACCTTCAGTAATTCTATAATACTAGTTCTTGCGACCTCTGGAAAGCTAGTCTGCAACTTGTGCAGACAAAATCAAAGGTGTTTCAGGAGGTATATCAGTTCATAGTCATTACCATGATTTAAATATTCATTAACCGATGACTTCTGACATTATTGAGATAGAGTGTCCTTAGATCACAGAAAAGCATTGCTGGATCTTTAACTTCACAACCTTAGTTTGCAGGATGTTGCTGAACGTGTTAATACATGACGCAGTCTTATGATGATATGATGGTCATGATAGTTTACATTTGAATTAGATACTATGCCAATTATGCAAACTAATATGAGTTTCTGAAAACCTCCCGTGTTTAGACCAAGCATTAGCTAGAAACGGACATATATTTACCGATTTCATGAGCTTCATGTGCCCTAATTTATGCAGTGTTTGTATTTTTAGGTAATTAGGCCAGCTGAACGTAACATACCTTCAAGAATTTAAAATGACAAAAGATAAGCCATCAGGTGCACTGGCAGAACTAGCTTGTTGAGAAATTTTTGTGGGACAAGAAGCTAACCACAGACTCTGAGTCTTATTCAGACTTTTAGTTATGTATTTCTAGACGACTCAGGAATTTTACAGGATTGCTGAACAGAGCTTAAATGTATCACCACAAAGCTAAGTCTTTCAGAATTGAACTTAATCAATACTGAAACCAGAACCAGAAGAACTGAATGTTTAACCAGAAGAACCCAGGCAACAACAGAGACTTCTCAGAGTTCCAGACAGCATAGAGAATCATTCCATTGCATAAGAAATGTCTTACATAGATAAAGGAAAGAGCAGCAAGAAAGGCAATAGAATTTCTCCATTTTGTACTGTTGTTGCTTGCGAATGGTTTAGCTACCAAATGATCTCATGTGTTAGGCGAGAGTTTCATATGCAACACCTTGCACTCGTACAAGTTAGAGGACCAGTAATGGAGATTGAAACCAAACGGAAATTCAGGTAGTAATGATCATCACCATATTACATAACTAATTCAACAGGATATCATTTATCTAGCTTACGAGCTTCCTCCAGATCATTGTGAACAAAGTATGTCTTTTCTATCAATGAAATAAGACTTAGATGAAGCTCAAAACCTGCTATATTTACTCATTCCAACATTTCATCACAAAAGCTTCCATAATCTCTTTACATATGATATGCTGCCAGCGTCAGTACAATATCTTAAATGGTTACCGCACACTTCTAGTTAGTGATTGACAATAATATAAACAAAAAATTAACGCATAAACACAAGTTACATTGAAAAACTCGTGTAATCGCTAGCTGCAACTTTAAAGTAACGCTGAGTTTTTGACTAGGAAATCGACCAGGTACCGCATCTATTTAGCTCAACTATTCTTTGAATACTTTAACTTGACAAACATAAAAACTTGAGTATGATCATAAGTCATACATAGGCATAAAACCAGTTCTCTTGAAATGTGAAGACCAGTTACATCAAACACTAATATCCTTACCACAAAAATGACAGGAGCACAAAGAACTGTCAATATGTCTACGCAAGTTTAAACAGTTTTCTAAATAGTAAGAGCCAAAAATAACCTCTTAGAACAAGAACACTTGATCAAAACAGAAATCAACCAAATCAACTCGCTATCGTCTTCAAATCATCACTAAGAGTCAGCAACAAATGACAAGTTCAACCAACTGGATTATTCGCATTTACAAGCCACACAAGATTATCAAAATACTAAGAACAGTGCACCGAACAAATCAATCAAAAAACCCAGATAACCATAAATCAGGAATGCAACTCAGCGTAATTAAGTGGGCTACAGAAACCCAGAAAAATGAGATAACAATCGGCGAAAGAGAGACACGTACTGTGGGGCTGAGGCTGAAGAGATTACTGAATTCAGTGAAACAGCCATGGATGAATTCTGGAACTGTCTTTTCACGGACAACCATGACTGTGACTCTGAGTGGGAAATGGCTGGTGCAAAGTGCAGACTGTCACTGATCCTAATATCATAAGCTAAGATCTTCTTAATCTAAACATTGTTTACCATTTTTAACGCGGGAATTCTAAGCTTTCCTTTCTAAATCATTTAATATATTATTATTTAATTTGTGTATAATTTAAAAAAGTGATCGATCCAATATTTTGTGATTGATTTGATTTGATCAAATTTAATTTGGATAAAATAATTTCTTCTAATATTTGAGTTGAAAATTTTTGTTATGAGGTTTTAAGTTCAAATTTTGGATGCGTAAATTAAACAAATAAAATATAATATAATGTTAGGCCTAATTTGGCTCCATATATGTATAACTAATTATTAAGTAATTTATTTTTTTTTAAAAAAATTATTATATCATTTGAATTAATAATAAAAAATATCTCTTAAAAATACTTTTTGTAGTTTGCTTTGTTTCATAATTTCTCATTTACCTGAAATTGATTTTGAAAAATTATAAATAATAAAAGCATGGTTTTTCTAAATAAAAGAACTTTTAAAGTATTAAATAAATCCAATTCACTTTAATAATTGATCAAATTTTTTATTGAAATTTATTTTTACAATATGTGCATTAAAAAAACAATTAGCAAAGGAATCATATGAAAACTCAAAAAAATTGCCTTTTTTTTTTATTTCATTTTCAACGCTATACCACTTTAAATTTTTGTGAATGACAAACTCCCTCGTATTAAAAAGAAAAAAAAGAGAGAGGTTTTTAAATGTTTCGTACTTTTATTTAATTTTTGGCAAAATTGTGAAATATGAATAACACATTAGAGTCGCGTTTACTTTGCAATATAAGTTATTCGGGTGATATAATAAATTACTATTAAATAAGTTTTGTTTATTTGTCTTGATTGTGTACTTGAGATTGAACAAAATCGTTATTTACTTCAGTTTAATAAATGTATGATAAGGTGTATTTAACTTATTTACCCTATATTTTAAGTTAATATAAATAAATAGGAATTTTGATCTACAATTTGTGAACTTTTTCTTCATTATTCACTGTAGATCTTCTTCAACACTGCTGGAGAAACCTATAAGTCGCTGGTGCCACCACAATTCGGGTTTGCAATTTTCATTAGTTAAGAGATGTTTCATTTTTCAATTGTGTATTGCAATTACAATTTTAATCCCAAATAGAACAAAATGTGATGTCAAATAAGTGAAAGAGCTCATCTCTTCTTCCCCTTCCTATCATTTTTTTCACTTTGTGTTACCTAACATTGTTTCCTTTACCATCACCGCATCTTCGCCAGTTGTGCTTCCTTTCATTCCGTCTACCGATTATGAACTAAACAAGGTGCAGTATTTGTCTAGGATTCGCCTGCACGGGCAACAAAAAACAAAATAAATAAATAAAGATTAATTCGTTGATCAATATGGGGTGATGACAACGATTTTTAAGGAGGACTTAAAAAAAAAGATAAAGCGATTATTAGATAAAAAATGAAGATGCAAAGTCTAAGTGAAATACGCCATTTTTACCTGTGCAATTTCACCTTCAGCTAAATCACAAGTTGGGAAGATGAATGTGTGGAGCATATATTCAACCTTGTGTCGGGTGCATTAATTGCACACAAGCATTCGTGTAATAACAATGAGGGCAATATATGTGTGTCCTAATACTGAGGGTCAGGATGGAACATCTGAAAAAGAGAAAAATGGTCTAACTTAGTAATTAATTAATCAGCAGAAAATTAGAGTGATTCCAATCACCCAAAATTGGGTTGTAATACCGAGCTAGCCCAAGTAGTAGCAGGCTAAAAAAAAAAGCAAGTAAATAAGAGACTACGTAAGACTATAAAGGATATCAATCAACCTTTATCACCCAAAGTAAATATGCCCAAAGTAGAAGCTCAATAAAAAGTTAATCTTCATTACAAAACTATGTTTCTTATTCTCTTAAAAGGCAATTTACTTTATAGTTGAGAAAAGTGGTTAATAGAGCTCGATTGGATAAAAAAACCAATATTATAAACATTGGTTCTTGATGTAATTTGTAAATCTATAAAATAATTGGGTTGTTTTTTTTATATTCAGGATAAACGATGTGATAGAAGAAATGCCCAAATTGCCCCTTAGGTGATATTTTTAGCCTTTTGTTTATATATATATATTATATTATGAAAAAATATATATATCCCCACACCCTATCACATACATTATATATATATTTTTTTTTATCTATTGTGTACATATACAAATATTATTTATCTTACCCTCCCTAGACTTGATAAGTTATTGGAGTTTATTGAGACTTCAATCGGGTCCGATGGATTTGAAACTGGCAACAATTCATAAAAGAAAATACGAGATTTTTGAACAAAGAGTTCAATCCAACAATATACAGCCTTATTTGCAAAAGTAAACTGACTCTTATATATATATATATATATATAAACTAAAATTATTAATAGGTATAGTGGGCCAGTGAGAGGAGTTTAAAAATGATTGATCACATGGACCGCAATAAGTTTTTAAATGTGTTTTTTGAAACATAGAAATTTTGGATAATTAATAAATTTAAGTTGCAATTATTGAACAAGATTACAAGTCATTGGAATTAACAATTCATTTTGATTGGTTCTTAATCCCTCTATTAATAAAAAAATATTCTCTTGTTTTTTTAGCGAATAACTCTTCTTTTATATAAATGTGGGCACTTTCCACCGCCCTTTCACTACTTCTCTCTATATGTTTATGCATTATACACAAAACAGATCATCAATAATGTATGGTTAAGATTATAAAAATAATTATTGCTTGAATTCAATTTTTATAGAGAATTTTATTGCTTGAAAATTTTTTTTTTTTTTGGGTCTATTTTCTATTGAGCCTTAATGAAAAATGGGAAAAATGATCGATTTGGATAAAAGATTGAAGAAGACCACAAATGAAAGGGAGTGCTATTTTGTTTTCCTCCAAATTGCCAACATGTGTCGAGCACTTATGCGGTTCCATCAAATTAAGGCAGACAGCTGAGTCGAGCCAGCTTAATTTGAAGCTCGACTCGAGTTCGGGCTATAAATATTTTATTCATCAGCTCGCGAGATTTTTCTTATTTTTTAATCTTTTTTATATATGTTTATTTTTAAAAGGTTTTATATATTTAACTACGTTTTAGATAATGATAAAATAAGATATTTTTCTTATATTATCGAATTTCTATATAAAGTTACACATAGATTTATTTCGACAAAAACAACTCGAGCTAAAAAAAAGTTAAAGCTCGAGCTCAACTCGTTACACCCCCTAGCGTCAACTATATATAACAATCCACTAATGAAAATAACAAAAAAATATAAAAAAAAATTTAAAGTTTGATAATTAAAACTACAACTTCGAATTATGTGAGGACAGAAAAAAAACATATACAATTATGTTTGAGAACCAAAATTATAATTATCTCTATGTATTACATCATGATTCATATGTATATATGTATAATCTTCACCTATTTCGTAAAATATCGTCTTAATACATAACAAAAAAAATTATTAAAAAGTTTATGGAATTTTTCTGTAATAAACATACTTTAGGGAGGCAAATAAAAAAATTTTAAAAAATAAGTTGGAAAGTCATTTTTATACTGCCAATATCAAATTATTTGTTAGAGTAAACTTTAGAGGACCGAAATTATAATTATACTTTAGGAGTGTAAAGTGTATTAAAATTTAAAACCTTTGAAAATTAGTCTAGCAAAATCTCTATTATATTTTTTTATATAGGCTTTAATTTTGGTTATGATTGTTTATTGACCTTAAAGCTTGATGTTGACAATCTTAACTAATGCATTTAAAATTAAATCTATTATGCTAAAGATGAGATTAGGGTTCAACTCTTATTGGATATATGAATATTTATTTTATTTTCTATGGGTTTTTTTTATAATTTATTATTTATTTTTTGTTATTAAATCAAAGTGATCTATTATTCAATTATTATAATATTAATATACTTATTGTTTCTATAAAAAAATTGCATATGTTGGAATATGCATTTATAAATATTATGAATATTTATCTATTTTTGTAATAACGGTTGTCCGCAATGGTATTTGTAAATTATTGATTGATAATTGATATTTTTTATTATTAATTAATTGAGTGGTTAAAAATACGAGAAAATATAATTAAGAAATAATCTCCGAAAGTAATATTACAATAAAATGAATTATATCCTACATGATAAATGATTAAACCAAAAAATTATGACAAATCAGTCATATCGACTACAATTAAAAATCATGATAAATTATTATTTACAAAAACTAAATAAAATTAAAATTTAAAATTTGATCATAATTAAATATTTGTCGTATTTATAATTATGAGACAAGATTGGTATTTTGTTTCAACTGTAAAATAATGATTAATATCTATCGTGTATTTGTAATTAATTAATATTCGTTGTGAATTTTATTTATGATCATAATAATTAATTATGAAAAAGAATTAAATTTTCAGCAAGATAAAAGGAAGTGCAGGAAGACCAAGCGCAGAGATTGCCTCCTCACACACAACACAAAACAAACAGAAAAACTTTCTCTTCTTCCTCTCTCTCTCTCTCTCTCTTTCTCTCTTTCGTTTCAGATCTCTCGCTTTTTATATTTCGACTCACCAAAATTCATTTCTGCTGCTTGCTTTCTTTTGCTTATTTGTATTAAATATATATATATATAGAAATATATACACTTCTTAGCGTAGTTTCTCTATCTAGAAGAAAACCCCTCTCCTTCTCCCCCCCTCTGTATTTCTCTCTCTAGATCTCTTTGCTGCTTGTCTTTGGCTGCCGGAGGGTTCCAGGGTTTTCTCTTCGCTGCTTCAGATCTCGGGAACGCCTACTGATACGCCTTTGTTCCTGGCTTTCGGTTCGGCCTATCCTTTCTCCAGATCCGAGGTCCCGGTCTCGAGGCTTCGATTCGTCGCCCATCATGGCGGCCGCAAACGCTCCGATCACCATGAAAGAGGCTCTCACGGTACTTGTTTGATTAGTATTGGACTGAATTTCTCACGTTTCGTTTCATTTCGTTTACTACTCTTTGACAGTTCAATTGAGATGGAACTATTGAATTTGGCTCTAGTATTGCTTGATTTGATGTGCCGAGAGGCGTAGGTCGTTGCGGGGAATTGTGCAATTAGTGTTTTTTATTTGTCCTTTTTTTTCTGGTTTGATTTTAGATCTATCGATTTTGTTTTGAGATTTTCTGTGATTTGAATTGGTGGAAATGGAATTGATCTTTTTGAGTGTGATGTGGTGATTGCAGTTGACTAGCATAGGGATCAACCCGCAGTTCATTACTTTCACAAATGTGACGATGGAATCTGACAAGTATATATGTGTTCGCGAGACGGCACCTCAAAACAGTGTGGTGATTATTGATATGAACATGCCAATGCAGCCATTGAGACGGCCAATAACTGCAGATTCCGCGCTTATGAATCCAAATAGTAGAATTTTGGCCCTAAAAATGAGTTCTTCTAAGCCTTTTTCTGATTCAATAGCTTCTTATTGCCTGCTTGTCATTTCAGATGTATTTTGATAAATTTGAATAATTTGTATTTAGGATGTCCATGATTACTGATTGCTCTGTGCCATGCTTTACGAGGGTTAGAGTTATTTGAATGTATATTATGCAGTAGTTTGATGATCTAGGATTATTAAGCACAGTATATTCTTTTGGCAATATCAAAATTTCTATGGTAAAATGACTTGGAATCTCGTGCAAAAAGTAACTGTAAATGCATATTAAGAGAAGAACAAGTAAGTTAAAGCTCGTTTACAACAGGACAATAGCTAAGCCATGAGAACAGAAGTTGGAAATCCAATTCAGGATGATCTCAGATAGGAATTACTGTTCTCAGTCGGGATTATGTGAAGTATATGAAGATGATAATTCCTTCCTTGTGTTACAGCTTGCTGCACATTATTGTTCTGTGGAAAGGTCTCTGACTTGTGATTAATAAGGTTATTGATATGGAATGCCAGCAATCACTTTAGGATTAATTTGAGGACATATTGGGTTGAATTGTGTTATACTTGGTTGCTAGAGTAGCTGGTAACTGCTTGCATGTTAGACTCATTCAAGTGTCATAATGGGGTTGATTGGAATAAGTTTTTAACTTTGTAATATAATTAGACGTGCCTTTCTCTATTTTGGTCCAAATACTAAAAATATTAGTTTCTTTCTTGAAGCTCAAGTTCCTGGACTACACAAGATCACTTGCAAATATTTAACATCGAGGCTAAAGCAAAGCTGAAGTCACATCAGATGCCTGAGCAGGCAAGATTTTTTCATCCATTCAATTCATTGATGCTTTATATAGTGCCATTTACAATTTGTCTCATTTCCTATAGTGGCTGGCTGCTAGTCTTGTGAAGTCGGCTTATCTGGATATAAATCTCCCTTTTGATAGGAATTGTATTTTGGCAAGTGATTAACTAGATGTTTGGGTCTTAAGATCTCAACATGCTCTCAGTGTTCACTGGTTCTATCTATATGTTAAGGTGATTAAATTGCATGTTTCGGCTTGTAATTTTTAGTGACACTGTTCTCATTCTTTGTCCTGTGCCATATTTATTTCGAAGTGTGAAAAAGAACTTCCTAGTGCTGTCTGAGGGTGATTCTGAACACTGATAAATAGTTATGATATATTTTGACAGAGGCTGTAATTTAAGGAACAATATATATAATTAGAGATTATATAAAGGTGTCGAAGTTCATTACTGATTGGATTGTGGGTTGTTGTTGTGCGAGTGTCTTGCATAGGTTCTCTCCCGAGGGATGGTGCATGATTCGTCAGTTTATGTTATTTCTGATCGATATAACTGAAATTTGCACCAAGTATTAGATAGTGCATAAATTTTCGTGTTTTGTAAGTCATATTCGTACACTTACTCATAGATTTGAATTCTGATTCTCAACATGGATGATGCAGTTACGTTATAAATTGATTGTCTTGGGGAAGATGTCTCTATTTCCATTTGTGTTGTGTATCCCTCGATCCTTTGACTCTTGTATTAGGAAGATCACAACTAGGTGTCCTAGTAATTGTTTGGTTAGCAAGAGTAGGAAATATGCTGCAGGGATACAACATACGTATTGGGACCCGAATACTGCCGGAGGCCTTTGGGAAATTCTTCAAGCTCTAGGCCGCTTAAAGAAATGCGTGAAACGTTCTTTTAACAACCCACATTAAGTCTTTCTTGGGATAAATCTGACTTTGTGTTGATTTTCTTCACAAAACGATGAATCCATTATACTTTCTTTTAATCTTTGGAATAACTCCGAAAATTCAATTTGTTTTATAGGAGATAATATATTTTCTTTATGTTATGTACTCGTATCCCTTTGAAGCTCATGATATATTATTTATTATCTTCAGTATGATAAATTTGGACTTAAATCTGAATTTCCAATAGAAGGTATAAGCTTTTTTGGTTCGCAATTCGGGTGCACCTAGCAGCATGCTCTGAATTGAGGTTTCCTGCAGGTCCCATATTTGTTCAACAACTTTCTTCTCAAATAAGTTAGCCAAAAAGTCGTAACTCACATCACTATCTGTGATTTGGCGAGTCGATATTTCCTATAGTATATATTCAGCTTTTTGTATTTTTTTCATGAATCTATTCTTCTCTAATCGCTTAGTGCTTTCTTGATTTTATTTTCGATATCTATAGAATGTCAGGTTTGTTCGCTGTACGCGATATTCTGGTGTAGATATCTTTTGTTGTATGTCTACACAAACAAGATTAGCTGTAGTGTGTGTTTTTTTATTTATTAGATATTAATGTTGAATGCTTGCCAATAAGTGATAGGAGCAAAAGGACATTCGAAAGTCTCATTAGCTGAGAATCTGTTGCCTATTGCTTCTAAAGGTCCTGTTTCGTCTACATATTATGTATCTGGAAGCTAAATAATTTCTTGATAGGTACTTGTAGCTCTACTATTAGACAATTTAATCAATTAACTGAATGACACTTTAAGGTAGGTAGGCTTCGTTTGCTGTGTTGAGAATGTTGAACTTTTTTGAAGGTTCTCTTGAGGTAACTAAAGGAAATCAACTCTAGAGAATCTAAATATGGTTTGAATGAAGTAGATTGAGGCGTTGTTGGCGCATAGAGTCAACAGAAGTATCTCTAAGTGAGACAAGTTTCATGCTTTCTTGTCTGCTCGTAAAACTCATATTCTTGATGGAGCAGTAATTATTTTCTATATTGAATTTAGAATTATACCCTGAATTTACACGCGCATTTGGAAGCTACTAGTGGTTCTAGTGCTAATGTGGATCTTAAAAGTTGCTTCTGTTTCTTCGAATTACTTTTTAAGTTTCTATTGCTGCTATATAGTAGTATTATCAATAATCCCATCACTCTACGTTAGTGTTGATGTTATTTGAAGTTGTTTGATGCAATGGTGGTCTTTTCTACCTCTTTTTGTCTTAGGTACAACGTTCACTGTTGCTCTTAACATGAACTGATTGTTTTATATTATCGTATTCTGGTCCTACATATTGTTTTCTCGTTACGATTAGCTGTCTGCCATTGGAATATTTTCATAATTTTCTATGCTTCTTTCTTCCCATCTACTTCTTTTTTGTTTTATTCCCTTATTGGAAAACTGTGTCAAGGACTTATATGTTTCAAGTAGGTGTCAAAGTCATAAAATAGATTTGTGCTGCCAAGAAGTGAGCTATGTTGGAGTAGTGGTGGGCCTAATCTTTGAATCTCTCTAGCTGTGTTTTATGGGTTTTATCATATAAGCTTACTGCACAGATGTATGAAAATGCCTTCTTATTAGTCGGGGCCCAACTGGTCAATTAGGAAGTGGTTGATGAGAATAAAACCAGATAGTTTATAATGAGTGAAATAAAACAGCTGTTTCAAATTTGCTGTTGAAATGTAATTCAAAAGAATATCTCATATTCCTATGTAGGAGAACCTTAGTGAAAGTAATCATAGAGAGAGTTCGAGACTGTGTTTCCGATTCTCCGCCCAAGATTTGTTGATTGTATCATCCATGGCTTGGAAAGCGGGGTTCAAAAGGATTTCGGAATAACTGTATGGGTTTTATTTATCTTATCTACCAGCAGCAATGTGACTCTGGCTTAATATGCCAGATAGTCATTGTTTTCTGTGGATCAGCAACGAAGTCAGTCTTGAAGCACATGCTGCATCATTTGCCTCTTTCAGAGTATGCATTCCTTTCTTTAGATCACTGAGCTGCTGTTTCTGAGCAAATTGCTTATTCTGTCTTTTTCTGAAATACCTTTGAGCAGGTAGCAGGGAATGATAAGGATTCCATTCTTATTTCTTTTGCCACAAAGACCTCTAATGCTGGTCAAATTACATCTAAGTTGCATGTTATTGAGCTTGGTGCTCAGCCAGGTTGATATGTCTTCTAATTTTATTAATTTCTATCTCTTTGGTATTTTCGCTGTTTTGTATAATTGACAGCATGTCTGTCTTATGATTCTTACTTTTATTCTATTTATGCCTTCTACTTGGGTTAATACTGGCAAATTTTTCAGGGAAACCATCTTTTACAAAAAGCAGGCAGATCTTTTCTTCCCTCCAGATTTTGCCGATGATTTTCCAGTGGCTATGCAGGTATATATATCCTTCTTCACGTACTTTCTTTTCTCTCTGTCTTTAGATGCCCTTCGTATTTTTGCTTTTATCCCCTTGACATAGACTATATGTGATGAAAAAGTATTCTGCAGTTTGCTTTTATTTAATATGTTTATCTTCTATCTTGCAGATATCCCATAAGTATAGTCTTATATACGTAATTACAAAACTTGGCCTGCTGTTTGTGTATGATCTGGAAACTGCCACAGCTGTATACAGAAACAGAATAAGCCCGGATCCTATTTTTCTGACAGCAGAAGCTTCATCCGTTGGAGGTTTCTATGCAGTTAATAGGCGAGGCCAGGTTTTGTTGGCTACAGTAAATGAAGCAACTATCATTCCTTTTGTCAGTGGCCAAGTATGTTTGTCAGCTTTTGCATTGTATGGTATATTGATAAAGAAACTAAAGTCATTTCAAATTTTGAGTCTAACTGGTTAAATGTCAGTTAAACAATCTGGAGCTTGCTGTTAATCTTGCCAAAAGAGGAAATCTTCCTGGTGCAGAGAATTTGGTAAGTTTCAGGTTTTAATGCTCTTCTTTTTCTCATAGCTGTATATAGAAACTGGATGACCTTTAATGCGCCATGTATTGATGCTTGTTTAGTAAGCTTCTTCTGTTGAACACATTTATGGTGTACAATTGAATTTCGGATGGCTGTTTGTTTATAAAGAGCCGGGCTAGATTTATGAAGCACTAAAAGTCTCAACTATCTTCATTTTGTTATAGTGGATTGATGAGAATATGAACCAGTCCTTGTCCCTGTATGTCATGATTTGCATGTCATATTTAGACTATTTCATTAGAGCTGCCTGACTGAACTTTCCCAGCATTTTTTTACCTTTTTTTTTTCCTTATTTTACATATGGTCTTTCATTGTGTATAGTGTAATTGGATACTGATAATTCACATTTTTGCAACCATAAATTTCTCAGGTTGTTCAGCGTTTCCAAGAATTGTTTGCTCAGACAAAGTATAAAGAGGCCGCTGAGCTTGCTGCTGAATCTCCACAGGGCATTCTCCGAACACCTGATACAGTTGCCAAATTTCAGGTACCTCTTGTCCTTTAGCTACCAACTATTTTTTCAGTAGCAAGTTCAGCTGGTAGATGCCCAAATTCCTTGGATATTATTTTCCTTGTGAAATTTACATGCGCCTTGATTTGGATCAGAATCTTGCATACTTTGGTGATTTGAGAATCTATTAAGATGTTCTGGTGTATTTTCAGAGTGTTCCTGTGCAAGCTGGGCAGACACCACCATTGCTGCAGTACTTTGGGACACTGTTAACAAAAGGAAAGCTCAATGCATTTGAGTCTCTGGAATTATCTCGTCTTGTGGTCAACCAGAACAAGAAGAATCTGTTGGAGAACTGGTTGGCTGAGGATAAGCTGGAATGCAGCGAGGAACTTGGAGACCTTGTGAAGGTTAAATATCCACTGCTTGCAGTTTTTTTTATCTTTCTTTGTTGTTAAACATACCTTTTATTATATAATATGAACTTTCTTGTATCTATTTTCCAGACTGTCGACAATGACCTTGCGCTGAAAATATATATCAAAGCCAGAGCTACACCAAAAGTCGTGGCAGCTTTCGCTGAGCGTCGGGAGTTTGATAAAATCTTGATATATTCAAAACAGGTGATTGCAGAAATTTCTTTCCTCATCTGTTATTTGATTCAGGATAATCCCAATGATGGGAGGACTTCTTTTTATTGTATTGGTATCCTATCTCCATTTTTATGAATCACTGAAAAAAAATTCATCTTGCAACAGGTTGGATATACGCCTGACTATCTATTTCTTCTGCAAACCATTCTTCGGGCAGATCCTCAGGTATCCTTGGATCAATTAAGAAAGCTGTAAACTTCTGATTATTTTGAGTATATACTGCTCTAACTTTATTAAGTTATGATAGCAAGGAATTAGTATTTGGAAGGATGGTTGTTTTATGATTTTGTGTCTGCAGGGAGCTGTTAATTTTGCCCTGATGATGTCTCAAATGGAGGAGGCTGTCCTGTTGATTACAATAATTACTGATCTCTTTCTCCAGGTCAGTATTTTTTTCATCTTGTTTGTTTCTTTGTCTAACTTGCATATAATCTCTTTGGCTTTGATTCCCCTGGCCCCTGAAAGCATGTTTTTATACCTAATTTTTAGATGATTAATTTGGTAATATGTTCCGTGCATCGATCCATTTATCCACCAGAGGAACCTGATCCGTGAGGCAACAGCATTTCTGTTGGACGTTCTGAAACCAAATTTGCCAGAGCATGGTTTCCTGCAAACTAAGGTCAGTCATGAATTTTAACTCTTCGTGTTGAATCAGTATCAGTTTCCTTTATCTTGTTGATGACCTGGCATCACCACATGACTCTTTAATTCAGGTCCTGGAGATAAATCTTGTAACATTTCCAAATGTTGCTGATGCTATCTTGGCAAATGGCATGTTTAGTCACTATGACAGGCCACGTATTGCACAGCTCTGTGAGAAAGCTGGTCTTTATGTCCGAGCACTTCAGGTTTGGATGTCTACTCATTTGTACTTCTGTTGAATATATGAAGTCTGCATGTTCATGTATTCTTAGGCAAGTTACTTGTGCTTGCAGCATTACTCGGAATTGCCTGATATCAAGCGTGTCATTGTCAATACTCATGCAATTGAGCCGCAGGTTATTAAATCTAGGTGCTTCATCTGTCCATTGGCCATTCTGTTGCTTAATGATTAGTAATTTCAGGCACTTGTGGAGTTCTTTGGGACACTTTCCAAGGAATGGGCACTGGAGTGTATGAAGGATCTTTTACTGGTCAATTTAAGAGGGAACCTTCAGATAATTGTTCAGGTATGGTAGGTTTTTGGAGGCAATCGTGTATAATTTATGTATGTTGAAACCGTGTATCTTCATATGCCTTTTAGGAAGTGTGTCAAAAAGTCCCTTTCTGTAATCATGCACTTGGAAATGTGAAATTGATTATTATTGGGTATTAAACTTTGTTTAGGTTGCGAAAGAATATTGTGAACATTTGGGAGTTGAAACGTGCATTAAGCTCTTTGAGCAGTTCAAATCATATGAAGGGTTATATTTCTTCCTGGGATCATATCTAAGCTCCAGGTAATTATCTAGAAATGACTGGACTTCTAACTGTCATGGAATGACCTGTTACACTCATAACCTACTTGCTAGGTTGTGTACTGATTGTTAATATGTGGCAGCGAGGATCCTGAGATTCACTTCAAGTACATGAGAGGCGGCTGCGAAGACTGGACAAATTAAAGAAGTCGAGCGCGTAACACGAGAATCCGATTTCTATAATCCTGAAAAGACTAAGAATTTTATGAAGCAAGCTTCCTGATGCCCCATTGATCAATGTGTGTGATCGCTTTGGCTTTTGTGCCTGATCTCACGCATTACTTGTACTCTAAGCATTATGCTTGCTATATTGAAGGTTATGTGCAAGGTTATGCTTATTTTGTCGTGATATGGATGTTTAGATTAGGGATAATAGAACACATATATGTAGTGGTGATTGACAAGTTGAACTCTCTCTTGCCTGTCATACACTGATATTCCATGCGTCAAAAATCGAAAGGATAATGCTATTCATTATGGTTGTTGCCGAGCGCTTTCGATGATCTGTAATTGTAACTGCGTGCGATTGATAATGGTAAAGAGGGCCTTTTATCATTTCAGAGTCGTACAGTGATAATAAATATGCTGGTAGTGGTGTAACTTGGTAGGCGGAGGTGTCGATATAGAAGGCAGGCATTGTCGTGTTCACTACCCGATGAATATCTTTGCTTGAGGACTTCTCTTATTTTGGATTTCTTACTTGCTTGACATATGTCATTGCATGGAATAATGCTCTAGCTGCTTTAGCAATTTGTAGGAGCATCCTTGTTGAGGTGAGGATGATTAATTCTAGTATTGGCTGTATTGTAGGCACGATTTAGGGTAAGGATCATACACTTGACTTAGAAACAACATTATAAGCGAGCACCTAAGAATTAGCATTCAACTCACCGAAAATACTTGACTTATGATTCAATTTATTAGTAGAGAAAAAAATTTGCTGTGTAGTAGAGACTGTGAGTATCACGATTTGTAAGAATTTTCTCCTATGTCTGTGTACGGTGCATCAAGCAGATGCTTGTCGAATGAAAATAAAAGACTTTTTCATCAATGTAGGTATTAAATCGAAATAGTTTTGATCAACATGCTGACAAGCAGTGTTTGATATTTTACGTGGATCGAAAAGAATTAGACTAGCTCGGGTTTCTTAACATCATATATGGTATTTCTCCTCTGGGAGATATAGAAATTAACTGTTCTTTATTTTGTTGCATTACAGAGTAATAGATATAGTCTTTTGTTTGACAGAATAGTATGTGGAGTCTTTCTGGCATGTAATAGTTTGTTCTGAAATATTCTCCGAACTTTATGATATCTCAAGAATATGCGGGGACATATCTGATCAAGTTGTATCCACTCATTGCCTGAAGCAAAGCCCGTGCAGCAAAGTAATTGGATCTTCTGCTTCGTTTACAAGCTTGTTTTCTTATGACATGGTATTCTTTGACTTCAGAGGTAGTTGATATGAGTAGGACCTAACTAAGTAAAGAGGGTATACGGATATTCGACGAGCGATGTCACGGTCATATAATCATTCTAGACCCGGGAAATATTATAACCGTGCCCCTTGCTTATTCTTGACTGAGCACTTTCATTATAGAGCGAAAGTATATAACGTAGGTTGGATATAGAATTCTTACAGTAAATATAGACTCTTAGAGATTAACTTTTGGATGGACTGCTGTGGAGAAGTTGCTGTGGAAGCTCAGTTGATTATACTGTAAGGAGCTTTTCGCCTATACTACAAGAAGTATCAATTGAACTGTCAAGCTGTCAATGTGTTGCTCTGATAATATTTTTTGTTGGAGATACTAACCCTGAGTGTAGATTTCTTCCGTAGTGTAGAGGTAGAGGCTTAGATCTATGGAGTATAGTGGGTCTATAAAGCTACAACTATTGGGAAGTGATACTCGTTGAGTGTGCACTAATCAGGAATATTGCTGTCGATTATTCTTTCGTGGTGATCCGATGTATCAAGACTACAATTTCCTATGAGTTTATCCAACAAGCACACTTGCTGAAGGGGAAAGTTTCACAGTCCTTGACTGGTGAAGTAGGGCAATGTTATGGGAAAAATGGCAAAGTGAGACCTGAATGTGGTATACCAGTTGCAAGCTTCATGTTAATTATCTGCTTAGGTACAAAAAGAGATAGATTAGGAGATGAATGTGATGTTAATGAGATTGAAGAATATTATGTCTACATGCTATGTATCACTATATAATTATCTGGCTTTAGTTTGGTCATGGCAACGCTTGTATGAAAGGATGCTGTTATTATGAGAATAGCAAAGAATATATTTAGACATGTATTTAAACTGGGGTTACACGATCGGCATCAAGCCGTGTGAAGTTGAATCATCATACATATTGGTGCTGGCAAGTAGCAGCACGGAAAAAGATAGTGAAAGTAGGGAATTCTTTGTGAGGTGGTCCTCTGTTCTTGCGAATCTGCATGGCTAGAAGGAGTGGGTTAAATAGCATTCAGGACTACAGAATATGTGGTTGAGGTCTAAATCTAATAACTATGTACTAGAGTTACTGGTAGATAGAACAGGTGCAAATTGTTCTAATCGAAGGCGATTTTTTCCTTACGACAACACATCTTCTCAGTACAGAAGCGAGTAAAAAGAATATTTATATTGTTGTTATCGATCTGCGTGTCATTTGGCAGTAGGAATGATTTGAGAGAAGAGGGTTAGCCTACGTATTACGGACAAGGAATGACTTGAGGATAGCCGTTCAGGATGAGCTGATATCCTCTCGAGAAGTGGATCTAAAAAAGATGGAACGTGCACACTAATGGGTCTTACAGAGGGGAGTTTGTACTCTATGTAAGATACGGCTAGCCATGAGAAGACTAGATGATGGAAATCAATGTTCTGCTACATAAAGAATCTAAAATCTCCGCATATAAGGCTCGTGATACCGAACTGGGATAAAATGACTGCATGATGGACAAGCGATGGATGGCAAGAGAACTTACTTACTTGTACTCCAAGGGGAGTGATGAATAAATCGCTGAAACAGTTTTGACATTATTCTCACCGAGTGGAGACTAAGGGGATTATCATTGTCAAAATTCGTAGATGTTTATGTGTTCAAGTGTGTGTGATCACAGAAGATTCCAGTGGGAGCTGTACTAATAGGCTTTCGAAGCTTGGCATTCACTATTTGCTAAGTTTGTAGCTACCGCACGATCTTATTCTACTTATACTCTTCTATAGATAATATGTCTTCAGTTAGGAATCAGCACTCGTGTTGTGGATAATTGAGTAGAAGGTTAACACTTCTACTGATGTATCTAATATTCAGTTGGCATATCATTGATAGTAGCTATTGTGTGGGTCTTTACGTAGACTCTTCATACTTATATATCTACGCTGTTTCTTTATATTAGCTCGCGCAAGGCAGGCACAAATGCTAGGTAAGACGCATATTATGGTATATATGCTAGTTCAGAGTAATAATGTCGTGCTGCAGTTGCTTAGATCGGCTAATTAATTGTAGATTTTAAATCGTAGGAGCAGAGGTTCTATGCCTCATCAGTGATGTATCTAATGTGCTACTCTGCATGAAAACTTTGACATAGTGCGCTTGCATATCATAAGGTGGAATTTACTAATTTCATACATCTTCATAATTTTCTCAGTTATAAGAGAATTTGCGGTTGATAACGGTATGGGCGAAATTTTGGATCCTACTCACCATAGGATAATTCTCATGCATCTGATTCGTAGATTGAGATAGCAAGAAAGTGATTAGTAGATCGCAGGCGTGATATATGCATCGCCTACTATTGGGTGCTATTCGAATGGCAGAATAAAGTTTAGTATGGAGCAGTTGAAACTATGTCTCACTAAGTAATTAGGGAAGAAGGTTATTTTATAAAATAGATTGCAAAATAGTCAGGATCTCTACACATCCGGAATCGATTCATGTTGACGAGCGTCGCTGTTACGTGATACAAAGTTACGTGCGGTTTATTGATCATGGTCATCGCGTAGGGTAATAGCTTGGAATTCCGTACTCTCTTATCGAGGCTGTGAAAGTTTGAATGTTATAATTTGTATCTATAGCATATCAATTGTCTGTATTTCTTCACAGTAGCTACTCGATCATTATAGTTATAAGTATTTAAAATATGGTCATGGGGCTTGCCATGAGAGTCTATATCAGTATTCTCCTTTATTGCTGTATTTTTTGGATCTGTAGAGGACTGAAACAGATATGCCCAGCTAAATATACTTTTGTATGTCGAACCTATTGATTCATAAGAAAATCTTGTACGGAAGGATCTCAGTCAGTTAAATGTTTGTAGTGGTATTGTGTACTTACTTTGATTTTCTGTTGATGCCGTTGGATCAATTAACGCAGTTTAAAAATTTTCTGATACAATTCGTCTATAGTTTAGTGCTTTCTGCTTGGTTGCCAATAGAATCTGAATACAGCTTAGTATAAGGGTGAGTCTAAAAATATAGGAGATCTTTAGTTGATCACTCTGTTGATTGAGTTGTCTTTAGTATATAGAACTATACAGTCTGTGTCAAGGGTGGACGAAAATATCTATACGTTATATAAATACATATACTTTATTCGGTAAATGAAGGCCTCATATCGCGTCAATTGCAGGGTAGTACTTTGTTAGTGTTCATGAGGACATTTGATCCGCGATAGGATGTTCGCAGAATATAGATAACTTGCCTGTGTATAGAATCAATTGATGTGAAATTTAAGCCTTCCCTCTTTGTTTCAGTGATTCGTTATGCCTTCTTCCATTTCTTTAAGATACTCATATACAGTATGTAGTATGAGAAGTTCACAATGACAATTACTGGGTTTTCGACAACATATATTTATGGTATGTGTGTTGTGTTTTCCATAATTAAGTGCTAGCCATCATCTCATACTTTGTGCCCACGTGCTATAGCAAAGTTTTTGGCCGGAGACAGTAATCACTGGAACTCGATGCAAACCCAAAAATGAGATAGAGTAGAGAGCTAATGAATGGCAGAGAAGGCGCCTAATGTGTAGGTGTAGATATGCCTAAACACTGTCGTGGGTCATTACGTTTCTCGTTCAACAGAGTATATACATATCTTAACGTAAAGAATTATATATGAGTCACTATGAGATACGGAGACGTAAGTTGAAAATTATTGCTGTTATAGAATTATATATGTAAGTGTCTCGAGTTAACTTTCCAAGGTAATAATTTACCATTTCAGTCATCGTCCCTCTACTGTTAATAGATATTAGTTTATGGTTTGTCTGTATCAACGAGTGAATTTTCACTATGTCACATATCAAGAAGATATTATTTCGTATGCAGTGGCTGCTCGTAAGATAGATGCACTAATCATTGCTGCTTTGATTGGGTTCGTGTGCAGAATAGGTAATAGGACAGTCTGCATAGCGGTTTTCTTGTCTTGTACGTCTGCAGTAGGTCAATTGTTCCAAGGTCATTTTTGGAGCGCTCTGGCTATGGGAGAGGTCGGTTTTGTTCTGCCAACGCGATTCGCCTCGGATAGCCCATAAAGGGAGATGATTGCGGGATGGGCATAGAGGACTCATTAAACGGGCAATAGACTAAGCTTCTCGGCCGCAGTTTCGAGGATTGTACAATAAACGAGTTTGGCTCTATCTAATGTGATGGACACCGATCAGGTGAAGATTTCTCTTGATAGCGATACCTTAGCGGTTATTTTGCTTATTTGAGAAAATAGGGGATGCCGATGGTCCGTCATGTTTGTCCAGTTATGTTATTTTCTGTCTTCGACTGTTATTCACTTCTCATTCTCCTAGAAGTATAAGGTATACTATATATTGGCGTGTGTAGTCAATCGTCTATGCTGATATAGATGGTTTTTGGTATTCCTATTAGTGGTGTTGAATAATATATGTTGATAAAAGAATTCTTTTGTAGTTCAGTTAAGTCGAATATTTGTTAGCATGCGATTCAAAGATCCTCTGTTCGTCGGACTTTTATTTCTTTTTCTTTGAGAAAAAAGCACGAATTGGAATGATAATTTTGAACAACACTCAATATTATACTTACTTTGACCTCTGCATCTGGGCGTCGTTTCCGCTTGTAAACTAGATTATGGATTTACGCCTTTCGGATAAGTTTCTCTTATAAAGCCGATCTTCTATGTTGATGATGTTTTATATACTCCTATGCTCGCGTTATACATTCTGTATTATGAAGCTGGATCTTCTCTCTTCGACGTGTTTTGTCTGTATGGATGGTCAGTATCAAATACCTCATAACAGGACTCTTTTTCATCAAGATATGAAAGTTCTATATGTTCTTGGGGGAGAGTAAGTTGGTATGTAGGAATTGAGTGGGAATGAGATGGGCATATTCAAGTTCGTTAATATAGGGAGTGGGTGGGCATTTTCAACTTCATTTTTACATGTACGATTTTTTTTTTTATTTAAACCACCAGACGGTGGGCGTTTTTTGGTCCCCGTCATGATTCATATGAGTTATGAATGGGAGTACCCGTTCCATAGAAATTCTTATCCTCTAATGCAAGGGATTTGTCATTTTTCATCCTCCAACATGGTATTAGTCATTTTTACTATTGAGAAGATGATGTAGTTTGCAGTATGGTTAAATGGATTATTACGTTTGGGTGTTCGAATTTAACATGATTTCTTTGCAGAAATACTATATGTGTATTTATTGAATTAATAAATTATTTCTTAAATAAATAAATACATTCTTATATATTGTCTTTAATAACATATGAGAATGAGATGTTTTATAAATTGCTTATAGTTATTTATAGAAGCTTTAAAGATACTACTATTACTTAATTGCATTCATCATATTAAATAAAATATGCATAAATAATAAAAATAAAAATTAAAGGATAAATTTGTCATAAAAATTATTTTATTCCATTATTAGACATTCATTTATTATTATGAATAATGTTAATTGAATTAACTAAGAAATTATAATTTTATTGCTTTCTAATCTATTATTTATACTAATTATAAGAATGGTATTCAAATATGATTGTTTTTTATCTCTTATTTTATCCCAAAAAATATTTCATTCCACTTAATTATATTCCTGCATACCATTACTGCTTAAAAAGCAGGGATAATTACACTCTCCTATTTTGAAATTTGATGTAATTACACATAGGTTTCCTGTAGTTTGAAAAATTACACCTAGCACCTCTGAGGTTTGCCTACATCTAACAAATAAGATCCTCCATCATCAAAATTCACCGAATAGACTGATATTAATAAAAAATTAAAAATAAATCTATATTAACTATTGTTGACTTATTGCATGTCAAATAAATTTTTTCGGATTAAATTATTCTTATAACAGTGAAGATATACGTGCTCAGGTATTAACATTAGCATTATGAATTTATATTATTTTGTTTAAGTTAAGCCAGATACTCTCTAAACAATGTTACATGATATTGCAAATGTGTAATTATCGAATTGCAATCTACCTTTCTGTATAAAATACAATAATTTATTTAATATTTTTTAAAATGAAGTAATTTACCTTTTTAAATGTGGAGGTAAATTACTTGACTTTGAAAGTAAATTATTATTTATTTTATAAAGAATAATTTGCTCATATTATAATCTCATAAAAAAATAATTCGTTATTTACATGAAAAAATAATATCAACCGACTCTGTCACACTAATGTTGTGAAAAATCTTTGAGCGAATTGTCTTGGAGTGGCATGTTTGAGAACAATCAGTAGCGGTGTTTGAATGAGGTTATGACTTTTAAAATATGCAAAGGGATATTTGAGTGTTGATATAATTACACGTAAATTTTTTGTAATTAAAAAAAATTATATTTAATATTTTATATTTGTTTTTGTTTAATATATAGATCTTTTCATTAGTCAAAATACACCAAATTTATTGATATTGAAGTAAATATATATTTACTCCTAATTAATTTACTATTAATTTATTATAAATCAAACAAATTTTTTCAAATCAAATTAATTTATTGTAAGTCAAAATATCTTAAGAGTCGTGTTTGGTATATCTCCTGAAGAGGAGAATGTGAGTATGCTCCCGAAATAATAACAGAATTCTTTGGCTCTTTCAAATTCAAAAATCTTCGACACAGAAAACGAAAGTGTCAGGATGGCCGAGTGGTCTAAGGCGCAGACTCAAGTTCTGGTCCTCGTGAGAGGGCGTGGGTTCAAATCCCACTTCTGACAACACTTCTCCCCACTCCAAATACTTTTATTTTGCATATGTTTCTATATTTCCAAGAACACTCTTCTCCAATTGCTCCAAATCTTTCTGGAAGTATCACTTTCTAACAGAAAATGAAAAGTCTTTCAGAACAAGAAAATTACTTGGAATTAATACCCACACTATTATGTTGTAGTATGCTGTTGTTAGCCTAATTTAATAATTTCTAATATGTTGGAGTGTATTATTTCAACCACATTTTCGACCTAACAAATATTCCTACTTAATTCCCTAATATAATTACTTTAAATTTAGGATGAAATCTAAGAGACTTATTAGTTGGAAAATTACATTTAGCACCCCTGAAGTTTGATTCCGTCTACAAAAAAATCCATCTGTTAGTCAAAATTCACCGAATTTGTTAATATTAACAAAAATTCAAAAAAAAAAAATCTATATTTACCTCTGATTGACTTATTGTTTGCAGGTCAAATAAATCTTTTTATGACCAAATTACCCTCATACGTCTCCAGATGTTAATGCATGTGAGGAGGTATATTTTCACCGTTATAAAAATATTTTAGTTAGAAAAAAATTATTTGAACTGAAATTAGCCAATAATAAGTCAATCGAGGGTAAAATCAATTTTCATTCAAAACAAAGGAAATTTATTATATTAGACGAAAATAAACCTCAGATGTGCTAGATGTAATTTTCTAAATTTAAAAAAAATTTACTTTGAATTATATCAAATTTCAGAAAAAAGTGTGTAATTATCCCTTAACTTTAATCTTTTTAGAAATATGTACAACTCATAAACAATTAGTGGCATATTATCATTCTTCTGACTGATGTGCATAAGAACCATATATTACAATCTGTAACAGCGCCCACCCGCCAATACTCCAGAACATGCGCCAATTTCCAAACAATTGCACTTGCAGGAGATAATTAATTATGTGTGAAACACGCTTTCAGAGTCCATTTGTAATTGTATAATCTGGAAGCCCCATTTCACAAAGAACGAGTAAGCAGCTGCCAGACCTGACCATGTGGACCAACTGAAGACCTAATGCCTTCCATTGCCTTGCCATCCCTTTCTTTGAATATAAGAATCTAAGGATGAAATCCACCCAATAAACACGTTTTCAAACTGCAGGCTGTCATAGTCAACTCAACTTGCTCCATCACCATCAAAGTTTATGCATGCCAGGAATTGCATATGGGATTACAAGATTTAAAACAGGAGGAAGACCAATCACAACCGTCCATCTGGCTTTTGAGATTTAAATCTATTCATTGATATTCAAGAAAAATATAGAAGCTGTAGAAAAAACTGGGGTACCTAATACAGGGTATATTATATTCATCATTGAGCTGAGATATTTCTATTACAACTCCACAATTTATTGACTACAGTAATGTCTGATAAGTTAGAATATGAACAATATACTCTTGTACTATTCTTTTCTTGCTAATGGCAAAATCCCTCTATTCTGGCAGGTGAAATGGCCAAGATGTGCAAGAAAAAGCTAATCTAGGATGTTTTATGGGTATAGTTCAGGTTAAATGGTGTCACTCGCATGCATAATTTAGGGCTGATATGAATTTTCAAGAATCTGCAAGCTTCTAGCAGCTGGAAGAGACGACTACCATCTAAGCTGTTATTTCTTGAATTAGTTACTGGATGAATTGAGTTAATTGAATAACCATAACGCTTATGTCGTCGAGAGACCCCCTTGTTAGTGACAAGTCAACAAGTTTCTTGCAAGCAGAGAATGCTTCTGGCTTGTCCACACCGATGCATAACGATTGGACAACATCTACTGCTTCCTGATTGCTAACCTGCAACAGGAATAGGAAATGATTTAGCATCCAATGTGTTGACCAAGTGTCAATTTGCAGGAATAATATAGACAAAGTCTAACAAATTACATTGTCCCATAGGCCATCTGAAGCCAGGATTAAGAACTCGCACTCTGGCTCAATCTTGAACACCTTTGTTGCAGGTTCAGCTATCACCCATTCTTTAAGATGGCGATCTCCAATTGCTCTTGATACGGCAAGGGACCCATGCACTCTCCAAACACCACGGCAACAGTCCACATAGCCACCCTACAAAAGAAATTTAAAACCCATTAGCAATGCATAACATATGGCATCAAATTTTTCCTTACAGTTTTATCTGCATTATCATTGTAGAGGAAGACACAAATAATGCCTACCAGACTCTCAATCCTCTCTCTTTCATCATCCAGTGAAGGCCTATGATCAACTGTGAGGGGCTCAGCAACTCCTCCTCGACTCATAACAGCACGACAATCCCCAGCATTGGAGACCACTAGGTCTCCTTTGTGAATCAGTGCTGTCACACAGCAGGTACCACCACGGATTTCTTCCTTCAAAAACTCACCATCTGTAATGAGGTAGCCCTCCTTCACCGCCTCTTCAACCTCTTCACGTCTTTTTGACAGCTCATTCATAACATTCTTCTCCAAATTCTGTGCTGCAAATTCTGCAGCTCCAGCTCCTCCATGACCATCAAATACACCAAAGAAAGCCTGAAATCACAATCAATGCTAATTTTATGACTATCATCGAAACTTAAAAGAAAAAAACAAAAGACAAATATTCATGTCTCACTGATCATGATTATTTCCATTTGTGCTCCCCAACTCATTCTTTTTTCTGTAGTCTATGCTAATTCATCACCTGTTAACAACTTGATCCGTCTTCTCTCTATACGATAACATAACACAATCCTCTGCACAAGGGGAGGAGGGTCTAATACTCCTCATTCATAAATAAAAGTTTCCTCATAAAATTTCATCCTTTTAAGGTGTAATTAATCCTGACTAATAAGGTAAAAAACCCAGATTCATTCACCCTCACGCAAATTAAGTATCATTATCATAATAATTAATAATATAATTTTTTTCAGTTGAACACCCAAATCAATCAACCTTCAATAGTTCAAACTCCAAGGACAGCACACTACCTAATAAACTTTCCATTCAATTACAAATCCAACAACATCATCACACAAAACCAATCAAATCAACTCCACTAAAAACCTCCAAATCAGAAATATTATCAGGATTTAAGAAAAGAAAAACAAACCTGTTTAGAATCCCCTTGAAGACCCAAAACGGCAGCGTAGCGATCCTCCATGAAACCTCCCCTTTTCCCTCTCTTACAGCACACCGAGTAACCCTCCCCTTCCAACTCCACATCACTCGACCTATCCAAATCGGTCGTCGTTTTAATATCCTCAAACCCTAAACTCGCCACCGGAATACTAATCCTCCCCGGCCTTTTCCTCTTCAACATCGCCGGCGCCTTCGGCGACCCTACGTCCTCCTCTTCCCCTCCATTAAACGAACCTCGTATGTTCTTGATCGCAAACGACGACGGAGACGACAGCGTCGCCGGCGGAGGAGATGTCGCCGGCTTGCAGAAAATCGGAGACAATTTTCTCGGCGACGGCGTGAATATTGGAGAGCTTGACACTGCTGCTACAGCACAATGCATGATTTTCTTACCCTTCTCTCTCTTGATTTTCCTGCTCTTTGCTGTTCCTTTCCTTCCCTTTCTGTTAAAATGAATTCTATGCTGCTGAATTGGGGGTCCTCGGGCATTATATAGTGTGATGGCAGGGCACATACGACGTCGTTCCTCAGGTGAGGCAGATTTAGGGGTTTGTCAATGTTCACGCTCTAACGTAGGGAGGTTGCAATAACTCGCTCAAGTCAAAGTCTTAAATTAGTATTTCTTTATTTCTTTTAATTATGAAAAATTCATTTTAAGGCTATAAATATTGCAATATGATAATAAATCTTGAGAACCAATCAAAATATTCTAGTAATTCGATGTCCGTTACCCGTAATTCGTCGAAATTTTATTCATTTATTCCTCGAATAGTGAAATCTGTCGACTAAAAATTTACTATCGTTGACTATTTTTATATTACAAACATCTTTTTATTAAATGCAATCACCCGTGGATTTTTATACTTTCTATCATCGTACATTTTCCTCGTTCCCTTTGGAAAGTGGAAGAAACGGAAGAGAAAAGTACGGGGTACAGGTCTCCGATTGCATGTAATTTGTAATAAAAAAATGATATTACAGTTATGAAATACTGAAAGTTGAAATCATCATTTATCAGCGTTGAATGTCACTTTGACCGTTCATCGATTTTCTTAACTTTCAGCCAATACACATAATTTAAATGTGATTGCCAATATTATATTAAATATAAAACTAAATAAATCAATGGTTGTAATTTTCTAAAAAAAGTAAATTTTATAACTTGCAGCTTGTTGTAAAAAAAATAAAAATTATTAGCATTGATGGATTGGAATGTTTAACCCTAACTATTATAGAGCTAGAAAATGATTTTTTTTTTAAATCATTAGTAATAGTAAAATTTAATTTTTCAATTTTAAAAGGTAAACAACACAAAATTATAAAATAGGGCCTACTTAAGACCAAGATTAAGTCCCATTACTATATAAACAAACATACACATTTAGGGCGTTGGTTCGATAAATAGGTCGGATTCAAATCGAATTAAAATTAAAAAATAACAAAATAACGTACGGAATACCAAATTGAATTGTTCGATTTGATTCGATAAAAATTAATTAAATTTTGGTTTGATTCAAATTTGATCAAATTAACCATTTTTTTAAAAAAATCATATATATTATATATAAATATATAATACTTATACATATATAATGTTTAGTTGTTATATTTTTTTACATAGTTAAAAATATATTTTTTTGTTTTAAAAAAATCAATATTCAGTACGGTACGTATACCAAAACCAAATATCAAAATCGCACTGAATATTAAAATTTACCAAAATTGATAATGAATCAAATTTTTTGTTAGGCATTCGCTACGTAATGTATTTTTTGATTCGTTTTAGTGCAGTTGGTTTACCAAGTTATAGCACTCATGCATTACTACTTTTATAATTGAATATGATTCGTTACGTCATTCAATACTAAAATCAAGTAATAAAAAAAATAATGAACTACTATATGTTAAACGTATATCAATATTTAGAATACTTGCATATGCAGTTTATTCAAGGGAAAATTATATTTACACCCCATGACCTATGATTTATTTACACAAATCACCCATATCTTTTAGATAATTACACGTATTCCACCAAATATTAACATCACTTACACAAATCACCCCTTACTTTTTAAAAAAAACTACAAACACACCCCTTAAAAATGCTAGCATCATTACACAAACTACCCTTATTTTTTTGCTGTGAGGAGGAATTTTTGTAATTATGCAAAAAATAAGCATGGTTTGTGTAAATAGACCATATGTCAGGGGGTGTAAATATATTATTATTTTATTTAATAAGTATACCTTTTTATTAACGGAGAGCACATCTTTGGTATTTTTTATTTTTTTTTTGTCTATCAATTTTAATATTTAATTTAATTTATTAATTAATTTACTAACTTCCCACCATCCCACTACTATATAGTAGACGTAAATCAATATTTAGAATACCCACACATATAGTCTATTTAATAAGTTCATAATCTATACGTTATCTATACCTTTTTATTAGGAGCTGCTCTCTCTCTTCTCTTTTTTTTTTTTTTTTTTGCCAATTTTAATATTTTTATTTAATTTGTTAATTAATGAATTTACTAACTTCCCCCCATCAACCAAACCACTCTTCTAAACCCAAAAATACAATATCATTTTTGGTATGCTATTTTGTTAATATTTTACTTATTTATGTAACTTCTCACTATCTTCAGGTAGATAATTATTTTTCTTTTTTGTTCATTTTAATTTTTATGCATATTTCTCTCTCTAATATTACATCATTATTTATATCTATATATTTTAATATTTAATTTAATAATTTTTATTTATTTATCTAATTTTCTACTCTCACTATCTTTTGATAATTATTTTTTATTTTAAAGAATTTTTTTTCTAATATTATATACTATTTTTTATCACTATTTTTTCGTATATTCTATAAAATAATGAATATTTTATTTTAAGTAATATTAAAAAATCATATATACATATAAAATATGCCACAAATTATTAAGTATATATTTATATTAAAAAAAAAAAGGAAAATAAAAGCAGTGGAGGGCACGGAGTTGAAAACGCAGGTGGGTGGGGAAAAAAGGTGAAATAGTAATTTAGGGTAATTTGATGGATTGGATTTGGGATTTCATCCACTTTACCGTCGTGTCAACGGTCAAACGCGTAAATTCCGCTGTTTTTTTTCTCAGAATTGTTTATATTTCTCATTTCTTCATTCTTTTCCACTTTTAAGCGGTTGAGACTTGAGAACCGCAAATTGCATAAAACTTATTCAGTTAATTTTTTTTTGACTTAATTATATTTTATTATTTGAACTATTATTATTATTATTATTACTTTTTTTTTTTGTATTTATCATTTAAACTTTATAAAATTTTGTAATTTGTCATTCATAACTATTTTCAACCAAAATTTTTATCGAAAAAACATCATATGCAGTGCATATGTAATTTTCATCAATTATGTAATGCGATATTCTTTTTCATATATGCAAATGTGTTCTTTTTCTAGAGAAAAAAATATAAAATAACAAGCGTATATGATAAAATACAAATTTTCAAAAAGTTTAGGTGGTAATTGACACAAAAAAATAAGATTTTGATGGCAAAATATAAAAATAGAGAATAATTTCAATAGCAAAATATAATTTACCCATAAAAAATTTATTTTAAAAAGAGAATTTGAAGATTGCTCTTGGCTACAAAAATTTGGGAAAAATTGCATATTACCCCTATGTTATAGGAACATTGTTAAATACTTACCTAGATCAATCAAATAATTAAGAAAAATACCATGTATAATTATAAACTCTGTCAATGAGGTAACTTTTTGATGTATTTTCAGCTCTTATTCTCTTTGAATAGACAAATTTCCCCTATAAATATTATTTTTAGTTAAATTCTTTATATTTTTATATTTTGTTGGGAAAAAGTATGATAAATACTTAAAAAATATTATTAAGTCAAATCAAATTACTATACATATTTTACGTACTAGCAGTAGCTGAATGCGATCATTATATATATATATATATATATATATATATATATTTGTAAGCAATAATGCAATTTTCACGCTCCATTCATGTAACTATTATAGCTCTTCATGTATCTTATACGTCTAATGTCCATAGACACTTCGTCAAAAGATGCAAATTAAAAATAAAAAATAAAAAATAACCAATGGTATACATGTAAAATATATGATATACTTTTTTTTGGATAATCTATAGTTAATTCGAAATTTTCCTTTTTACTCTATCATATATTGATCCTTTTTTTTTCTCTGATAAGCAATGAGATAAAATAAGAAATGATAAAATCAATTTCTCAAGGATATGATTTTACGCATAAAATAATTGAATGCATTTCAATTACATAATGTTTATTCAGAACTATAAAATAAAATTATTAATAAGACCAAGTATGTGGAACATAAGTAATAGAGAAGGTAAAATAACTGTGAAAGCCAACATCAATCTACCAACGAAGAAACAGAGATAATATTACAGAACCTTGCAGTATTCAATTTTTAATTAACTTTAGATAATATCTTCATTTTTTTTAATTGAATTCTTTCAGTATTTGTTATCTGTCGCATCTTCTCTATCTAATGTAATATAGCTCCCTGTATCCCCTCCTCGAGCTGCTCGTCTACTCACCAGTTCAGCGCTGTACCAGCTTTTCTTCCATGTCGTAATTCCTGGCCCTGCTACTCAAAGCACTGATCTTTTTGCCCTCGGTCGACCGCAAGCTCGATCAGCACGCCGTCGGCCTGCGCAGTATGCCCTACACGAGCGATCGCTCCTGACAAAACTGCCTCCACAGGCCCACCGCCGCCCCGCAAAGCACTCTAGTTATTGCACCAGCGTTGCGTGGCGACACAGTACATTCCCTGGGTCATCATCTCGATACATCTCGCTGCCCGCTCTCGCTCCAGACCACAAGTAAGCCCATATGGTAACCGCATATACCCAGGTGTATCGGTATGCTCTCACATGTGCCTATACAGCTGGACACTGGTACTCCGCAACCAAGTTGTGCATATCGTACGCCTGCATGTTACCGGGCCCGTGGTCAAGTACCTCGGCGCTGTTTTACTTGAAGCTGCACGGATGTGGAGCCAAGGATCGGATGCACCATATGTGCGCGTGCTCCCTCTCTATACGTACGTCTCATATGCGATCGCGCTCTCATATACTGTCTAAGACAGCTCGCTTACTGCCGCCTGAGCGCTCGATGTGTCGCTTCCCTACGCGACAGTAAGGATCATCTGCTGCTTGCGGTACGCTATATGAGCACATGCTCTATAGTTGTACTACCTATCAGGATCTATGACAGACTATCAGACGCACTCACTCTCGGTATCCTCTTCTTGAGTCGCTATACTCTTACAGCTCAGTATCTTCCTGATCACGTATACCATGACCACTCGAGCAGTGCCGCGCCGCCCTCGGCAATCTGCGACGTGCTCGGTCTCGCCGATTGTGCATGACATCACGTCGCCTGCATTTGCCGCATCGTACTGCGCCGTATCATCCGTATACGCGTCGAGCGAAGCCGCTTCACTCACATCATCTCCTACGACCGCTCGGGATGAACGCCCGCTATCAAGGCCGCCCAGTCGCCTATCCGATAGCCATCGTCCGAAGAATTCTGGACGGAACCTCACACCCTGCGAAACGGGATGCCAGCCCCATACATCCGTTCGAAGTTAGAACGAAACCCAAATAAAAAACTCCTCAATCTATGAAATTAATAAAAATTCTTGATAAGATCGTATCAAATATAAAGTACTTTTATTCATATTTTTTCATCTCTTCCATTCAACCAAAATCTATACTATATATAAAGTGAGAGCACCATTTGGTGCCTTACTTACTTTTGGTAAGCTAATATTTACTTTTTTAATATTTAATTAATTTCTTTATTTTCTTCTTAACTTCCACTTTTCTCTTTTCTCAACTTTCACATCTCATTTTCTCATATTTTTTTAATATTTTATTAATCTAATTAATATTTTTTTAAAGTTTTAATTAATTATGCACACACATGTGAGTGTGTCACATATACTCGTATATAAAGTGAGAGCACCATTTTGGTGTCTTAATTTAATTTCGGTATGTCAATTTTGATTTTTTAATATTTAATTTATTTTCTTTATTTTCTTTTTTACTTTCCACTTTTTCTTTTCTCAACTTCCACATCTCTTTTTCTTCTCTCATTTTTTATTTTGTTCTCATATTTTTTTTTTTTAATATTTTATTAATCTAATTAATATATATTTAAAATAATAATATTTTTTTTAAATTTTAAATTAATTGTGCACACACATATGAGTGTACCACATATATTCATATATATATATATATATATATATATAAGTAACAAAATAGACTTGTTAATTTAAATAATAGTTTTTACAATATTTCATGAAAATATTAATAAAAAATATTAAAACTCTTTACCTTTGTAAATTCCATCCAAGCAATTATTTTTTCATCATTAAAGTGTTTGCTATATTTGTATTTAAAATTGGAGAGAGAGTGTGATATGTGGGTGTTTGATGCATTGAAGGAGACGTGTGAGATGAAAGGAGAGAAAATGTGGGACTTGAAGAGGTTTAAAGAAGGGTATTTTGGGTAGTTTAATAAATTGGTATGAGAATTATCTCGACGTATAAAATTTTTATTTTTATCCTTATAAATTGGTAAATCATTTTATAAGAAGAAAGGAGTGAAGGTATTATGTAAAAGTAAAGGATAAATTATGTAAAAAGTACAAAATAATTTCCACATTAGACACAAAAAGAGATTTCTTTTTATAATTAGTATAGATGAAAAATATCAAAATTTTAAGACGATTAAATATTATTTATAAGTTTTTAAATCAAAGTACATGCAATTCAAAAGATAAAAAATATCAAAGTACATATTTATTTGTAAAATATTAGCCCCCTCCTGCGCTTCCCGGCTTCCATAGCATGCCTCTCTGTGATGTCTAGGGAAGTTGGGCGCGGGATCATGGTGTCACTGCTAAGATTTGGGGCAACGTCGGCCATTCAGAGCTATGACGATGTCACTGTTGCCCCCATCTGCATTGGGCGACAATGAATTCGCTGTCGTCCGTTGCTCAGCTCCATTATATACACATGTATATAATATATATTATATTAAATATTTGTATATATTACATGTATACTATAATAGTTTTATTTTATATATAATTATGTATATATATAATTGTGTGTGTATATAAAACGCAAAAATATATTTTATAAATTACTTAAAATTTAAGTTGTTCATTTTTAATAGATTAGATAAATGTCTACTAAAATAAGGGCATAACTGACAAATTATTAAAAAAATTTATGTCGTAGACGATTGATGAAAAAGGAGCGTGTGCAATATTTTAAAAAATACAGTAAATTATTTGCATATATTTTAAGATAACATGGTTTTAGTCGAATTTCTTAAAACAAAAAAACCAATTTTCCCAAAAATTTGAAAATAAAGGAAACGCAGGAGAAAGTGAATTAGGGGCTAGGGCTGTTTCTTTCTTGATTTTAATTATTTCCCAAAGAGGGTGACTAACTCAAGCCAAGTCCCGATCCTCAAGCCTCAAAATCCATTCTAACCTGCTTCGGCGTCGGCGGCAGTGTCAGTGACGGTAAGTGTTTAATGTGGATTGGTTTTTAGCTATTGTAATGTACTATTGAGTTGATTATCGTTCCATGGGAAGAGGCCTCATTTTTAGGTTATGGTGGATAAACTCTATTTGTTTATTTTTAGTTGTGTTGGGGTGTAGAAGCTGCGTTAGGAAGGACTGAGGTAGTTGCTCCCAAGCTTTGGATTGATCTTTGAAAGTGGAATTGGAAGTATCCTGTGTGTTTTTGCATTTTCAGTTTCTTTTTTCTCTTTTGCAAAATTAGGATGCAGCATGGTATGTGAGAATAGAGTAGATTTGCATCTGTTTGAATGTAGAGGATTGTGCAAAAGGAGTTGAATTCTGAATGATAGATGGATCAAGTATTCTTTTGTATAGAAACTGGTTTCTAAGATACTGATATTGCAAAGTTGACATTGTTGTGAAAGTGAAGCTGTATCTTTGCATTTATGGAGCTAAGAGTGATCGTGGAATGTCATTTTGTTGAAAGGCGACAGTGGACTGTCTGCTTGTTACTCTGCTACCCACCTTACTTTGCATAGCTCTTTGTTTGTTTCGTTTTTCAGCTATTGAAAAGACAGGAACCAAAAAAAATCCTAAATGCTTGTCAACGCTTTGTTGAACACACATTTCAATGCCTTTAATTTATTTTTGTTTATCTTTCACTAATACTAAATACATAATCAATTATATTGAAAACTCTCAGAAACATATACTTATCTCTATCTTCTCTCTCTATCTTAATGAACTCTGAAAAATAGAACCAAGCAATGTCCTTAAAAAACACAATGATGTGTTTAGACTGATACCCTTTTTATTCTTATGTGTTAGAGACAGAGATCAATGGCGGATTTTACAACTTCGACCCATAGAGCAAATTGGATATTCACTCCTCAAGATCTTGTAATGACTATTTCCTTCATACCCTAAACTTTTCTCTCTTTTCTTTTGCTCCTCATTACCCCCTGTTGATTTGTCGAAATTTAATGTTTGTGCATGTGCGCATGTAGCTAGTGGTTGTTCTGTTCTTATTTTATCACTGCCTTTAATTTGGAAAATCATCTCCACCATGTGGTGAGAACCTCTTTTTTTATGATCTTGGCAGAAGGAAAAGTACAAGGATGCTAATAAACGAGCTAAGCAAGCACTTGAGAAGGTATGGATTTTAGATTATTGTGGTCTATACATATATATATATATATATATATATATCAACCTGTAATTACCTATTTCTGTATCAACCAATAATAGAAATTAATTATGGATTCGGAACTGGGAGCAACGGTACTGGCCTACTGGGAAGTGGAATGGGATCAGATTTTCTCTAACAATTTTGAGAGAATAGAACCTTTATTTTTGGCCTATAAAAATAGTTATTGCACATATTCTGCAGAGGGCATAGCCCTTTAGAAGTATAAACTTCTTTACTTTTTAGATACGTAAGGGCATGGTCACAGAGAGTAAATATGTATCCTAATTTATACAATTGTTCAGTGTGAGATTTATAGTTAAATTCACTATTAAGGCACGGCAGAACTGTCATTTGCAATGCTTTATGATGCAATGTGCTTTATTATTTGATCCTTAGTCTCGATACTGCTTCCAGGATTTTTGAAGCTACGGAATGCGTTCGCACACGTGTGTGTTAGGCCTGATTTCACAGAGAGATTCATTTCTTTTGGAGAGCCTGACTTAACTGTTGCATTTGTTTGATTCTGAAACCTATTTTTGTATGAGCATTCACAGTGAGATATCTTGTTTAATTGTGAAACCTATGTTTTCTGATAAGTATCTATAGTTGGATATCTCTTTAGGTTTATCCTAAATATGTGAACAATTATCAACAGCTTTCTAACAAAATAAAAGGGCTAAGCAATAGAGAAATCAAAATCTAGCAATTATAAGAAGACTATTCTTAAGGACTGAAAATCATTTGTTCATTTTCTTTTTGTGATCACAAAAAATGCATTTATTTTGAGCCTACTGTCAGAGCTAAAGGGGTTACCCAGCATTGTACATGTGCAAAAGCGCAACCCACTGCATGGTAGCTTTGCCCCTCGTTATGGCTGAGTGGGGGGAAATAGCTCTTTTGGGTAGAACCTAGCAATTATGCATGTGCTGGGCCTTGGCTTTGTGCCTCATGGGAGTTGAATTTGGTGAAACAAACTTGCATACTTACTGTTGTGAAAAGTTGGTGGTATTGGAATGACCAGACTACAGTTAGTCTTAGGGGTCTTATTTCCCGGAAACAAGCTGGCATCAGTGGGAAATTAATAGTTCTTCCAGAGATGTGGATGAAGGATTTTAACAATGCTGGCATCCTCGTGCTCTCTGATTCTAGTTCTCAAGTTCCTAAAATTAATCACAAACTCATCGTAATTTTCTGCATCAATATGACATTCCAAATAATGTTAAGACTGTAATATGTTGTGAAAGTATGGAGCAACGCGGATGGAAGTAGATATTGATGGATCGTTCTCTTATGCTGAACCTCAAAATGATGCGAAAGATAATGGTGAGTTCCTCATCTTAGAGAAGGCACTTGCACATCTGTTAAATTTCACAAATTCTTGTTGGTTAATGTAAGAGAAAAATAATAACTTTGTAATTCCTTCGTGTTATTCTGCTGGTGTTTTAGCTGACAAACATTCACGCCCCAAAGCACTCAAGATAGAAGAAGAACAACTTTTGCGGGCTTTTTATGAGTTCAAAATTCAAGATGTTTGTGATGCCTTCAAGTTTCCACGTAAAATTCAAGTAAGTACATCTCTGGGAACAATTAAGCAAACTGTAGGTAAATTGCTATTCAAACTTAAATTGTTCTTTTCTGCAGGCAACTGCTCTTATTTATTTTAAAAGGTTTTATTTGGAATGGTCAGTGATGGATCATCCAAAGAATATCATGTACGGCTCCTTTCTGGATTACCTCTTCTCTTCGTGGCTATCATTTTTTATTTTGAAATTCAAGAAACAAAAGCAATAAGCAAGACAAAGGGAACTTGGTTCTTAGCTGTATTTTGCGGTCTTCACAATTGATAATTGCTACAGTATGCTTTCTAGGCTTGTCACTGTTTGTGCTGTTATGATTCTGGATGCCATATGACTATTTGGCTTCTGCAGGTTAACATGCATATATGCTGCCTGTAAGGCAGAGGAGAACCATGTATCGGCAGAGGAGCTTGGAAAAGGAATTGAACAGGATCATCAGATGATCCTTAATAATGAAATGCTAGTTCTGCAGGCATGAATATTACATACCTTTACTGTATCTTATTGTTGTAGTTTGCTAATACTTTGATACTAGTTTCTGTCATTGCAGAGTTTAGGATTTGACCTTATTGTTTATGCACCATATCGGGCACTTGAGGGCTTTGTCAGTGATTTAGAGGTTCTCTTCCAATCTATTCTGTACTTTTGGTTTAGTTGTATGTGACAAATAAAAGATATTCTTTTCTTTTATTGCTATTATTTTTCATATGTTTTAGCTTAATTATTACTTTCTTTTGTTGGTTGATACATTTTCATTGCATATGATGATCATATTATGATAGTTCTTCTTCTCTTTATAGGAGTCCTTTGATGCAAAAGTGGGACAACCTGAGATGATAAAGGTACTTTACATCTCTCTAAGTTCCTTCAACATTTTTTCATCTTTTCTGCATTATGTACGCATTATTATTGTTTTTTTGAGTAATATCTTACTAAAAGGTCAAGTTCAGAAGGGCTAACGATTAATTGTGTTGATCTTTCGGATGGTTTTTTTCTTTTCACATTTGAGTTGGTTTAATTTCTTTTCACTATTACTGATATTATCTAATGTAAGAAATTTCAGTGATGAACCTTTTGTTATACTTTATACGGGAATTCGTTATTGCTCTGTAGATTTAACAGTTGTAAATTGATAGCGATAAGGCTCTGAAATCCTTCCAGTTTCCGTAATTCTGATGAATATTTTGGGTTGGTAGGAAGATGCCCAAGATATGCACTTATCATGGTTTCTTGGAGTGAACAACTATGACGATAAAATTTTATCCTACTGTCCTGAGAATGTAGTCAATTACAATTGACATATCTGTCTGGTATCAATTTGTGACAAAGTTTATAGATTTGAATACATGTGTTAAAAGGGTGCCTGAGACACTGATCCCCATAATCCAAGGGCTAAAGTTCATCATTATGCATGACATTAACTACTAGACTTCCTAATTATGTTCCATCTTCATGCTTTCACACTTTCATATTGATTGTAGAGTTTGCATGAATCCGCAAAAGCAGAAGTTGATAAAATTATGCGTACAGATGCTCCTCTTCTATTCCCACCAGGGCAGGTATTGTTACCTTAACGTGAAGTCCTCTTCCCCAGATTTTTTCTTGGTTGATTTAATTTCAATTTTGCAATGTCTAATGTTAGATTTGCTTCTCATATTTTCCTGTGAATTTCTGTATGAAAATATGAAATTTGTGAGTTTTGAGAATGAGTGATCTTAAAACATAGTATGAGATGGGAAGCAACTTCTACAGCCTCCTTTTAAGAAGTTTCAGTATTCATTACTGAAATTAACTACATTGTTGGGAAGAATGTATTTTGTTCTTTCTCTGTTTATTGACTAATGTTCTTATTCTAGGAGACTTGTTTTGCCAAAACTTCATGATGGACTTAAACGATATAGGCAAATGCTTATAATGAATTGGTTATTGCAAAGTGCTCCATGCATCGTGGAAGCTGTTTTGACATGTGTTCAATATCTAACTCCCTCCCGTCGTGTTACATCTGTATTATTGATGAGTTGTTTCCTGATGGAAACTGTGCATAGAAAGAATGAATTACTTTTCAACAGATCTCGTTGAGTACTCCTGGTACATTTTATTGGTGGGTAGGGTTCTTTACCTCAGTGAAGAAGCAATTTTGTGTACAAGTGATTGAGCATTGAGCTTGACAGATACCTTTGGTTCAACTATGTTATGTTAAAGGTCTCCTGAAAATGGACAGATAACAATCCTCATCTCCCATCCAACCAATTTGGACCTTCAAGTACATAATGTGATTGGATGTTGCCCTCAATTTTGGGTTAAAAATCAAAAGTTAAATCTAATATGAATTTTCCAACTTTTACCTCAAATTTTATGACAAGTCAAACTTGTACCTCAAAGGATGAAGAGAGTGTGTTGGTATGATTTGTCAATTTGTTAGTTCTGATCACCCTTTTTCATGGTTCGTGCATATACTTATTTGCTTCTATTTCTGCTGGCCCGCTACTCCTGCTGGGTATGATTTGTATCAATAGCTTTGTGACTTTTCGTCTATTTGTTGTGTAGCTGGCATTGGCAGCTTTACGTAGGGCTTGCGAGGTTCATAAAGTTATTGATTTTGAAAGGTTCAAAAGCCACCAACCTCTGAATAAACTGTGAGAATACTTATTTATTCTTGGAGATAACTTTGGCACTGAACCTGGTGCAGATACCTTCAAAACATGTTCTCTCGGCAGCATCCTGCTCATGCCACGTCAGAGCTCAACCTTGCACTGAATGCTATTGATATGCTGGTATAGTTTCATCTCCTGACCTTCTGACATTGTTCCACCTACACGTCTGGGGTTATATGCTTTTGGCTATAGTTGAAAGCAACTTCTATGTTGCTGGTTCTGACTCTCCTGCTTAAATATTTTGGAATGTTATACAGATAAATAAGCTCGAGACCCCTACCTCCAAAGATGTAAAGCACATTGACAGGAAACTTAAGTCTTGTTTGGATCCGAGTTCACATGACAAGTACTTCTATAGACTTAGCATTTTACTCCTTCATTCATGTCTCTCGCTGTCATATAAAGCATGTTTTTCCCCATTCCAATGCAGGAGTAAGAAACGAAAGCACAGATCTAAGGAGAGTTCAACTGAAATGCAAGACATGCTATGATGTTGAGGAGGGTTGTTTATCACAACTTGGGTGGATCTGCTTGTTATGCTTCATCCATATTATACTGCAAGCTCCCATCTTATCATGGTTGAAGCTGACCCCTTTTAGCTGAACAGAATATGGTTGGGTTAGAGGCTAACATGGTGATCTCATTTTCAGTAAATGGATCCTCTTTGTCAGACGACCGTATTGCCTGACGAGAAAGATTCTATCGATGATATGATGCTGGATACAACCCGAGAGAAAAAGAATATCTGAATATTGCATTTCAGTGTGAGTACTCGTGTATTTCGTGTACATTGCTATATGCTTATACAGATGTCGAAAAGTTTACTATTGTACGCATGTGGTGGTGCGTATATGCATATGTTTTGCCTCATTTCATTAGATATTTTGAAGTGGGAATATATCAATATTCCTGTAAAGAATGCCTCTTCAGTTTCTTCGTTAAGCTTGTAAGGCAGAAAGATTGCTTTGTGGAGAAAGCAGAAGATTAAACTAGTTGCATTCAGGCTTTACCTCCTGTCCTAAAATTACTAAAATCTCTTGTTCTAAGTTACAGTACTTATGTGCTACTCTACTCTATTTGGAAATGGTTGTGATATTTAGAAATTTTATAGGATGCATTTTGTCGGAATATAGTCCAATAGGGTGTTTGGTTAAGTTTATATTAAAAAAATTATAAGCTTTTACATCTTATAAATATTTCAATGATTTAAAAGGTGTAAATTTTATTTTAAAATTAAGTTGATAAATAAGACGTTAGAGTTTATAAAATGAATGAGGTTGTGTGATATGGTAAGTTTTTATATCGTAATAATAATACAAATTATGTTTTATATATATATATATATATATATATATATATATATATATATATATATATATAAAAGCATTAAACTATTAATCTAGCATCACGTAAATAAACATTTTTGATTGGGAAAATATCAATTATGTGAAGAGCAAAAATGAAATTACCAAAATATTGATGGTGTTTCTGTTTCTTGGAAAGACCTCAAATATCTCGAAAAAACATACGAGTTGAGCTTAAGATCCTAAACTTCTTATTCTGGACTCTTATAAGTTTTTTTTTCTTCTATTATTTCTTCTAAGTACCAAATTTTTTATTTAATATATAGACTTTCAAATATTTATAAAATATTGTCAAAAGCTTATAAGTTAAGTCAAACACGTACTGCCCAAGTATTCTATTTTCAGTAGTATTTAAAGGGATGGTATTTTTAGTCATGTACAAATTAATTTTCACAATTTAGTCCTCCAACTCTATAATTTTGGCAACTTTAGTCCTTTTCCGGCTAATTTGATTGAAAATTGCAATTTTAGTCATGTAAGTAAATTCACTAAGGAATAAAAATGCCAACTCTCCAAGTTATAGAACTAAAAATCCCATCACTCCTTAAGATACAGGACTAAAATTGTAATTTACTTGGATCATGTAATCACATGTAATTTTCCGGCCAAGCTGGCCGAAAAAAGATGAAAATTGTCAAAAATTTGAAGTTATAGAATTAAATTGCAAAAATCAATTCATACAGGATCAAAATTGCCACCCCAAAAATTACATTAAAATTACATTTTTCCCTAATTCACTTCATTAAGTCACGAACTTTTTGAATTTTTTTTCCAAAAAGGACACAAATGAAAAAGACCATCGCTTAGTTTTATTTTTTTGTTCCATTTTAGTTCCTCATTTAACAAATACACCGTAAGATATTTTATTTTGAAATAAATTTTATTATGGCCCCCAACCATTAAGCTTTAAGCAATCTAATTAAGATGGACGGAATATTCAATTAATGCCAATTTTTTTTTTTTGAAAAAATTCATATAATTTTTTAATTATTAAAAACTATCATGTACTTCAATAATGTTATTTTTCATATCGAAAATACAAATATTAATAAAACAGCTACCGATCATTAAAAAAAAACAAATATAATAAATATATTTTACTCCTATCTAGGTATTAAAAAGGAAAATATATATAAAAAAGAATTTACATGAATCTTAATTAACATATTTCGTCTAATTATTTTAAAAGTTGATTATTTTCACATATTTGATAATTAACTTGATCATAGTATTTTTATTATTTTCTATCATCTTATTTCTCAACATTCATGAGAAACTCATTATTTGATAACTTATATTTAGTTTCAAATTCAACAAGCATTGCAAAATTTAAAGAATATATATAACTTGTATTTATTAAATTTATTTATTTTTCCGAAAAATTATTACAATAGTTGTTTATTAATATTCCAACTTTTGTTTAGTTGAACAAAAAAACAACTATTATGGCTACATGGTATTTTTGGATTATTAGCAAATTATTAAAGAACACGAGCTTTTTCTATTTGACCTCTCATTAATGAAATATTTCATCCATTTTAATTAGATCACAGTAAAACTTACATTACAAGAAAACAAGTTATCAGAGACGAAAGTTTAGAGATGGAAGAAGCTTGAGGTGAATTTGTGCACCATGCAAAGAGATGCTTTGTTTTATATCGAGTTATATCAGAAAATATTTCTTTGTTGCTTCTCAAGACTAAGCAATGTGCTTTGTTGGATACTCTTACGAAACTTTGCTTATCAAGCAATATTGTTCTGTTTTACAAGTTTCCCAAGGTAGCTTTATTTAGCGTGAATGTGTTTGAATACTTTGTTGGAAGAGACTATTTTTTAGTGTTTTTGAAGATGGAGGTTTCAAGCTTAACTAACAACTAGTTTTGAATGCTACTTATGTGCAAGTTCAGTTTATTTGGGTTGTTTGATGATATTTAGACTTTTGTATTGGCATAAATAGTTAAAGTGATTGTTAGTCCATATTTAACTTAGTTTTTGTTGTTGATTGTGTTATGACATAATTTCTGTTGCTGGTTGTATTATAACTTAATTTTTGTTATTTTTGGTTGTTGGTATTAGTTAATAGAATTGGATTGTTGATATTATTTGAATGTTGTAATGAGCAAGATATACATTTTGAATACAAAAATTCAAAATTTTGTAAAAAATAAAAAGCCTGTTAGAGACGGAATAACAGAGACTTGGTCTTTAGAGACGGAATTACAGAGGAATGTATAAAATAGTTTTCTTTCTTTATCGACGGATCAGAGCACGAAAATAGAGATGGATTATTTAGAAAATTATTGTTATTCTCAACGGAATTAGCGACGGAAATATTCCGTAGCTAATATTTAGCCACGGGGCTTCAAGCTACAGACTGGTGTGATTGAATTTTCCGTCGCTATTTATTTTAAGAGACGAAAATCCTAATTTCAGAGACGATTTTTTCGTCTTTGATTCTCAATTTTCTTGTAGTGTTAACAGTTAGAAATCTTAGTGAGATCTATTTAGAAAAGAGGAATTATTACAGTGCATTCAAGAACTAAATGATGGACTAATGTAGGACAAAAAATAATATAACATAAGTAAATTACATCAATATATATATATATGCCTCTTCTTGCTCCAATAGGTCATGTGGTGAGCCCAAGTTCTTCAACTTCAATCCAAATTTGGTCCGGACAAAAATTTGGCCGCATAGTCGCCACTATTAGTCTTGGAATTTTGAATTATTTAATTACTTTAAAAAGATCTAATTCGTTGCTTTAATTTTGAACAAATTGCATAAACCTTCACTATTTTAGAAATTCAACTTAAAATTCCTTGTGTTTAAAAATAGATGAAAAACCCTTCTATTTTCTTAATCATAGTTCACCTGCCTTTCTCAGTTACATTCACCTAACTATATTAATTTCTTTAATAGTGACAATTATATCTTTATCTACTATATATTATTCTTATTTTAATGATCATTGAATGTTTTTTGGTGGGATAAAAGCTACCAGATCTAATCAATTCATTTTAATCATTGGATCTTAAAAATTAAAAATCTAAATTTAACGAATTTATATTATATGTATAATTATTAAAAATTAAAATATAATTTTATTTAAAATAAATTTAATAAAATTAATCCCTACCTCCACCAGACCCTCGCCCAACCCCCACCGTAGCGTATACACCCCTTACCGTCACCCCCCAATTTAGGGGACGTTGATACTAAAAAAATCCCTATAGAAAAAGATGATACAAAAAATCCCTAACATTTGAAAAATAACATAAAAGAATTTCCATTGCACGGGGAGACAGTGGACATCGTTTATCAAATATTAGAAGGTTTTTTTTTTTTGTACTTTTTCAAATTTTAATGGGGGTGAACAATATTTCACCATGAAAATATAGGGCGAATAACAATCTACCCCTGTAATATTAAAAATGGGCAAATTATCCCCTATGAAAATTAAATAACAATTTATCCTGTATTTTAAAAAATAAGGCAATTTACATCCCTACTTAAGAATGTAAATTAATTCAATTTTAAAAACATAGAGAGGTAAATTTCTAAATTTTAAAAAATATAAAAGATGAATTGTTATTTTATTTTTTATAAAGGACTGTTTGCCTGTTATCTATAATACAAGTTTGTAGATTGCAATATATCCTGAAATATATGTTCTCAGACTACCCAAAGCCTTGCAAATAATGGTGGGGCAAAAGTAGAGTAGTTTGAAGTGTCATTCTTGCTTCATGGTTACGAATTGAGTGGGAACAATCTTTATCCCATCAACAAGACAGTGAAGCTTTCATCAACTACATTTTTCAACACAGAATCAAATTCTTGACAGGAATACTAGATATCTTTGATGTAATAAAACCCAAATTAATTAATAAATAAATAAAAGGCATTACTGCAGCTAATAGACTATTATAAAATCAATTACACATTAAAGAAAAATGTTTTACTTAACAAGATTTGCAAGTTTTGGATCATGATCGATTTTATTAAATATGAATTATAGGATCATTAATTAGTTCCATGTACAGGAACTAAAAAGAAAGGAAAATATTCAAGGACATTGTGATATTAAGAATGTTAAAATTCTTTTTTGAGAAAAATAAAATATCAATTACATCATATGTAATATGAAAAAATATTAAAAAAAAACCCTTGAAACCAGGTTAATCAGAGGGTTATGTGAGTAATTATTCATAATATAAGGATAATTTTTGATATTTAAATTTTCACAGGGACCTGTAGCTAAAAAAAATGCCCCCACCCCCCACCCGGAAGAATATGCTAAACAAAGTTGGGCTATTTTAAACTAATCACATAACAAATATAATTTTAATTTAATACTAAGAACATAAAATTTCATATGAATCGGACCAAAAAAAAAAAAGAAAAAAGAAAATCTCCGACATTTAGATTGAAGAAGCAAGAATTGGAGAAGAGAGAAATAATTGCAGCAAAATACAAAATGTTCTCAAGCACCCTCCATGCAGACCAAAAATTCTGCTGCAGAGAAGCAAAATATGATGGGAGTGGTGAGAGATGAAGCATTCGTTCTTGCTTCATGGTTACGAATTGATCGGGAACGAATACATCCCATCAACAAGACAGTGAAGCTTTCACAATCAAATCACACACACACACACACCAGACGCATCATATTTCAGTGAATTTACAATTAAAATACATGGGAAATAGTGGGTTTTTTGTCTGAGGGATGATTATGTACTTTGGAGGAAATCGAAAGTAAGTGTTTATGATAATATATGATGCAAAGAGAGCTAAACCTAGTACTGTAGTACGTAGGTGGTCTGTGGAGGGTTGGACTTGGAGGAGATGCAACAATATATATCAGTACTGGGAAAGAGTTTCCTATGTTTTGGAGTTGGCTAGAAAGAGAAGTTGTGGTGGTGGAATGTGATTGGTTGTTTGACAACTTTCGAGATTTCCTAGAGATTTTTTAGGTGCTTTTGAATGGATCCATTCCTTAGATGACACTTATCAGATCCCACATCCAATCTTTTCAGTTGAATAAGTTGATTTTTTACAGTAAGATTTTTTGTTTCTTACCTTTAATTATTTCCTTTCTCTAAAAATAATAATAATACGTATTTAATAAAAAAATATAAAAAATATTTATTAAAAGAATTTTTATAGTTTGTGGCCAAAATTGGTTAATTGTTTTTTAAATTTCATCAAATAAATTTCATTCATCAAGGTAATTTTTTTTTAAAAAAATATAATAAAATTTATTTCAGATAGTACGTTTTATATTTAATTATCTATTTATACTATTAGAATATTAAATATTATTCAAAAAATTAATATTTAATTAAATAAATATATTCCAACTAGCTCATATAATTTTGTTCACGAATATACAATAAGTAAATTTATATGGTTGTAAAAAAATCAACTTTCTCATTAATTAATCACAACAACTTAACTGATATTGGTCTATATGGTACATGAAAATCCCTCGTTTTAAAAGTCATCTAATAATTAATCCAATTTATTAATTTATAATTATACTAAATCTTAGGGGGTGTGGATGTAATTCACCCTAATATATATAAGATAATCTGAAAATATTTAATGAAAAAAAAAACGGCTACTTTGGGGAAAAAAAATATTACATTTAAGAGTTTGAAATCATACTATTTAAGCCCTCAACATTTTAAAACATTACAATTTGGTCCAAAGGGTATTTTAGTCTAAACAATTGATCAAATCATAGTCAAATTTTTATTAGGGGTATTTTAGGAATAACATGTGCATATTGAGTTAAATGTAAGATGGAACAAACCTTAAGGAGGATAAATATAATTTTTGATCTAACAGGGATGTATTTATAATTATGTCAAATCTCGTGGGCTGTTGATGTAACTTACCCTATTATTCAATGTTGATATAAATGTTAGTTCTATATGCGGGTAAAAAAATTATTTTAGTCCTCGATATTTGATTTTAATTTCAAATTAGTTCTCGTTTTTAAAAATTCACATCAATTAGTCACTCTAATAGATGTTTTTTCTATATTACCCCGATAAAACTTTTCATCTTTTACAAGCATTCATTTAGCCCCTAATATTTTATTTTTAATTGTTGGTCTCTTTCACATAAATTTTAAAGTAAAATTATGTTTTAAAATAAAAGAATATGGGCCATCTCATTCGAGTGGGCACTCAGTAGTAAGGGGTTTTACACTCTATTTTTCAACATTTTAACTAACGTATTTATTTTTATCATTTATGTTCTAACTTAAAAAAAAAAAAAAACCATTTGTTTAAATGTTTTGATTTCAATATTTTTTTTAATTTAATTTTTTTTCTCCGACTTATTCATTTAAGTACTCTTTTGTTTCAAAAATTAAAAAGTTAATTAAACACACAATACTTATGTTTATATATCATGGATCAAGTTATATCTGAATAATTATCCAATGGTAATTTGTTTTAAATTAAAACTGTTATATATATATTTTTTTTAAAATTTATGTGTATGGACTATATTGAAAATTGAAAATAAAAAGTTGAGGACTAAAATAATTTTCTTTGTAAAAAATGAAGAGTTTTATAAGGCTATACATGGATAAGTCACCAACTGTGATGACCCTAAAATCTTTCATTGGACTAAAACCGAAAAAGAATACCATCCACCAGCCCAACTAGTGATCAACCGACTAATCAATCAATAGGGAGGTAAGCCTTACAGGCCTAATTTCCTTTTTACTAAATTGGCAAGTTCAAAAATAAACTAATTTCAACCACACACATTTTCATACAGCTAGACGGACACGTCGTATAACTTGCTAGCACACAAAGCACGCCATACTAAAAGTTCTCACTTAGATTCGCACAGATTGGACGGAAATTGGGTGATAAGCTACAAGTAACACCTATCAGAAAATCTCGGCAGACCTGTCATGTCTTAGTAAAACAATCATATCTTTCAATGTTTATCCGAATCACAAATGATTTTTTTTTGGATGATAACATAAATGCTCCAACCAAATTAAATAAGTAACTTCGATATTTGTCTATCTAAAAATACAAATACTACAGATAATATGATAATTAATAAGTCATGTCATTCCAAATATTTAACGTATTTATCTCTTTAAATTAAATTAATAAATAATGCAAAAGGAGTTTAAATACATCATAACTCTACCTCTTCGAGACTTTTATAAAGGGGTTCTTGAATTTCATTCACGAACACACACATACATGCTTGACCTGTTGTAGCATTCATGGACATAGTTATTTTGGTTTGCATCCCATGACATATACACATGCTAAAAATTGCATGTCCACATGGGATTCCAGTAAGCTGCCACTTCTGACAACTGCATGTCCACATGGATTCCAGTAAGCTGCCACTTTCTGACAACTGCATGTCCTTTCGCTCAAGTTCATATTGTGTTTGTCACCATAATTTTCTTGAACTTTAAACTGATTCCTGCTATTCCAGTGAGCAATATACGCCATGTTTTTTTTTAGATCTTCAATCAATTTTTGAATATTTGGAGTCAATTTTCCCTTTGTTTTTTCATTCGATCCTCTTAACATAAACCCTCTTTATCAACATCATTCTGATTGTCTCCAACATGTCCACAATATGATTACTCCTTGCCTCCAGAATTGTAGTATTAAAGCTTTCACACATGTTATTTAGTAATATATTACTTTTGACATAATACCTGAAATACGATTTTGACCATTGTGCAGTAGGTCTTTTTGCTAGCCATTTGAAGGCTTCCAAATCCTTGCCCCACATTTCATTTATTATCTTGAATAATGATGCATTCGACACAACTCGAATCAAATCAAATTCAAACACAATTTTTCAAGCTCGAAAATAATTCAAACCAATTTGAATAATAATCACTACCAAAAAAACAACATTTAACCATGGCTAATTGCTATGGTTAAAAACAAAAAAAGCCATAGCAAATAGTCATTAACAACGACTAAAAGTATTTATCATGGTTAAAAGCCATGGCAAATATTTCTACCATGGCTCTTAGCTACGGAAAATAATTTTTTTGTGGAGGAAAATCTATATTTTTGTATCAATTTTATTTAACTGTGGTTAATAAAAATTATTTACTATGATTTTTAATGCATAGCTATTAAAGTTGTAGCCAATAGTAATTTTTTTTTCTAGTGAATACATTCGGCTCAACTCGAATAATTTACAACCATACACAAGGGGTTATTTTTAATTTTTGATCTAGTAAATTGAAGCCATTAATATTTAATAAACATTATTAAGATTTAATTTTATTAGACTTATCTTTAACTCCTAAGATTAAAAAACCGACTTAGATTTTTTAATTATATTTTCATATTAGATAAATTTTATTCGTAATTTTGATTTTTATATAGTCACTATTTTTTTTAATTTAAGTACTATGTTATTATTATGTTCACAAGAGTTCCAAATTTTCATGTTTCATACAAGATAATTAATTATATTCATCATATAAAAATATAAAATAGATAATTTTCTTCCTAAAAAAGGACTAATTTGATAACTTTACAAATATAAGGGACTAAAGTGATAAAATCAAACTTAAATCGATCATTTCACCCTCCAAAAAGTCAAACTCCAGCAACATTTTTGCGAAAAATGGTTAGAGGGATCAAATTGAGATAAAAATTACTCTATTATCCATACATATATGTTTCCTCCATTTCTTTTTTCTTTTTCCACTAATAACACCCATATAAGAAAAGAATTTTATTCTTGTTTGATAAATAACTTTTTATTAATAAGTTTTTAAATTTTTAGTAACTTAAAACTATTTCAATATAATATTAACTTATTTATCTTTTAATATGAAATGAAGAAAGGGCTAATAATCAGTTAAAATTTAAAAATTAGTTTTTCATTTTCAATCTATTTCCTTATGCCAAACAAGAAAAAAGAATTTGATATTAACTTACTTCCAATCATACCAAATAATTTAAAAAAAAAATTATTATTTTTTTCCTCACCATTGCATTTTCATTTTTAATTTACTCATTGAACCAAGCAAATCCTAAATGAAAAAGTTACATGTGAGACAAAGTAATGCTCATGAGTAGTACTTTTTATTTATGCTTTATTGCTCATATATTGTAAGGGATTAGTACTCTTTATTTATACTTTTGATGATTGTATGGAAGTAATATTCCTATTTATGATTTTCTTGGCGATACTAGGAAGTTAGTACTCCCCGTTGTATATTTGGCTATTATTTATTTTTGAATAAAAAAGGGACGGGACTGCGAAAAACTTCCCCCAACCTCCAGGTGGTTAAAAAAAAAAAGAGAGAGTAGGGCTGAAAAATAAATCAAATTATTTAATACTTGCTTGAAATCGCCAATAAAAGCTCGTTCGAACTCGATTTAGTTACAACACTTAACAACCAAACTTGAACAAAAAAAATTATTTAATAAACTGAAGCTTGACTCGAGCTCCACTCGATTTGTTCAAAAATAGCAAAATATACTTAAAACTATCAAATTAGTCGAATTCAACTCATATTTGATCTAATGAAAGCCTGCTTGAGCTCAATTAAATCGATAATCAAACCAAATTAAAATATAATTTTTGAAACTCGTAATAATTCAAAAAAATTTGAACAATAAAACATTGAGCTTAACTAGAATCATTTACACCATACACAAAGGAGTATTTATACTTTTTTATCCGATAAAAATTCATTTGTGATTAGGTCAAACCTCATCATGTAATTTACCGTACCCATAACTTCAATTTCTTTTTAATTCTGTTTTATTTCACTTGTCTTTCCTAGCCTATACATTATTATTCTTCATACATCACATAAACAATAATACTCTCTCTTTTCAGTCTAACTTTTTGCCTGACCTTATTTAAAAGCTTTCAAAAGTAGAAACAGTGCTCCCAAACACTTCAAAACTATGGGTAAATTTTTTTTTTCCCATTAAAAATGTTCATTTTATTTTTGGTATCAGAATTGTGGTGAGTATTGCTTTTGGTACCATAAAATATAAAAATACACCTTTTTGATGCCAAGTTAATAGCAGATGTTAACGGTCATTAACTCCATTTTTTGGCTTTTTTGGTACCATTAAAAGGAAAAAAAATATTTTAAAGAATTTTTTTTATCTTTTACAGAAATAAAAATGTTCAGAAAATTTTATTTTAAATATATATAAAATAGTTCTAAAATTAAAATTATTTTTTATAGCAGATAATTTCTAGGATCTATTTTACTATTTTTGAAATTAAATTATTATTTGGTTAAAGAATATATTAATATTTGATCACAAACAATAAAAAATAAAATTTATATTTTGAGTAAAAGTATTAGATAAATTTTATTTTTATTAAACAATTACTTAATTTTTAAATTAAAATTATTTACATTCAAGATAAACTGTAGCAACTATTAATTTTTTAAATTGAATTTTATTTTGTTTGAAAATATTTTAATAAAAAACTTTGATCATAAACTATAAGAAATAAAGTTTGCCATTAACGGTCGTTAACTTTTGCCGTTAATTTGGGACAAAAAAGGTGTATTTTTGTGTTTTATGGTATTAAAAGCGATAATCGCTACAATTGTGGTATTAAAAAACGAAAATAACTTTTTTTAACGGAATCAAAAAAGAATTTTTCCCTAAAAAATACTCTTATAAAGCCAAATCAAATGCAGAAAAACATTTCTAAAAAAAAGACTGTTGCAAGCACAGTTCTTGAGTTGGGATCCAATGGATAATAATAATGGTGAAAATAACAAGAAAAACACTACACAACAACCACAAAATTAACAGAGAACCCCCAAAGATCAACGAAAAAAGTCGCAAAAACAAGTTGTTTCATCATCTCACAACAAGAAAATAATCCAATACTAAAGAAAAAAAATTAGCGTCGAGATAATTAGTAAGTAAAACTTTCATCGTTAATTCTATATTATCCAATACAAGAAATTTACTTACTAATGAATTTAGCAAGGGAAACTAACTTGGTTTTACTTACTAATTAGCTCGACACTGATTTTAGCATAAAATTTTTCATAGCTATTTATCACTTTTCTTATAGTGTCTCAGCACACAGTAAAAGCACAAAACACAGTGCTGCTCATGTTACAAGTTCTACTTCTTTTAGCCACTGATAGCATGCGTTCAAGCAAGGAAACTACACATAACGAAACACTGCAAAACCTGTCTTTGCTCCATTCTCAGGGGTCATCCACCGACACACGCGTGCAAAAACGACCAGTCTGTCAAATGTAATCAATTAAAGATACATAGACAGTCAAGAAGTGCAATCTGATCTTTACAAGAGAGGAACATACCGATGGAGCTATGCTTTTGTTTTCTTCATCTCTAAATGATTATATGAACAGATTAGATGGAATTAACGCATGCCCAGAAATCTGATAAAACATATTGAGGCTGAAGCGAGCAATGTGCACGAAATTCTAGTCTATACTGGAGTGATAAGTCTATTATGATCTATAGGCGATTGAAGAAGCATGCACAATACAGACATTTTTGGTATTTTAGTAGGTGCAGAATTATTTGAATTCCAGCTAGTAAACAACAATGTCACTAATTACATCTCATCAGTAGAAATATAGAGGAAAAACATTACCAGAAAATATCTCAATAGCTATGAAAAAAATTGATACTAAAGTTAGTGTCGAGCTAAATTAGCAAGTAAATTTTCGTCGCTAATCTATACTATTTAATATATATATTGTAAACAATTTGTTGCTAAATTTATTAGCAAGTAAACTTAATTTCGATGCTAAATATTAGCAAGCAAATTCTTGTATCAAATAGTGATTTAGCAATGAGAATTTTACTTAGTAATTACCTTAGCACTAATTTTTTTTCGTCGCTATCAAGCTACTTTTTTGTAGTTAAAGTTGGCATTTGAGAATGTTTTATCGACATATTAAGCAAATAACTTCCAATCAGATGGTTCCATTCAAGATCAATATTTATATTTTTATCAATTCCAGAATTACAATTTTTTAGGATTTTTGGGGAAACAAATTTATAATCAGCATACGTATAATTAAGCATAAACAACTATGTATGCATTAGGAAAATACTGCATAGATAGATATAATTGGATAATTATTTTAAAGGTTCAAACATACACAGATTCAGAACCACTAACTGTGGAGCCAAGATGGGGGTGGCCAAAATATGTCTGCAAATTCAGGAAACATCAGCAGCGACCCTGCTTTACCAGTTGCAAAGTCACACACACCAGTCTTATGACCATGTAATCCTTTGAACTTCAGTCTAATTTCATCACTTGGAACAAAGTAGCCAACATCAGTATCACCGCTATAATTAGAATCTTCAATTTGGAAACTAATGTACTGATTTGTGTAATAAACTCGAGTCCCTTTGCAAACAATTCTTCAGCCGAAACAGAAAATGAACAATTGTCATCTAAAATATTAATCTGGTTACAACTGATTTTGCCTCAACCTGTTTCTCTCGTTGTTTATCAATCCTAGAAATTATGATCTTCATTCTCGATCTTCAGTTGGTAACCATATTAATTTTTGGGTTAATAGCAGACACCCCCCCAACGTATGAGGGGTTTTGCAGTTTGCCCCCCAACTGTTTTTTTTTTACACTCGACCGCCCAACCTTTGCATTTTGTGGCACACTGCCTCTTTTTACACTTTTCAGGGAATAAAAATGGAATATTCCGATCATGTGAAGACACGCGCCCTAGGTAAATTTAAAGTTGGGTAAAATTGTAATTTCACATTCTATTTTAAAAAAAATTCAAAAAATAGTCTTCTTCTTCCTCCACCATTGCTAGCCACCTTCACCAATCACCAAACACTTACAAATCTCATAACACCATTTCTGCAACTGCAAACCCCAATTTAAAATTGAAATAAAACAACTTAAAAGGAAAAATATCGAAAGCAGGCATATTGATTCCCAAAAGGCTCTCCTCTTTTAGTAGAAACTCTTTGTGCAACAACCGTGGCTGATATTTTTCGAAATTGTGTTACAGAAAATGTTACAAAATTCACCCCTACCGAACTCTATTTGAACTCCAAAATATATTGAAGAAATTGGGTGGTCTCCCTATAAATCACCACAACCCATTGTTACGAGGAAAATAAGATTGTTTGGATCGGTGCAATTTAACACACGGTGCAATTTAGAAATGTGTTAATTTTCTTGAACTTCTTCAAAGCCATTGTTTGGATCGAACATGTTTGGTAAAGAAAATGCTTTTTGGGCGACGGTTGACAGCGCTTCCGCTGGAGATGTGAGGCGATGATGGGAAGATGACAGTGGGCGACGGTGGAAAGATGGCTGTTGGAAAATGGTGGGGTGGTCGGCGGTGGAAGACGAGGAAGAAGACCCACTTTTGGTTGCTCTTTTTCTTTTTTTCCCCTTCTTTTTACAGAGGTGTGAAATAACAATTTTACCCTAACTTTAAATTCACCTAAGGCGCGTGTGTTTATGTAGTCGGAATATTTTATTTTTATTCTTTGAAACGTGTAAAAAGAGGCAATGTGCTACAAAATGCAAAGATTGGGCGATCGAGTGTAAAAAAAAAAAATGGTTGGGGGGCAAAGTACAAAACCCCTCATACGTTGGGGGGTGTCTGCTATTAACCCTTAATTTTTTAGGTGAAGATTGTTCATTTTCTGTTTCAGCTGAAGAATTGAGGGCTGCGATGGGACTTGAGTTTATTACCCAAATTAGTACATTGGTTTCCAAACCAAAGATACTGATTATACCGGTAATACTGATGTTGACTATTTCATTCCAAGTGATAAAACTAGATTGAAATTCAAAGCATTACATGGTCATAAGACTGTTGTGTGTGACTTTGCAATTGGTAAATCAGGGTCGCTGCTAATGTTTCCTGAATTTGCAGACATATTTTGGCCACCCCATCTTGGCTGACCCGCAATTAGCGATAAGTTTGAACCTTTCGTAATGCTTAATATATATGTAGCTGTTTTTTTCTAAAAAATTGTGATTCTTGAATTGATTAAAATAGAAATCTTCGGCCACTTAATATGTTTTTATCAGATTTCAGGATATGCTCTACTTGTGTTAATTTCATGTAAGCTGCTTATATAGTCATTTATGGTATGAATGGTATGAGGGAGTAGGTTAGGAATGAAATGAATATTTCTAAACTCATTCCAAACACAGGCTTGGTAAATTTTTTTTATATATTACTAAAATAACTTTTAATAAAATTATACTTGCAAGATTTATAGTCACAAAATTTATATATTAAATTTTGATTCATTTCCTTTTGTCATTCCTTTTGGTATACCAAAAATACCAAAATCATTATATTTCTACTTTTATTCCATTCCCCCAAATTCATTCCGACATTTATATTTTCCTTTCTTTTAAAGATCGGAGTTGCACTTCTTGCCTATTTATAATATCTTTAGACGGTGATTGGCTAAGTTTCTATAACATTTTATAAGTTCGTAAAATATAGTACACACGGTAAGTAATCCTCAACATCTTACAAAAATATTCTCTTTTCATTCTGTGGTTGTTGTGTACTGTTTTTCTAGTTAATTTTCCCCATTGTTTTCCCAACTCAAGAACCTTGCTTGCAACAGCCTCTTTTTTAAGTGTTTTTCTGCATTTGATTTGGCTTTAGAAGAGTATTTTTGGGAGTATTGCTTTACTTCTGAAAGCTTTTAAATAACTTTAGGCAAAAAGTTAGACTGTAAGGAGAATATATTATTGTTTTTGTGATGTATGAAGAAGAGTAATACATAGACTATAGTGGAAAGATAAGTGAAATAAAATTAAAGGTAAATTACAACGAGCTCTTTTATGAAACTTATAATAAATATTTCTTTAAAATAGTATGATGTTTATAAAATTTTGTACATAATTGTGTGACTAATTGATAATTATAAAAAAAAATTTAAATTTAATTAAAAATTATATTAAAATTTGAATGGAGTCAATTGAAGCTTATTATAATATTTGGAAGCAAATTATATTACTTCAGAATATTAAGAATGTAATGAGTATTTTAAAAATAAATTAATTAAATTAAAAAAATGAAAAAAAGGGGTGGAAAGTAGCATATGACAGCCACAACCCACCGCCTACATTTTTTATATATATATATATAGATATATACACACACTAAACAAAGTAACACCCAAACCTCTAAATTTGCAGACACTCACACGCACTCGACAATAAAGACGAAAACATGTATGGAAAGTGATTTAAAATTTTTTATTTAATTCGTAAGTTTATATTATTTAATCAGTATATTTATTAAATATAATTTATACTATTTAATTTAATATTTAATTAATTTTTTTATAAATTGGATTATCTATAAATTCTTGATCTATTGAATATCTCATTTCTATAAGAATGTTATAACGGGACAATTGAATTATCTAATTTGTAGGATTTAATTATTATTGTACTTGATTTACTCAATTTTATCGGGTTTGTTAACCGAATACTTAAATATATATACTGATATAATTAAATTTTATAGTAGCGAAAAATTGATAGAAAATTTATAAAAATATTCAAAAATTATATTCAAGAAATGTTAGAAATTATATTTGAGAAATATTATATTTATTGAAACAAAAAATGAGACTTTTGTAATAATTTAGTTTAAGGATGTTATAGAGGACTATTAGTCATAAAAATATGAGGGTGATGCGTTCAAAGAATGCTAGGGTCAAAAGGATATGGACTGTCGTTCGCGGCGTGGGCCGAAGCGAATGCAAATCTTGAAGGGGGACCTGCAAAAAAGGAGTTAGCACTCCGACACTTAAGTTAGTATTGAATTTGAGTTTGAATAAAGCTAAAGAGTAAATAAATGCGATTGAGAATCGAGATATGGTGAATAATATGCGTAAAGAGTGCAAGAACACGTGTTAATGTGCTTGTAGAGTGCTTAGAGAGCGTTTAGAGAGTGAGCGAGGTGTAAGAGACATGAGGAAGACGTCTAGAAAGTGAAGAAGAGTGTCAAGAATGTATCCAAGATCTCCTTCTCCGAATGGAGGAGTGGACCTGTATTTATAGGGGAGGGGGTGCCCCCTCCCGGCTGGAGTCTGTACGTTTCTTCTATTTTCGTGGAGAATGGATAAAGGTTGTTAGGATAAGGTGCTTTACCTTTATATTCGATTAGTTATGCTGTTGAAACATATCTCTGAGTTAGGGGGAGTTTTCATAACTAAGGAGTCTACTCCAGGAGTTTAGGGCTGCAAGGAGTCTTATCCGCTAGGGGGAGTCTTTCTAGGGCTGATGTGGTCCAAGGTGGTTACTGACACGTGGGCTGATGAGATGCCACGTAGGAGAGTCGACTGCCACGCGTTTGGACCTTTTGGGCCGAATATATAACTTGCCAGCCTTCGATCATGGTTCGAGTAGGGAGATTCCTATATAAAATTACCATAATGTTATGTATTTATAATAAATTAAAATTTTAGGTATTTTATCTATACTTTTATAATTAGATAAAATAATTATCTATTATAAAATTATGTATATTTATCTATTATTGTATGCAATTTTTATCCATATAATCTATAATTATTTATAAAAAATAATTATTTTTATAATTTTTTGTAATCTATAATATTTATAAAATTATTATTTATAATTATATGTAATTTTATGAATTTGCATATGTTTTTCGATAATATATATTTTTTAAAGCTAATATATTGAGTTATATATTTTATTCTAATTTATAATATATTTTAAAATGTGTAAGATTATTTATTATATGCATGCATATATAATGTGTCACGAAAGTTAGTTTTTTTTAGGGTAGGATGTATTTTTTTTAAAAACATAATATTAATTATACAAATTACTTTATTTTATAATTATGTATATATATAAATATAATTATGCCACATAGGATGTCCAGTGTACGTATTAGCCACGTCATTGCTGGACAAATAAGTAATTACCTGGCACATCATCAATTTCTAGTCAAAATTGGACAAATCAGCCATCAAAATACCTAATTGAAGCATTTTTCAAAATTAGTGTACAAAATATGATAATTATCATAGTTAGTGGATTAAATTTGAACGAGAACCAAGTTAATGGACTAATTTTTTTCACTTTCAATTATAGCAAACTTGAAAGAAAATTATTATTTTTTCCCTCTCTCTCCCTCTTCTCTTTCCTCTCATTTAAGACCAAAAAAACCCTAAGGGTTTGTTTGGTTGAACGAGAGGAAAGTGGGAATGAAAGGAGGGAGGAAAAGTGAAAAGCCAATTGGAGGGGAAAAAATAATAATTTTTTTCTTAAATTGTTTGGTATGATTTGAAACGAGAGTAAATCTCAAATAATTATTTTGTTTGATACGAAAAATATAGATTGAGAATGGAATACTACTTTTATAGATTAGTCATTTCTCTTAATTTTGTCATAAAAACATAAACAAGTTAATATTATACTTATATAATTGTAAGTTGATGAAAATTAGAAAAATTATTAATAAAATTTTCATCAGACAAGAACAAAGATATTTTCAATATGATTGTCTAATTTTCTCAAACATTATGTACGGATGCCATTGGGTTGGAAAAGAAAAAAGAAAATGGAGGAAAATTATATGTATATGCAATGGAGTAAATAAAAATAAAATATGTACTATTTTGTTTTTATAGCCTTATACTTTCATTTTCTCATCTAATTTTAAACGAAAACAAAATCGGATTGCGAAGAGGTTTCGTTTACATTCAATTTTACTCCTCAACCATCCATTCTACCTAACCAAAATACCAACTTTTTTCTTGTACATTATTTTTTACTTTCACTTTTCTTATACATCATTTTTCACTCCAGACAAATGGAAAATTTTTTCCCGAATCTGGCTCGACCAAACCTGAACCAATTATATGACAAGAACAAGTAATTACACTTACACTTTAATTGGATTAGTTCGCCAAAATCAAATTCGGACAAGAATTTTTCTATAACTCTTGAATTACGAGTCATATGGTCTCAAATTGGATTTTCTATTACTTAAAGTTCAAAATCAGGAATCCACGTAAAATACACAAAAGGGTAAAGTGAAGAAGGTCCACTTTATTCATATGATTAGTAATCTTAACATATGCAACAATGCTCAAGAGAGTGCAATGTGTAGTTTGCAAATCCATAAACGTACATACGTGCAACTGCAGCAGGTCCGATACTTTGCTGGAATTGCATGAAATCATGAGGCAAGTCGGGCTAAAACCCCAACAAAGGGTGCATTGTTTGCAGTTGCGACCTCCGATTGCTGGTAATTGTTCCTGTCATCGGAGTAGGCGTCGGTCAGATCCGGGCCCCCGATTACTGCCCCGTCAAGAACATTAGGGTTGTCAGCATCCTTGTGGAGCCATTCAAAACCTTGGTTGCACTCAACTGGAGTCGCGTCTCTCTTGATCGACACGATGGATGCTCCTCTGTGGTGAACTCTTCTCGGATAGTATGATCCGATGCCCACCATATAACTAATTTGCTTCGGGTTCGTGCCCAATATGTAGTCCACCTAAAATGGAAAGAATTCAAAGAATTAACAGTTTGCATTGCATTGATGAGGATCTCGAATCTGGTTGGATTCGACAGAGTGCATACCTTTATGATTTGGCGGAGTGTCGGACTCAATCTTCTATCATATATTGATGTCACACTTACTGATTTGTTATTGGCAAATTTATCATTCAATTCCTTGCGAGTAATTTATGAGCAAAATTGCATTTTTTTATCATATAATTTGGATGTGGCGTTTCAAACATGAAAATTCTTACCCAAACCTGATTCGGCTAAACGAATTCAATCACAGAACAAGTATGATATACTTGCTATGTGATTTGTCACTTTTCCTAAATTATATACCAATCACATAACAAGTATATTACACTTATCATATTATTAGTTCACATTTGACCGAAACAAGTTTGGACGGACATTAAGGTATACATTGAAGGTTTTCAGTGTGATCCAAATTTGATTAGGTGGGGATCATGTGACTAAAAAATGAAGATATCAAAATTTAGAGGGAAAATTTCCATCTTTAGTGCACGTGAAGAACTAAAATTATTACCAAATTAGATTTTTCGGACTAAAATTTACACTATCCCTAAATTTGTAAGACTTAATTAACTAAAAAGAAGCTGAAATTTACCTTTCTATATAAATTACAGTTCCTGAATTTTTTTTTTTTTATAAATTTAAAGTTTAGTCATTAGTTTAAAATCTAAAAGAAAATAAAAATCAAAACACACAAAAAAAGAAAAAATTAATATCCACTAAAAGCATCATTAACTGGGACAATATCTTAGGGAGTACAGCAGCCCATGTCAATCACAGGAAAAATTGCAATATTGGCCGCATGATTATTTCAAGTTTGGTCCCGTACTTTCTGGAATTTTGGATTTGACCCTAAGTCTTAGTAAAATTTGCACTAATATTAGTTCCTAGCCCCTAAATCATTTGCTTGTCCTTCCTAGAATCTCTTCAAATACACCCACTTTTTTCTGCATAAAACAATTGAAAGACAAAATTTTGGGACTTCTAGAGGATAAGCACATAATATAGGGCTTAGGAAGTCTTTTCACTACTATGTAGTTGGTTTGGCTTTTAACTGCATGTAACGAGTACTATGTGTTGATTTTCCCCTCTAAAAAACATGCCAAATTGAGAAAAAAATGACTAAATTTATTACATTTTTGCACTAACGATGCAAATTAATTTTAATAGAACCAGGGGCCAAAAGTCAAATTCCATAAAGAATGGACCAAAGTTGAAATAGCACAATCTTAAGGACTAATTTTGCAATTTTGCCGGCAATCACATATTCCACCCTTATAGTTGATACGAATATACGAAAACATAATCGGACATTTGAAATTGATAATGCATAATTTCACACTATATTAATGCACCTAATATATCGCATGTGTTGTGAACCAGACGTTATAAAGTGAGATGTTGATATCATATCTGACAATCTAGGGGTAAAATACATGTTATCCTCTGTTATATCCATAATGTTCAAATAGGCTCATGTAATAAAAAATTATTATATAATTCTCTATAAAATTTAAAATAGTGATATTTGCCTCTAACCTGTGCCCCCATTTTGTATCGTTTTTTTCTCCAATATCTGACCACCTCTCGACGTGTGCTTTCTACCGTTGGAAAGTTTGTCTGACAACGATCATTTTAACACCCCACCCACCGCCAATCTCTCGTCTATCAGCGAGTTATCTCCATTTTTTTGTGTTATATTTTTTAGGTTTCTTTATATATATATACATATAACTAAATTATATTTTCTAAAATTATATTTTTAAAATATGTATAATTCAAACACATGGGTAGTTTGATATTTAGGGGCAAAATATACATATTCAGTCGCAATTTTGGCCTCGTAATATTTTATAGGGGATAATATGCACATTTTTAAATTTTACAGGGGTTATATAGTATCTTTTTTATCGTAGGGACTTATTTGAACATTTTTGGTATTACGGGATAATGGATTTTACCCGACAATCTACACCTGAATAGGAATGCAGCACGCGTACCTGTGATCTAGCAAAAGCGATCAATTCCTCAGGACGGACGGCACCTTGAGCGCACTGGAGAGTATTACTAGTAGCAGTAAGAATATCGGCATATGCAGCGATGATAAACGATGCACTGGTGACGTACTGAAGATTATTCCATGAGTCGAACCAAAGAAGTCCGGCATCCGTCCTCCGCGTGTTGCTATTTCCTTTCTGGATGATGTTGCAAACGTACTGCTCAGCATTAGTCTTGAACTGACTCAAACTCCCATTGCCCGAATACTTCTGCTCCAACATTCCCTGCATTTCACTTTCATGTATACGTTACAATCAATAATTTCAAGAGGATGAACTAAAAATAAAACTATAAGTTTATGACACGACATGCCTTTGTGACGAGGACTTGAGCACCGACATTCTTGTCGTCCCATGAAAACATTGAAGCATTGCGGCCAAAATTAACGTTTCTAGCGAGGAACTCGACGTAGCTGATGTCGTTCGTGGCCCGTGCTAGCCAGGCAGCAGCCCACAGCAGCTCGTCCTGCGTAAAGCATGGATTATTGAAAGAATGTACTTAGTTTGAAGCAAGTTATATGGTGTATTGATTTTGTAACTTTATTCAATCATACCTCGTATCCGGATGACTTATAAAACTCTGCGGCGTCTGGAATGCTGTTTTGGTAAAGACCAGTGTATTTTGTTGCAAAATCAAATAACTGCAGGAAATTGGAGACGATCAGGGCTAATACTTGAAAATCGAAGTTGTTCCTAAAGCCGACAGGGCTAGAATGTGCCAAAGTGAAATGTTTTTACACTTGAAAAAAAATTAGTATTGACTACAATTTTAATAGCTATCGACTAAAAATCATGGTAAATAAATTTTATTGACCAAAATTAACTAAAATTGATACAAAAACATAAATTTTCCACCAAGAAAAAGTTATTTGTAATATATATAATATATAATAGTTATAATAACATACAAATATTTTTTAAAAATAAAATATTAATTTATACATATATATATATATATATAAATTATATATAATGTATTATATTTGTAAATTAATTTGTACTTATATTTGTTAGTTGAATTTGAATTTTACATTCAATCAGATCAAATGCTTCTTAAATAAAATTATAAGTGTATTTTATATTTAAAAATTTAAAAAGTTCAAAAAATTAAGAAAAAACACCTTAATTGCGCGAAATCGCATGATGGGTAATTGCTCTATTTCGAAAAAACACAAAGAAGAAATTAGCTTCTTTTTTTTTTAATAATAAATAATTTGCCAATTTATAATATTATAGTAAATTGAATTTGACCTCCATATAAATCTGTGTACATATACATATAAAAGGAGAGATACGGGGAGAGAGAGAGAGAGAGAGAGAGAGAGGTGTGCCTGTTTGGCATGGTTGAGAAGGATGGACGAGTAACTGGAATCCGATTGACTGAAAGCAATGGCAGCAGCGGCGAAAGCGGCGGCAGTTTCAGCAGCAAGGTCGGATCCGGGGTGCTGCTCGTCAATCTTGTGAACAGTTCGGGGGGTTTGCTTCATCACTTCCATGTCTTCAGGTCTCTGCCAGCACGCGTGATCCGTCTTCCCATCTCCCACTTGCCCATACAGCACGTTGGCCTCCGGGTGGGCTTTAATCAGATAATCCGTCCCCCATTTCACCGCTGCCAGAGCATTCCTCCACTCATTTCGGGCCTCAAGTTGAGACCCGAATTCCACCACACTCCATGACAGCATTGTCACTGTAAACGCCAAAGGCAACCCGAATTTCACGTTGTCTCCTGCGTCGTAATATCCTCCCTCAAGATCAACCTGTCCCGTCCATGCTTTCATAATCAAAATTCGGAAATTCTAATCTGAATCGGACTGGATGAAAATGCAACAAGTATAATATACTAGTCGTGTTATTGGTGTACAATTCAAGTAAATAAACTAATTACATCATAACAAGTGTATTATACTTGTTATGTGATTAGTTTGATTCGACAAAATCAGATTCGTGTAAGAATTTCTATCAAAATTATAATCCCCATCATAGTCTTCCTTATATATACTTTGGACAACTGTAACTTAATTTGGCACATATATTGTATTTTTATTTGTTAATTAAGTTTAGAATAATCACCGAAATAATATGACATTTCCATGATCAACACTTAAGCTTTTGTATTGGTTTGTATGGTCGTAATATATAGTACTAATTTGTCATGATATTTCATACTTCGGTTATTTATAATGTAGAATATAATTTGTTTTTCCAATTAATATAAGAGTAAATGTTTTATTTTTTTGTTAATGATGATGACAAGTATTCCATATTAATTATAGATGCAGGGTGTGAGCAGCTTATAAGTTTCAACAATGTCATCTCCCTCGAAAAATATGCAAAGCTATACGATTCAAAAGTCAGGCCAGAATATCTTACAATATGAGGTATTAATCAAGTATATTGCACCATTCCCGCTTCATTATTTTAAAGTCGTGTTCAAATTATCAACTTAATTACCTTAATTCTTATTCCATTCCATTAAAAAACAGTCCATAATTTATCAGCAAATTAAGAGGAAACATTAATAATCAAGAAAGGTAAACATTAAACAAACGACTGCCCGGAAAATCACAACTATAATTTATATTTAACATAAAAAATGAGACAAAAAATGTTGTAAGTCCAAGTACCATGAATGTGAATGTATGTCTACTTTTATAATAATTTATTATTTTTTTCTCATTTACACGTATTCGTTTATCTGAATTATTGATATATATATATATATATATATATATATATGTATATTGAGTCGATTTTTGAATTTAAATGTATTGAATTATATACCATTAAAAAAAAAAATAATAAAGTTACCCCGGCTTCTTGACCATCGGAAAGAGCCGAATCACCCCGCCACTGAACACGCTGCTTGGGCGGTAACTTTCCAGACCTCTGCGCTTCATAGAACAACAGAGATTTCGTCAGCGCTGCTGCATAGTCTGCTGAGGCAGCATCCTTAACTAAACCTAACAAACATAGTACACATACTAAGTAACAGAAACCAGACATGTCTACTGCTTTTTCTATGCAAGAATTTCGAGTGGAAAAATGATGGTGTCGTAGTGATATCGTGGCCTTGTTTATATAGTGAAAATGCTAAGGCTGAATGATCATTGATGCAAGAACTATAGAGGGGGTCGATCAAACATAAATTTAGTTAATTTTCCATAAGTTTTCATACTGGAGAAAGCATGGAAATAAATAATTTACCTTTCTCATGCATTTTAATCTTGGAATAATGATTACGTGGTCTTTGGGTAATAGAGGAACTGAGTACTGTTTATGGTAGAGGTTATTATAGGAAATTCCTTGTCAATTGAGGTAATGCAGTATGCATGTTATATGGATTTATTACTGGTCGGACCAGTCCAAATTGGTTGAAGTCCTTGGCAAAATTGTATTTTTCATTCCACATGATCATAAGGATGTGAGATAATTTCATTTTTCGTACGTATAACTTTTTTTTTTTTTTTTTTTTTTTCCAGTTTTAGTTTCTAGATTTTCAAGTTATCAGGCTTGGTAGGGATAATTTTATTTTTCGTATCCAAAGTATACCATTTTTTCATTTAGTACCTTAGGTTTTCAAGTCATCAGACTTGGTACCAATTTTTTTTTAATTTTTATCCGCCTGAGTACCCTTCATTAGGTTAACTGTTAAAACAAAGGGTCAACCTAATTTTGGAGGAAAAATTAGGCGGTATCTTGTTTATATAGGGCAAAATGAAATTTATCTAATAGTTTCACTCAAAAAATAAATTTTACTTCTTATAGTTTATGCTAAAATATTAATATATTTTTAGACCAAATAATAATTTAATTTAAAAAATAGTAAAAAAATATCTTAAAAAATATCTGAAAAATAAATAATTATAATTTTAGAGCTATTTTATTATATATATTAAAATAATTTTTTTAATTTCGTTTTTAAAAAAAATAAAAAAAATTCTTATAATTTGTGTTAAAGTTGATCAAAATATATATATATATTTAATGGTACCACCAAAAATACATTTTTTTGTTGTTTTGGTACCATTAACCTAGCCTTTGAAGTCAAAATCCGTCAAAGTCATATGAAGGAATAGGAAGTAACGGCCTAAAGTCCATGTGCCATCTGCCGTTAATTCGGCACCAAAAAAGTTTATTTTTGGATTTAATGGTACCAAAAGTCGAACTTTAAAGAATTGTGGTACCAAAATAAAATTGATCCGTTTTAATGGGGTCAAAAAAGAATTTTGCTCTGTTTATATAAGGGCATATTTGGCTGTCATTTTATACAATACACCCAAATTTTTTATTTTAGTTTCAATTTTATAATTGAGGACAATAATGTAAAAAAAATAAAAACCCAATTTCTATTTTAAAAAAAATGCTAACTCAAATCGTTATGGAAATACCAATTCAAATATTTTCTCTCAATTAAAATCATTATGTAAACAAAAATGCTTGGTAAATACGGAGTACTATAGAAATAATGACCTAGTAATAATTTAAGAAAACCATAAAAATGCTTGTGTTCGATCACTACTAGCATTGTTCGCGAAAAATAAATAGAAAAAAATTGAATAAGCCACTTAGAAGGTGTTAATGTACTTTTGGGTCAAATAAAATTGTATATCAATACTTTGATATATTATACCGTTGTTCGTGTACAGAATAAAAAATACATTTCACTTATTATTTTTGGTTGAGAGAATTTTGTTTATAAATTTATTAAAACTTTCTATTTCACTAGTCTAAAAAAGCCAAAAAAAAAAAAAAACATTTGTGAAAATAATTAAAAGAAAAGTATAAAAATTATAGTATAAACCATCGATAAATAGAGTATGACAATGTGACGCCCCAAAAGATTATAATACGTAGTTGTAGAACTAATTGTCAATTATTGAAGAAATTTAGTTGCTAATTAATTATGAGTTGCGATAGAAGTATATTAAAAGTTCAAGGGACTAAATCAAAATTTTATAAAAGACTTGAGGTTAAATTATTATTCATAGTGTCATTAGGGGAGTGCTTCAGACAACATTTGTGTTGTGCCCAAACAAAAAGAAAAAAAAAAAAAAGTGCTTTTTAAATAATTTTTTTTTTTTATAGAGATTGGATTAAATATGTATCTTTTTAAATTATTGTCCTCAATTATGAAATTAAAATAAAAAAAATTTAAAATAGAATTTTTTTTTTGTGTTGAATAAACTGGAGGCCAAACATGTCCATACATATACAAATTCCTGCCTAATTTTCCTTCCAAAATTGGGTTGACCATTAGTTTTAACGATCAATTTAAGGGAAGGTACTTAGGTGGATGAAAACTAAAAACTTTTGGGTACTAAGTCTAATGACTTGAAAACCTAGGGTACTAAAATTGAAAAATGGGTATACTTTAGGTATGAAAAGTGAAATAATCGTGGCTTGGTACTTTAAGTTTTTAATTTTCATCCACTTGAGTATTCTCTGTTAGGTTGAACGTTAAAACAAACGGTCAATTCAATTTTGGAGAAAAAATTAGGCATCTTGTCAATATGAGGGCATATTTGGCTGCCATTTTAATCAATACAAAAAAAATCTACTTTGATTTTAATTTTATTATTGAGGACAATAATATAAAAAAATGTTTTTAACCTAATTTCTATTAAAAAAATTACTAATTCGAATCATTGTGGAAATACCAAGTGAAACATTTCCTCCCAATTTAAATTATTATGGAAAAAAATACATGCTAAACGCGTAGTATTGTAGAGATAATCGTCTAGTAATAATTACTTCAAGAAAGCTAACAAAGTTTTATATTCAATCACTACTTGCATTGTTCACGAAAAATACAGAGAAAATCGAATAAGCCACTCAAGAGTCAATGTAATTTTGAGTCAAATAAATTAAAATGCATATCCATACTTTGATATATTATACTGTTGTTTGCGCACAAAATAAAATCTACATTTCAATTATTATTTTTAGTTGAGAGAATTTTGTTTATGAATTTATTAAAATTTTTTATTTCACTAGTCACAAAAAAAGCCAAAAAAATAATTTGTTAAAATAATTAAAGAAAAGTATGAAAAATTATAGCATAAACCCTCGATAAATAGAGTATGACAACATTTGCATTGTGGCCAAGCAAAAAAAAAAAAAAAAAAAAGAAAAGAAAAAGAATGTGCTTTTTCAGTAAAATTGATATTTTTTTTTATAGAAATTGGATTGAATATGTATTTTTTTAATATTATTTTTCTCAATTATAAAATTGAAATCGAAATGATTCAAAATAGAAATTTTTTTGTGTTGAATAAAATGGAAGTCAAACATGCCCTTACATAGGCAATTCCAGCCTATTTTTTTCTCCAAAATTGGAACTTAACAGAGGGTGCTCAGATGTATGAAAATTAAAAACTTTGGGTATCAAGTCTGATGACTTAAAATCTGGAGTAATAAAACTGAAAAATGGATATACTTTGGATATAAAAAGTGAAATAATCCCATAAGGATGTAAATATCTTTAGTCTTTCATTTTACGTAAATTTTAAAATGATTTTACGATGATAACTTTAACACATTTAGTCTTATAATCTAACTTCCGTAAAATAATAGACGACAAATCTACGTGTTTTGCATGCGATCATTATTTTTTTTTTTACGAAAAGTGGCTTTTGAAATTAAATGTGAGAAAAAAACTGAAATATTTGTATCATAAGTATAGACCCCGTACTCTGTGGGATGAAAAAGGATGAAGCCAAATTGCATTGTTCGTCCCACATAATAGAGGAGTCTACTCTTTTGGTACCAAAATTGGAGTTTTTCAACATATTTAGTCCCAAAAACACTTATTCTCGAAAAATAATGATCACGTGCAAGACACATGATTTTACTAATATTTTTTTAGGGATAATTTCACTTTTCATATCCAAACTATATCCCTTTCCAATTTCAGTATTCTAAGTTTTCAAGTCATCAAATTTGGTACCTAAAGTTTATGATTTTTATCATCTGAGTATCTCTCGGTAAGTGACCATTAAAACAAACGGTCAACCCCGTGGGCATGTTTGGCTATCATTTCATCCACCACAAAAAATAGAGTTCAAAGATTGGAATTGAGGAAATTTTTTCTAAAACCGAGAGGAATAATGAGAAATCAGTTTTCATCCTACTCAAATTCGAGTACAGATTTGTCTAATGAGAATACTGACCTGAAAAAACTATGTTGTGAGTGTGGAATCGATCTACCAATGAAGACTTCTTGGACCAAAATAAATCCGAGAAGAAGGTTTTGAGCATGTCCTAATTACAGGATAAATATATGCTTTGTTCTTATTTATTTTGTTTGTGTTATTATTTACCATTAATTTTTACTTTTAATTTTTTTGTTCATAACAAACATTGAGCACAAGTATACAGATTCATATATAGCAAGACATTTATTTATCTTCCTCAAATTGTGAACTTCATTTTCAAGCATTTTTATATGCTTTTGCACTTCTTCAGTTCAACTTCCAAGCTTTCATATTTGGCGTTGATGAACTTTATTATTTCGTCTTCTAGATGGTTGATTTTTCTCATCAAATCAGGAATAATTTGCTTCAATCTTGGGCTCATTTTCGAATCAAACCATTTAACTCTCCACAATATTCCTTTTCTATGAACCAAAAATTTAAAGCAAATTTAGATTAATGGTAAATAATAACACAAACAAAATAAATACGAATAAAGCACCAATTTACCCCGTAATTAGGACATTGACACAATCTTCTTTTCGGATTTAATTATTTTGGTCCAAAAAGTCTTCCATGGTAGCTCGATTCCTCGCTTAAAATACATTTTTTTTCATGTAAATATTCTTATTAGATAAAATTGTACTCAATTTGAGTAATATGAAAACTGATTTCTCCTCATCTCTTTCGTTTTTTGGCAAAAATTTCCTCAGTTCCACTCTTTCAACTTAATTTTGTGTGGTGAATAAAATAAAAGCCAACTATTTTCATCAAATGTCATTTGTCAAGTTTTATTTAACAAAATTAATTTATGGTAGAATTGCAATTTTTGGTTTGGTATGTTAGGGGCGTGGCATTGTAATGTAAGCAAGCACTGACAATTTTAGTCTTTTTAAGTTTATAGTTTTGTGGCCAATGAAATATAGTTTAGTTGGCGAAACTAAAGCCCCATGACGCTAGATGTCATGGGTTTGAACTCCCACCTTATGCGTGCGATGTTTTTACTGAATAGTAGGTGGTGTTTCTACTGAATAATAGGCGTTGGTTTGATTTAATGTATTTGATATTATTGATTATAGTATGACAGTTGTAATAGTTTGATAGATATTGATATCCGACAGGATCCGATAGAAATGATTGTAATCAATTTATTTTAATTAATAATAATTCATCGCTCTTCCTTCAAAAAGTTTATAATTTTGTGGCAACTTAAGTCTTCTCAGGATAAATCAATCGGAGCAATTGGGGATTTTATGGAAATTGAGGACTTTTTTGCCAATTGGATTTTATATAGACAACCAACATGCTTAACTTTTAACAGAGTAATGCGTGCGATCAAAACAAAGTACTTAGCACGAAACCATCAGAACATTCAAAACACGTACAAAGTAGTTACAATTTTTCTTTCATTCTTATTTTCTTCGAAGCAATTTCATTTTACAATTGAGGCCTCAACTTCTCATCAACAAATGTTGTCCACATTGTTCAAATCACATTGTTTAAGTTTCACCGAACAAATCCAAATACTCGATCGATCGAGTTTGTGCTATGAATAACAAAACCCAAAATTTCAAGGTGACAATTAATGTTAGTACGTTCTCCGTGCTACATTTCATGATACATGGAGACGCTTGCGCTGTGTGTCAAGGCCGTGATATGATACGAGTGTAGAGGAACTCGTTCCATGTGTCGGGCAGTCCCGGCAGGCACCAGTGGATGCAGTCGGCAAACGTGGCTGGATCGGCCTGCTGCTCGGGCGTTAGCATTTTGCCCTGGCGGATGGTGTGGACTGAGGTGTGTGCGTCTTTTCTGTACTCGGACAGGGTGGTTATGTTGAGGAAATTGACGGGCACTTTCATGGATTTCGTCACATTGGCTGCAATAACAAAGAGCCTGCGGTCCGTGCCCATGTTTAGAGGCATCGATGTGTTGAGTATTGGGGCTGTCTCCTTGGCGCATTTGATGCCGTCGGGGTTGTCCCAATCCAAGCTCCTGTCCAATTTTTAAAATAAAAATTGAGGGTCAAATTTTGTTACAGGAAAATTGTAAATTTAGTAACAATTAGAATAATTTTATAATTACAAAAGAGTAAATTTTCAAATAGAAGATTAGGCCAATCAAGCTGGACGAGGATGATCACTTAATTATAAATATTAGAAGTTTCAAATGAGAATGATCACTTAATTAAAAAATAAGAAAAGAAAAAATAATATTTTCGTTTCATATCTTAAGATTCGTATATTTTCCGTCCTATTAATTACAAAATTCTTGTTAGTATAGTCCTGAAGTTGCAAAATCACATTTTCCGATAAAATAGTAACAAGATATGATGAAAAGTCTAAAAATGATAAATTTTGCAATTTACGGGACTATTAATGAGGATTTCGTAATTAATGGGACGAAAATTATATTAACTCTAAAATAGAGGACAAAAAATACAATTTTCTAAATGTTAAATTTTAGCTTCTAAGCAAAGGAAAAAGAAGTGAAGAACTCGAGTACTATTATTACTTGATGTGAAGAGGGGACATGCTCATGAAGAAAACTTTGGTGCGATTTGGATCCACATTTTTGTCGACCCACTTAGACCAAGTCCGCAACACTCTCCTGTAAGCCACAGGCCTTGCGATCTCATCGTACTCCGTCGACCCTCGTCGAAAGATCCTCGCCTGTTACATTAAATGTTTAACCTTAAATAAGACACTCAGACAGGCATCATGTGTGTCAGTGTGTCTTGGTGATGATTGATATGGTAGGAAAATGGATTGCTGAACACTTACAGAACTTTCATGGCAAAAGTGTTCATCCACCAAATGTATGTGTTGAAAATGAGGTAGTCCACATTCTTCCAGTTCTTGCCGTGCTTCTTGATTGACTCGGGCATGATGATGCGGTTCAGAATGCTGTGCATGTTGGGATCATCTGAGTTTGACTCCACCAGGAATGGAGCCCAGTAGAACTCTACCGTCGCATTGTAATCCTGTCAAGTTATATATGTACACAAAATCAAGAATGTTAAAAAGAATTTGGAACAGATATATCTAATCATGTGCAATTTTTCAAAATTGTTTTCTAGTCCTTGCATTTATGCAATCGAAGGCAGAAGAGTTTAGGTGATTCCCAGAATTGAACTTGACTGATCACACCCTTCATATAGGTATTTAAAATTTTAAAAGAAGTTTGATCTTCCAAAATGACTCAAAATCTACTTATTAGTATTGCAACACACACACACACTTGTGGGTGTAAATATTCAAACCATTTTTTGTTATGTATATGTTTAAATTAGGGTTGATTACATTTTGCCCACCTATTAAAATACTAATAGGCATGAAAAGGCCCTAAACAAAAACAAATAGCAATGCGACTCCTGAATTTTAAAAAAAGAAATTCACTGATTCCTGCTTTAACTAGTCATGCAACTCTTCCTTTTACTTACAAGTTCAGGGGTCGTGTCGTTCTTTTATTTAAGAGTTTATTTTGCCTACTATTATTTTCATAGGGACCCATATTACAATGTACTATAATAAAAATATAATATTAATTTATGACAAAAGAGAGCACTTTATATATATATATATATATATATAATATATATATATATATAATGAAATTACACTTAGTTTTGTAAAGGATTCAACACTTTTAGTGCTCTACTTTATGAAAACTTTAAAATAGTTTCAAAATTTAGAAAAGTTGACACATTTAGTCCTATGCTTTACATAATTTACAAAATAGTCTGAAATTGAAAAACTCGAAATATATAGTCCTACAAGTCCTGTAAAGTAAAAAATTTAAATCTATTGATTTTTTTTTTAATTTAGGACCATTTTAAAATTCCTCTAAAATATATTACTAAATATATTGAATCACTATCCAATGTGACTAAAAATATAACTTTGCCTTGTATTAAAATTAGATCTTTACTACAAAAAGTGGAGTAAACGTAGGGCAAAGTTCAACTCGTTTGACACTCTTGATTCTTGTTTTGCTGAAGCAATTATTCTCTACTGGTCCCATCAATGAATTGAAGTCTCATATAAGTTAAAGAAAAGGCAGCAAATTGACCCCAGAAGAAAATGTTATATGTATATATGAATCAGACAATTAATGCATGCATTGAGCATAAAAATAATTAACCTCAATTCTGAAAACAGATAAAGAACCCGTCTTGTTCAAGCTCTTCCTGCCCGGAGGGACTACGGATTGAACCAAACAAATCATGGATTCCCACTGATTCCGATTCAAAGAGTCGCCGACGAACATCAGCCTCTTGTTCCTCAGTTTCTCAAGTAGCAATCTTGCTTTGAATCTTTAATGATCATGAATCAAACAAACACAGTAGTGATTATATCAGTTGATCATGATCAGAAATTAAACTGAAGTGATTAATTAATTTCAAGACTTACTTAGGCAAAGAACAGTCTCTGGGCTGCCATTTCCAGTTCTGATACATAGAATCTTTCCTTCCGTTCCTCATACAAGTCACCTGTGCTGTCAAGAACTCGCACTCGTCCTCTTTGTATAGTGGGTGTGTGGCGTTATCAAGAACCCATTGCCCCGTGAAGAGATCACAGTCTTCAGGAGGGATTTCAATCTCCTGATCCTCATCATCATCATCATCGATTTCCCCGGCGGACATTTCAGTCGACTTCTTCTCTTCTTCTTCCTCATTTTCTTGATTGGACTTCTGATCATCGTCGTGATCATCAGAAGAAGTAGCAGAAGTAGCCCCCTCCACTTCCGTCTCCACGACGGTTCTTGCATTTACAACCACCGAGACGGTGGTGGCTTTATCATGGCCGCCATCAATACCAACGTTTCTTTCCGTTTCTTGAAACACATCATTGTTCCCTTCTTGGATTTCTTGAGGCTTGGGGCGTGAGAACGGGAATTCAGCGATGGATTTCACGTCCTCGTTGTACATGAAACAACCAAAGACAAATATTGAAATGACCACCACGAACACCGACAGGTTCCCGCCCTTCCGGGCAGCGGAGGAGGAGGCGGAGGGCTTCATGGAAAACGACGCGGCGGAGAAGAGAACCGGAGTGAATTTGCGGCGGAGAGAGGTCTGCATCAGAATGAGAGGAGAATGGGTGAGAGACGAGAGAGGGGAGAAGGGGGAGGGAATTTAAGGCCTGAGGAGAAAGAAAAGATTATGATCAAACAAACAAGAAAGCATGAGAAAGAGACTAACATGACTTTTTCTTTTCTTGTAAAATAATAAAAAAGAGAAAAAATTTCTTGTTGCTGTTGCTGTTGTTGTTGTCTGTTGGTAAATCAGTTTACTTCTTGAGAAGAGGGTTTGGTGGAATGGGGCTGTCTTGAAAGAAACACACAGTAGGTTAATGGTGGAGGGAGGGTTGTCTTTCTCAGCAGCTTTACTTCTCATCACCAGCTTCTAACAAAGACACACACACACATAGATAGTGTGTGTGTAAGAGAGAGAGGAGTTAAGTTGAAGACTTGTTCAGACAGATGGTTATCAGTCACATTTTCATCTGTTAGTACGAGGACTGTATGCACTCACTCTGGGCTTTCCTGGAGTAGCTGATTTGCCTTATTTTGGGTTGTTCCCTCTTTCTTCATTTCCTTTTTCTGGTGCTTGTTGCTGTTAGGTTTTTTTTAGATGAAAGTTGCTGTCAGTTAATTTCCTGAATCTTGGGGTTGGTGGGGTGGGGTGGGGTGGGGGGATTTAATTCTATAGTTTTAAAATTTTTGTAATTTTAGTTTTTTTTGGTTAATTTGGCTAAAAAAATTGCATTCGATTTGCATATGATTCAATCAAATTGTAATTTCACAATTTATTCCTGGGAAATAGAAATTTTTCGTCCTATAACTTTGGTCTGAATTCATTTTGGTTCTTTATCTTTGACAATATTAGATTTAGTTATTTATCTATCAATTTTGCGAAGATTTGATCCTTTAGCCTAATTTATGACTCTTTTGCCATTTTGGCTAATAGTCCATTCTAATGTTTAAGTGTGATATAAACAAATATTTTTTTAATAAACCTAGACTCTTATTTCATTTCGGCCGAGCATTGGCCACAAAATACAAAATGAATGGATATATATAGACTAAAATTGCTCTTGAAAAGCTATGTAGTGGTAAAATTGTTCAAAATTTGATCAAATGACTAAAATTAGGCAATTTTGAAAGTTGTAGGATTAAAACTAAAATGGGTAAATTTAAAGGACTAAAATTAATAGCAGGCAAACTTAAAAAACTAAACAAATAATTTTCCTTTCTTCCTATAATTTTAAAATTTTGGCAATTTTAATCATTTTCCATCCAATTTGGCTATAAAATTACATGTGATTTGCACATGATCCAATTAAATTGCAATTTTAGTCCTGTAAATCAATTCATGCAGGATAAAAAATGTCAATCCTCCTAAGTTACAGGACTAAAATTAAGTTAGTTGAATTACGTACGTGCAAGTCACATGTAATTTTAAGGCCAAATTAAAAGGAAAATGACTAAAAGTGCTAAAATTTTAAAATTATAGGGCTAAATTACGAAAATTAATTCGTACAGGATAAAAAAATTTTCCCTCCTAAGGTTAAAGGACTAAAATTATAGCTGTCCTATCTTGTGGTGGCAAAAATGTTATTTATTTATTTTTTCTCATAACAAATTAGGTCATTCAGTCCTTTAATTTGTCCTTTAACTTTTTAGGATAATATTTTGATCCTATATCCTTATCATTTTTGCCATTTCTTTTTTTTTTTTTTTTTTTTTTTGTAGGAGTTCACCTCCACCGACGACAATGGTTAACTGCACTTAAGCTTGACACATCAATGGTAATAACTTTGTGATAATATAAATATAATGACAATAAGTGATTATTGTCAGTAGATTGTCGTCACTATACATCACTAATTATTTTTAGTGATAATTTAATGCACAATTTTTCACAGATTCTTGCTAATGATAATTTTTTTATGAATACTTATCATTATTAAAAATTTGAAATTCATAATGGTGATAAAATAAAAATTATTTTCACCACATGTATATAATTAGTGGCAATATTAAAATTATTATTTATTTTTTATCTGTAAAATTCAAATTAGTTTGTAGTGTCTACCAATACCACATAAAATCAATACAAAAATTTAAATTTTAATCACGATTAATCAATAATCATTATAATCAATTTTAGTTATATCCTGCCAAAATATTTGTCATGATTATTAGCTGCCAACAATATTTTGATCTCGCCTGCAAAAATAATAGTTAATATTCGTTTCACAACCTTAATTAATTAGTATTAGCTACACTTTTTCACTTTTAACTACAATAAATTTAATTACGTTCAACAAAATTATATCTCCTCTAGTGTATAAAGGTATATGACGAGGAGATGTCAAGTTACAAAAGTTCTAAACAAAGAATTTTAACCTAAGATTTGTTATATATTCTCGGTTGCTAAATTAAGATAAAAATAATATTCATTGAAATTCCTTTTGTACGTAAAACTATTTTGTAAAAACATATATAATCATTTTGAATAGTTCCTTTTACCACAAAAACCATGAATACATCTTAAGATTTGTTTATTTTAGACCGCATACTTTCCTTTTAAAGTAAAAGTGATGAACTATTATTAATTAAAATAAATTAATATATTTACAATCATTCATGTACTGTTATAATAATCATATCCTGTTCAATAACACCCTACTAGTACGGCAACTCCTATTATGCAGTAGACAATATCCTACGTATATGGCTGAGTTAGAACCTATAACCTTTAAAATCATGAGACCTCATCTTCGCCAACTGAGCTAGACTCTAGACCTCATTAATAGACCGTATACTCCTCTTAAACATATATAATTAATTCCTAATGACTAATAAAATGTACAAAAGTAATGCTTATCTTTTGTAATAATCATTTTAATTTATCCACGAGTAATCAGTGTCTCCCATGATTTTTTATTGTAGCTAATATTTTGTCCTCATTTTAAAAAATGATGGTTTGTAGGCAACCTTGTTAAATGTTAATTAATACTTTCCTATAATGTTTTACTTTTATATATGCTAATTAACCATAAATAAAACTCGTATTTCTTCAAATAATGAATTTAAATATATCAAATCAAATATTCTTAAAACAATTATTGCCCATCAATATATATAAATAGTTAAAAACAAAATTAATTTGGGGCTTCTATTCCCATTGGTTAATCTAATGGACGAGAATTGATAAAAAAAAAAAAAGAAGTAAAAGTTATAGGATTTATTTACGACTCGAGAAAGATAAATAACTAGAATGTTGAAATGCAAAAAATACATGACAAATTTTTTTTCCTTCCATACTAACGGAAATTGACTAATAGGAAAAAAACACGTGCATTGCACATGCTTTTTTCAGACAAAATGGTCAAACTTCGATGATTAAAGGACCAAAATTATAAATTTTACGACATATTTACTATCCTAAAAAAATAAAAGACTAAATCAACAAATACAAAAAATACAGAACAAAAATCCTATTCAAGCCGACTATATTAATTGACTTGTTGGACACTATGTAAACATGAACAAATACCTTAACCAGGTGGACGAGAGGCGAGAGCAAAGTGGATTGCATATTGAGATGGATACGCTCACCAAAAAATTAATGAAGAACAAATCTCTGAACAATCTTCAGCAAAATAATCTGAACCATATCATGAGGACTTAATTAATTTACGTAGATTAGCATTTAAATACTTCTATTCGGATGCATCAAAAACAGAAATTAAGAAATAAAATTTGTGTAGCAAGCGAAATTTCACAAAATGCAATTTTTGGTAAATTGATCTTGATTGACAGGATATTAATTTGCGTTGTTGAGTTAATGAAGAAAATCTAGAATAAGTCCAAATTTGGAAAAATTGTAATTTTGATCCCACGGAACATAGGTATTGCACTTTGATTCCATTTTCTTATGGGGTTGATATTTTTTATTAAAAAACACAGCAGATGTTGTCTCAAATCTTAACAGATTTGGTCCCGTAGAATTAGTGCAGGAGACCACATCTGCTGTGTTTTTTAATTCTGTGTCAAAATATTAAACTTGTAAAGTACGAGACAAAAGTGTAAACCCTGTGTCCTATGGGATCGATCAAGCCGTCCAAATTTAAAATTAAGCTTTTTCTAGGTAAAATTTAGCGAGGAAAAAAGAAGAAGGCAAGTATAATAATTAATTTGGTGTAAAAGTTGAATTTAACCAAAAATTTTCATTAATTAATTAATAGTAAGATTATTGAGTCGAAATTTACCTAATTGCACCCAAGCACCATTACTATCGTTATAAAGAAAAAAACAAAAAGATTATTCCTTATATTACAAATGATCACAATTAATTAATATTATCATGATTTTAACTATGACGAAAGCATTACGAGTAGAACTTTTATAATTAATTAATAGTTAAAATTGATCTAAATGCTGCCAGGCACCACACTCTCCCATGTTTACTCGCACCAGGTATTATAAATAACTATAATTTAGAAATTATGATATATTAATACCATTTGCTGTCAGAGTCATACAAAATTAATCTCAAAATTTAAGTTTAGATCATGATTAATTAATATTTATTTTAGTTTTATGTTTGCCAGATATTTTGGCATGCTTATAGAAATAACACGTAATAATTATTGTCGTGATTAATTAGTATTCGTCATAATTTTTTACTTTTAACTATGATAATTAATTAGAACAAAAAAAAAAAAATCATATTTCTTGTATAACAAGCCAAGCTTCATAATCGTTTATTTACACCCAAACTTAAATTGTCAATCTAATTTACATATTTGCAATATTGGGGGGGGGGGGGGGGGGGGGGGGATGGTTAGGTGCTGTTATTGCAATTTTCTCTTATTGCATTTTACTTTCCACAAATGAGTCCTTTTGTGATTCCGTCCCTCTCACGTTTTAACTCACTATATTGCATTTCATAACTCAAAAGTTTGTAATTTTAGTTTGAAGCATTAATTTCGTTAAATTTCTGAAGGAAACATCAACGCCCCTCAAGACTTAACGGAACTCCTGTGAATTGTGATTTGTGACTAAAATTGCATATTATTTTGGAGTTATAGATGCAATATGGTAAATTAAAAAATAATGAAACCAAACTTACAAAGAAACTAACTTATGGGACGTAAAATGTAATTTATGCCGACTAATGATGATGTAGTCATAAGATATTTCCACATGAACTTTCCCTGTCAGCAACAACCTAGTTCAGTGGATGCATCATTAACAATGTTCTTAAAATGAAATGATTAAGTGGAGATCAAACTATCCTGATAATAGGTAGCTTTATGTTTGAGAAAAGTAAAGACTAAGCAACCCTAGTCTTTGTATATCTGTACAGCAGGTATACCAACATTTTCATGAGATTTTGCACTACTTCCACACATTTCCTTCATTTCAAGCTAAGAAAACTACTGCCCCACAATGCATGAAAATAGATTTGTATTTCTTTTTTTTTTTTCTTTTTTCTTTTTTCTTTTTAAAAGAAAGATCAAAGCTGTTTCCCAATCGTCCTTTGATTCGCAAACATGTGTCTCGTCTTTCACATAAATAAGGTGCACTACAAGAAAACGAATAACCCTTTATAAAAGAATAAATTTCTCCCTAGCCATTATTTCGTTCCTCAATTTCTCTCTTCGACGAACAACTCTGGCGCCGGCCTTCTGACCAAAGCTTCGCCTTCGCCAACCCATCATTTTCCCTCAACCAATTACCATTTTCATGCACTCTCCCTCAACTAATTTTCATTTTCATTCACTTCCATTAATTCATACGGGTAGAGAGAGAAAGGTGAAAGAGGGTGGCATCCTACAAGGATGCTACGTATTTAATTCGAGCTTAGTTGGTAGCCGAAACTCTAAGCCCCAATTTTTATCCGGCTAAAATTCGGCAATATTTTATCGGAAGGACTAAAATTGTCATTAAATTAAAAATTTATAGTATTAAAATTGCCAGTCCAATACTTACGAGACTAATTTTGCCACTCCTATATATACGGGACTCAATTTTGCCAAAAAAAGGTTATTAAAAAGTAACTCAATTATAATTTACATTATCTATAAGAATTAATGGGCACCAGTCCAATTATAAGAAATTTTTCATTAATTATACTATCGCTATTATACGTTATCTTCATAGTGTTTCAAATTCCTTATTTTATAATCTATTCGTAGAATGTATAATACACACACATATATATATATACTAACCATCGTGACAAGTTGTCCATTCGGGCATATAATAGATTAAATTTTATTTTACCCCCCGTGTTTTGTTATTTAGCAAAAAATCCTCTTGCCATTAGGATTTAACTGTGCGTGCACTGCACGCGCAAGTGGTGCGACTGGAGGACTATTTTGGCGTCCTAGCATGATGTTTTAGTGCCATTATGGCTAAAATGCTCCTATATGACCATATAATAGTTTTTAGGCATTTTTTATTTATTTTTAACTTGTTTTGAGTATTTCTTTTTTTATTTTCAACTCTCTAAAAAGTTAAAATATTTCTCTTGAATATATTTTGTTAAAATAAAAAATTATATAAATTTTTAATATTTAATAATTTAAATTAAAATCATAATACAAAATTTAAATTTCTCAACAAATATGGATATTAATTAATTATAACAATTATACAATTAACAACTTTAAATATTATATAATTAAAAATATTAAATAAATTATATTTAAATTTATTATATTATAAAAAATATACATTATTATTTTTATTTAAAATTATTTTAACAATAAAAAATAAAAATATATTTTTTATACATATGTATATACATTATTACTTGTTATTTCAAAATTTTTTTAAAAATATATTTATATTTATATACTAATTATAAAAAATATTTTAAATAAAATACTAAATTTAAATTATTATTTAGGTTAAATATTTTATTAATTTATATATTTTTTATAAATAATATTTATATTTAAATTAGTATTGCATATATTTAAAAGAAAAAAAATTCAATATAAATATCAAACAAAATAATAATTAAATATCTAATAATTAAGTTAATTAAAAAATAATATAATTAAATTAATTAAAATTAAATATAATTAAAAAGTTAAGAAAAACTAAAAAGAACGGTGCCGCCCCCACACAGGAGCCGTCGGCCTCTTTTTTTCTATCTGGATGACGTCGCCATCGCCATCTCCCTTTTTCTAGTTTTTTGGCCGCCGCTCTCTCTCATTTCACTGGCTGGCATTGCCGATGTGGGCGACGCAACGTCGGCCATGGGGGTGGGTGGGGTGGGGGGAGGTTTTGTTTTTAATAAGATATATTAAAATTTAATAAATTTAAGATCTAACAGTCCAAATTAACTGATTAGATCTAACGGCTCTCATCTAATCAATAATGATCCAATTATCACTAAAAAAAGGGTATAACGGTCAGTCCAGGGGAAATTTTAAAACATTAATATTCAATTAGAAAAAGGGAGCGTGTGATGGATAAAAAACTACAGGTGGATATTTTATCTATTTTAAAATAGGAGGGATTTTTTTGCTTGGTTTCTAAAACACTGGATTATTTTTTTGCAAATTTAGCCCATATAATAAATAATATTTTATGTTTTAAACTATATTACAAATAAGAAAAATATATATAAACCAACACATTGATTATATTGTATTTCTAAAAAGTGTATTATTGGTATAATGGTAAAATTAGTGTTGCGATGTTATAACTGTTGTTTGTGAGAGAAAAATGCATTTTTCTTTTATATAGTAAGATATAGATATATAGGGAAAACATGCAATTTACCGCACATGTGATATGAGAAATGAGCAGAAAACCTGTTTGAGAAATGAAATAGCAGATTACCCCTTGTGTTTTGAAAATGAAGGGGTAATTTGCTTTATTTTTTAAAACATAAGAGGATAATCTGCTAATTCTTTTTTCACGCCGGGTATTTCATATTTGTTATTTCACATGTCACAGGAAGTAAATTGTATTTAATCCTATAATTTACATTTCTATTAGTTTTAAATTTCCTTATAATTGAGAATTAACAAACATATACACAGGAACACAAATCCGATGCAACACATTCACTGATGATAATTTTGGCTGAAGGAATTGAATCTTTGCATCCTTGATCGCAGGGACTTCTTGATCTGGGCAGCTCTGGGTCACACGGATACTTTATATCTTATCACAATAACTTGCCTTTTCTGCACCGTAAATCGAACAATCTAGGGGGGAAAAATAATAATAATCGTAGTAATTAGTTTCAGAAACTATAAAAAAAATAATCTTTTTTTTTTTTTTTTGTTTTCTCAGTGAAACGATAATTACATTATTGAATTAAAATATCAACTGTCGATCAAAAATTAGTTCATACGGACTGCCGACGAGAACCAATTGTACGTTCTTAAGTTAATAATTTAAATTTTCAAACAAGATGGTAATTTTTATTTTGCATGTCTCAATCGCATAAATGAACTATATTTATGCAAAAGAGAAATATGATGAGAAGAAAGATGGAAAAAGTAGAGACCTGATGTGAGAGTTAGGAGCAGCATTAGAAACAACATTGAGTTGAGAAGCTTTGCCATTGTGAACTCCAAGTTTTCAGCTTCAGAAATGATTTAAAAACTAATGTAAAAATTGTAGTGGATAAGTGCTTGAAATCCCATTCATATTTATAAGAGAGTGTGAGAATAAAGATGTAGAAATTTAAGGATCCAAATTAATGAAACTGGTTTGTTTGACTGATTAAAGAAATTGTAACTTCTTCAACCTTTTGTTTTAAGGAGGAAAAATATATATATATTTTTTTGAGGTAAGAGCAATGAATTTTTTATTAATTGAAATAATCGAGTACAAGTACAATCATTCTTGTCGACTAATATCTAATAGAGACTATTACAATAATCATATCCTTGATCAATAATACCTACTATTACAGTAGACAACAATCATACTAAGCAGTAGACAAACTCTTGCTATACAACAGACAATATCCCACGCACCTGGCGGGGTTCGAACCCATGAATTGATTCTTTTCTTGATTCTTCAAATAAATGTATAATCACTAGTAAATTACACTAATATCTGATTGATTCTTGTAATATTATATGATTTGATTTTATTGTGATATTTCCATTTTCTATTATTGAAATTTACCTTTATAAATAGGTCAACATTGTAATCCATTATCTATACTATATTTTTAGTGAGAGCACTTTTCTAGTGTCTCTTTTAATTTTTGGTTTGCTTTTTAAGAATTAGTTTGTCTCTTTTTATTTAATTATCATGCATCTTTTTTTGTCACCATGTTATATAAATATTATTTAATTATCTATAAAATATTTCATTGGTTAAAAAAAATCTTTTTTATTTTAAATTAATTATCAGTACTACAAAAAAATTGTTCAAGAGAAATGAAAAAAAATTAACATCGATATAATTATGAAGTAATTAAAATTCTCATTGCTAATCTATATAATACAAGAAACTTATTTACTAATGAATTTAACAACGAACTACTTAAAAGATATATTAAATAATATAGATTAGCGACGAAAGTTTTTCTTACTAATTAGCTCGACGCTGATTTTAGCATCAATTTTTCCGTAGCTATTCATCATTTTTTTTTTTTTTTTTTTTTGTAGTGTATGATTTTTTTTATCTAAAGAAATTTAACAATTCAAAATCTTATCTTCAAGATATAGATGTTGATTGAATCCTATCCAAAAATTTTAAATTTGTTGTTAGAATGATCAGATATGGTTAATTCCTTAATTTTTTTAAAAGGACATCCTATCTATTTTATAAAAGCTCTTACTTTTACACTCTTTCGGGGGTTGGACAAAGAGGACCAGAGGTGCTTTTTCACTTTGTGTTGGGCTCTTATTTGCTGCATAGATGTCAAAGGTTAATGGAAGGAAGGAAACATGAAGCCTGAGGTGTTTGGAGGGATCCCTTGTGTGTGCTTAATTTTAGGCTATAATACATTTTACCCCATGATTTTGTTAAAATAGCCAAAAAAATCTTTTCTGTGCTTTGAAAATAAGCTAAAACTTTTCTTATATTTTAGGATAAATTACAACTACCTCCCCTAAAATTTGGCATAATTACGAATACCCCCTCATGTTTGATGAAATTATGTAATTCTCGGATGGAGGTATGAAATTGTCAACTTTACTAGATCTTACTGTATTTTTTTGTTTTTTCCAAAAAAACTTAAAACTTATAAAAAAATCGAACGAGATGGATGAAGTTTTTTTTAAAAATTATAAAAAAAATTATCCACTTAGTCCATAAAAAATTATTTTTTAAAAAAAAAAAAAAAAAATATATAATTTTTAATTCACAAGGGTATTTTGATTAGTTGCCATAAAAAAATAGATGGAAGCCTAATGGATGGGCTAATTGTTAGACGGCTGTTAAATTCAGGGGATATTGGTAATTTTTCAAACAACGAGAGGGTCTTCATAATTATGTCAAACCATAGGGGAGGTTGTTGTAATTTACCCTATTAATTAACAAAAAGTACATTAGGCGCAATCCTTGTACGTTTTGAGATGCGGTGGTGGGGGGTCGGGGAGGGGCGAGGGGATGGAGGGTTGGGGGTGGGGTGTTTGATTTTATTTAATTTGATTTTTTAAAACAATAAATTTATTTTTTATAATATATATTTAAAATTAGTAAATTTAAATTCTCGATAGTTTTTTATAAATTTAAATTCAATAGTTAATTGATTAGATTTGACGGATTTCATATAATCAATGCAGATCCAAACAATTACTGAAAAAGAATAATATATAGCAAGTGAGTATAATGGTCATTTTAAAAAAGTTGATGCCATGAATTATATTTAACGGAGAGGATGATTGAGTTATATTTACAAAAATAGAAAGGGTTTTTTTCTTCTCAATTTTTAAAATAAAAGGGGTTTTTAACCAACATTTTAAAACAAAGGAGAATTTTATGCATTATTTTACCTTTTTTCAGGTCATATACGATTTTCATTCAATTACTCAATTCAACTCTTTCAATTTTATTGGGTTCTCAAAGTTTTTTTTTTTTTTTTTTTTTTAAGAAATTTCCTGTTACTTTTACTCTTGTTTATTTGGATTTTTATATTTGATTTTTATCCCGAGTGTTTTTTTCTTTTAGATACCAACTCCTGACTTCTACTATACAAGAGATAATAGTCCACACATCTAACAGGATTCGAATCCATGACCTTTAAAATTATGGTATGTCAAAATCTCCAAACATTTCAATCAATATCTCCGTATTCAGCTTGGGAGGGTGTTTCAAATAATTGAACAACAAATAGTATCACAATAATATATAATCAATTCTTGTGATATTTATGTGATTTAATTTTACAGTGATTTCCTCCATATTTTATTATTAACATGCATGTAATTCTCCTTTATAAATAGGTGAACATTATAAGTTGAAATTAAGATATCTGAATAATATTAGGGTTGGCAATTTCAACCCGAACCCGAAAAAACCCGTCCCGGACCCGCCCTGTATGGGGCGGGTCTGGAATGCCATTTTTCGGGTTCGGGGCGGGTCTGGGACAGCTAAAACCTAACCGGCGGGGTCCGGCGGGTTATGGGTCCTGTCCCTTCCCGCCCCCCCCGGCCCCCGGCCCCGGTTAGTATTTCTATGTATATTATTATATATACCTAATCTTATATTAAAATATTAAATCTAAACTGATATATATTCTTAAAAAAATATTAATTTAATGTATTCTTTGTAAATTAATTAGGTCGGACGGGGCGAAATTTTTAGCATGGCGAGGCGAGGCGAGCGAGGTGAGGCGAGGCGGGTTATGGGGCTGGCAAAAATTAAATGAGGCGGTCTGTACGGGTCCAGGCGGGGGGGCGGGTTATGGGCTGACAAAAATTAAATGGGGCGGTCTGGTACGGGTCCAAGCGGGGCGGGGCGGTTATGGTCTGGCAAAAATTAAATGGGCGGGTCTTGAATCCGGGCGGACCCGTACCAGACCCGCCCCATTGCCACACTAAATAATATAATTTAGCCCACTAGACATTTATTTTCTGGAGTTAGTCAAACGGTCAAACCATATATATACTTCTTTTCTGATTTTCTCTTGACATATTTAAAATTGACATATATACAAAAGAAAAAATGCAAGCAACCCTCTTGTAATATTGTAAATGTGTAAATTATCCATCTATGAAAAAATAAATAGCAATTTACCTTCCTGTATTTTTAAAATACAACGATTTACCTCCCTGCTTCATTTTAAAAATACAGGGGGAGATAATTTGCTCATTTTTAATATCACACGAGAGTAAATTGCTATTCACGGTAAAAAATTATAGCATCATGGATCATAATATAAAATAAACCTATATTTTGATGAATTCAGCTGATTTTATATATGAGAATTAATTAGCAGTAGGTGGAGATAATTAAAGTTGTTTTATTGAGGTGAAATTGTAATTAAGAATTAACAATAAAAATCACAGAGACATTCGTGACCGCCAGAGCTGCTAATTCTGCAGAGACTTGAGATATAATCCTTTGGAAAATAATAAGTGTTTTGCAAACGGGAGCACAGGCTTCTGCAACATCCGGCACACATTCATACTTTACTACTGCTTCGCACACTATGTATTTTGCTCCTGCACGTCCCTCGACCATCCATTCTGCATATATCATCAACAAATTAATTTGTATATGCATATACAGTACTCAGCATTTTTGGATTCATAAAAACTTTAATTACTGGTATTTACATTTTTAGTCTGATCATTTGATATTTTCGTCCTATAATTTATTAGGGTTTGTAAAACGATCCTTCTCAAAGTCGACAATAAAGTGGCATGTGCTAGTCATATATTGATTAGTGGTTGATTTTTCTGACATGGCAAGTGGTGGCTAGTGTAATTACAAAAAAAGGGTGACGTGACATAAATCTCGGTCCAGCATAAATCATCCAATAATAAGATGTGTTTTTTCAATTTCTAATTGCACATGTCAGTTTCAAACCAACCTTGAAAAACTCTGATTAATTTTGTCCTGAAATATTGGCAAAAAAGATGTGAAGGAAATAACAATAATTACAGGACTAAAAATATAATTCATTAAGCCAAAAGCAATATCCTGATTTGAGAGAGAGTGAATTTTTTTTAAAAAAAAATTAATTAGGAAGTAGTGTTGTTTTTTTCTTGATTCGAGGAACTTAATCTGTGCCCTATTAATATTTTGCAAAGGGTAAAAATGTAACATATATAGTATTGAAGACAAAGAAGATTTGGATATGTATACCTGATTTGAATAGAGTTAGTAGGGAAAGGAGTAGCACAAAAGAATTCAAAAACTTTGCCATTGAGAATACAAATTAATGTTTTTGGGAATGAAAATGAAATGAGTCTATAAAAGTTATGGAGGAGAAGCCCTTGAAATTAACCCATTTATATATACGTGAGCCAAGAAATTCGATTATCTAAATCTTCCAAAAGATATTAAAAAAATTCACATAGATATCCATAATTTGTACATTGTTATAGATTACACTTAGGGAACATGCAATTTTAGTTCTGTAATTATGGGGGTAGTATTTTTTATTCTGTACGAATTAATTTCGTAATTTAGTCTTGTAACTTTAATATTTTGGCAAATTTCATCATTTTTTAGTATTTTTAGTCCTGTAACTTTAAAATTTTGGCAAATTTAATCATTTTTCAGCATTTTTAGTCTTGTAACTTAGGGGGCATTGGCATTTTTTGTACTATAACTATGGGGATTTTTTTCCCACATGAATTTATTTGCAGGACTAAAATTGCAAGTAAATTACAATTTCCAGCCAAAAAGGACTAACATTACCAAAATTATAAAGTTACAGGACTAAATTGCTAAAATCAATTCATACAAAACTAAAAATACCACCCCCATAATTTACAAGACTAAAATTGTAATTTTCCCATTACACTTACCAAATGAGAAAAGGGCTATTAGTGTAATCTTCCAATTATCTAAATATATTCCATGTTACATACCATATGCGAATAGATAATGGCAATTTAAGTTAATTTTTACATAAACAATACATATATATATATATATATATATATATTATATATATATATATATATATATATATGGGTAATTGCATCTATTTCTTTCGAAGTTTTGGATTTTGTAATCAGGCTTCATTTGGGCAAAAAAAAAAAAAAAATTGGTTCCATAAAAAATGTCATTTTCATTTTTGATATTATAATTGTGGCCAGTATCGCTTTTGGTCATATAAAACACAAAAAACACATCTTTTTTGTTCCAAGTTAACGGCATAGGTTAACGGTCGTTAACTCCTATTGGAAAACATTGTTTAATAGTATCAAAAAAGCAAAAAAAATGTATTTTTTTGGTACCATTAAAAGAAAAAAAAAATATTTTGGCCATGGCTAATGTTTTAGCTACACTTGCAGAAACAGTGGCTAATGACCGTTGCGAAGTTGTAGTTAATTTGTATTGCCACGATTTTCTTCTTTTAACTATAGTAATTGGTCATAGCGAAAAATCATATTTTTTCTAGAATGTAAACAAGATATTAAATTATCACCTCACAATTTGTCCAATTTATAACCAGTCCTCTCTTAATTCCATCCAAATAAAAAGTGGAGCCCTAAAATTTAATTTGTGAATATAATTTAGAATTAGAGAAGTGAACGGTTCTAATCAAATAAATATATTGAAATTAAACTACAGAGGAAGGTACATTTCTTCAGTAGAAACAAATACTACAGAAAATGAACTAATTAAAGATTTAAATTAGGTCATTTTTGGGTTACCGTAAACTTGGGATTGAAAATAATATATGCACAAAAAAAAAAAAAATGACTATTGACTACAATTTAAATAATTATGGACTAAAAATCATGGTAAATATTTTTTATTGACCACGGTTAAGTAAACTCGATGCAAAAATATAGATTTTCCATCATAAAAAAATATTTGTCGTGGCTATGAGCCATGGTAAAAATATTTGTCATTGCTTTTAGCCATGACAAATGATTTAGCCACCCTCGCAGACACCATAACCAACAACCATTGCATGGTCGTAGTTAATGACTATTTGCTATAAATATTTGTTATTAACTATGTCAATTAACCATGATTAAATGTTACATTTTATTTGTAGCGACGTAAGCTTCCTTTAATTTTAATTTTTAAAAAATTTTAATAAATGTTTCCCCAAAAAAATATAAGAGGGGATGGCCTTAATTTACCAAATGAAAATAATTCTTTTATGTGAAAATTAACTGAAATTGCTATTATCTATTCGCATATGGTATGTAATATGTAATATATTTAGTTAATTTGAAGATTATATTAAATTGTAAACATGTTACAGAAATAGGCCTTTTCTCATGTGGTAAGTGAAAATATAATGTAGGAATTAGGACCTTTGTGGAATTTTTTATTGTTTTTGGAAGATTTAGATAATTGAATTTCTTGACTCAGGTCTATATAAATGGGGTTAATTTCAAGAGCTTCTCCTCCCATAACTTCTATAGACTCATTTCATTTTCATTGCCAAAAACATTAATTTGTATTCTCAATGGCAAAGTTTTTTAATTCTTTTCTGGTACTCCTTTTCCTACTAACTCTATTCAAATCAGGTACATATCCAAATCATCATCTTCTTCTTCAATACTAGGGCAAAATCCTTTTCTGTCCCGTTAAAAAAAAGGTTTTTATTTTGGTATCACAATTGTGGTAAGTATCGCTTTTGGTATCATAAAATATTAATAAGGCACAGATTAAGTTCCCTCGAATCAAGAAAAGAAAACAACGTACACGACTCCCTAATTAATCTTTTCAAAAAGAACTCAAATCAGGATGTTGCTTTCGGCTTAATTAATTGTATTTCTAATCCTGTAATTATGGTTATTTAGTATTTTAATTATCAGGGTTGTAATATGGTCCTTCACATCTTTTTTGTCAATATTTCAGGACAAAATTAGTTGGAGTTTTTCAAGGTTGGTTTGAAACTGACATGTGCAATTAGAAATTAAAAAAATGCATCTTATTATTGGATGATTTATGCTGATCTAACAACTTATGCCATGTTGCCCTTTTTTTTTAATTTACACTAGCCACCACTTGCCACGTCAGAAAAATCAACCACTAATCAATATATGACTAGCACATGCCATTTTTATTGCCGACTTTGAGAAGGATCGTTTAACAAACCCTAATAAATTATAGGACAAAAATATCAAATGATCGGATTAAAAATGTAAATACCCGGTAATTAAAGTTTTTATGAATCCAAAAATGCTGAGTACTGTATATGCATATACAAATTAATTTGTTGATGATATATGCAGAATGGATGGTCGAGGGACGTGCAGGAGCAAAATACATAGTGTGCGAAGCAGTAGTAAAGTATGAATGTGTGCCGGATGTTGCAGAAGCCTGTGCTCCCGTTTGCAAAACACTTATTATTTTCCCAAAGGATTATATCTCAAGTCTCTGCAGAATTAGCAGCTCTGGCGGTCACGAATGTCTCTGTGATTTTTATTGTTAATTCTTAATTACAATTTCACCTCAATAAAACAACTTTAATTATCTCCACCTACTGCTAATTAATTCTCATAATATATAATCACCTGAATTCATCAAAATATAGGTTTTTTTTATATTATGATTCAATTAATGATGTTTATAATTTTATTGTGAATAGCAGTTTACTCCTGCGTGATATTGAAAATGAGCAGATCATTTCCCTATGAAAAAAATATAGTAATTTACCCCTCTATACTTTTATAATGAAGCTAATTACCTTCTTGTCTAAGGAGGTAAATTGTTTCATTTTTTAAAACATAGGGAGTTAAATTGCTGTATTTAAAAAATACAGGCAGATAAATTGCTATTTATTTTTTCCTAGGGGATAATTTACTCATTTGGAATATTACAAGGGGGTTGCTTGCATTTTTTTCCTTTGTTATATATGTCAAAATTTTAAATATGTCAAGAGAAAAATCATAAAAGTAGGATTTATGTGGTTCGGCCATTTCGACTAACTCCACGAAATAAATGTCCAAAGGGCTAAATTATATTATTCAGATCTTAACATGTTCATGATAGATAGTAGTATTGAGAGGTTCAGTTTCAGCTTGAAACTTTGCTCTGAAATGGCTTTCTGCATTTCCATTATTGCTCAAATTTCTCAGATAACTGACAATATAAATATATATATATATATATATATATATATATATATATATATATATAAAGAGTATATATTTAAAAAGTATTAAGAGAATTAACTCAAACAATACAGATACACTCTACAATAAAGTAGTTGGAAACTCTAAATTGTCATTGCCATATAAATTAAGTATAAATTTTGTGAAAATAAAGTATTTAGTCCAATTTAACTCGCTTGCATTGCTACATCATTAGTATAAATAAATATGAAATCGAAATAAATATAAATTATTTATACCATCAAATGATAAATTAAATAATATGTTTAAAAGTAAAAGCTTATGAATTATGAGATAGAGTGAAACGAATAAACATAATCGGAAAACAATTAAATATCTAAAATATTTGAAAGATTACAAATAAAAAGGAATATATTATCCAGTAAAAGATAAGTTGAAAATTAGTAATTTTGGAAGAAACGGTAAATGTGCCCTCATTTAATATATAGTATATATAAATACAAAATTCACTTATTTATAAAGGTAAATTACAAATTTCAATAATAAAAAATAGAGAAAATTACTCTAAAATCAAATCATATAACTATTACAAGAACCAATTAATTATTGCTGTAATTTTCTAGTGATTACACATTTATTTGAAGAATCAATTGTTGTATGTTTATACACAAACTCTCTTATAAATGAACTAGCATGTCACCCGTGCTATGCACAGATTTAATTTAATTATAATTAAATTTATATTTTATAAAAAATTTAAATTTTGAAAAAATTAAATAAAGAAAATTCTAAACAAAATATAAATTTTATTTTCAAATTATAGTGCTCAATATTAATAAAATTTACAATAATTAGAAGAATATATATGAAGAGATAAAGATAAAAAAATGTTTTATTCATACATGTAAATTAAAAATAATAATCATCTTCATGTGAAAATTTCTGAAACAGAAACTTAGACATGAGTTCAGTAACAAATCAACATGTATATATCATCTAAAATCTATAACATAAAGTTTAAAAATCGATCCAATTTTTAAATTTTTTGAATATCAAATATTATATACAATATACTAAAAACATTATGTATGTATATGTTAAATAGTTTATTTAGCATAAATATAGTATGGATATAGATACAAATATGACTATAAATATGTTGAATTATACTACATATATAATTAGTATAAATATAAATACTTGCTTTCAAATTGATGAAAAACATATTAAGTAAAATATGGTTAATTCGTTCATATCTGACAAATATTAAAGGGCTTGAATTTCAAATTGGATTATGGAGAATGAGTTTATTAAAAAAATTCTAACAAAAAAAGAGAACTTGTAATTTAAAAATATATATGTGCAATTTAAAAAATTATTTCAATTTTAAAAATACACGTTGAAGTGGAATAAAGATGATTATACGGACAATTATGAATTTCAATATTTCAAAAATATAATTTCTAATAATTTTATTAATTTCTGCAATTTTTAAAAATTTATACATCTGAAATTTCTGAAAATAAAATACATTTATGTAATTCCTGAAATTTTGCTTCTTTTTTTGTAAATTTTTTAATTTTTGTGCATTTGTCTGTATTTTAAAAAATATATCTATTTCTATAATTTGAAAAATATATATTTATGTAATTTTTCAAAATAATAGTTCCAAAAACATTAATTTCAAAAGTATGAATTAAAAATAAAAAATTTTGCTCTTTTTTGTAAATTTTTTCATTTTTGTGTTTTGCATTTGCTGTATTTAAAAAAAAAATATGTAACTTCTATAATAATAGATATATGCAATTTAAAAAATTATTTCAATTTTAAAAATACACGTTGAAGTGGAATAAAGATGATTATATGGACAATTATGAATTTCAATATTTTAAAAATATAATTTGTAATAATTTTATTAATTTATGCAATTTCTAAAAATTTATATATCTCAAATTTCTGAAAATAAAATACATTTATGTAATTCCTGAAATTTTGCTTCTTTTTTTTGTAAATTTTTTAATTTTTGTGCATTTTGCTGTAGTTTAAAAATATATATGTATTTCTAATTTGAAAAAATATATATTATATAAGTTTTCAAAATAATAGTTCCTAAAACGTTAATTCCAAAAGTATGAATTAAAAATAAAAAATTTTGCTTCTTGTTTTTTGTAAATTTTTTTATTTTTGTGCATTTTGCTGGTATTTTAAAAAAAAATATGTAACTTCTATAATAATAGATATGCACAATTTAAAAAATTATTTCAATCTTAAAAATAAACATTGAAGTAGAATAAAGACGATTATACGGACAATTATGAATTTCAATATTTCAAAAATATAATTTCTAATAATTTATTAGTTTTTGCAATTTCTAAAAATTTATATATCTCAAATTTCTGAAAATAAAATACATTTATGTAATTCCTAAAATTTTGCTACTTTTTTTTTAAATTTTTTAACTTTTGTGCATTTTCCTGTATTTTAAAAAATATATATGTATATCTATATTTGAAAAATATATATTTATGTAATTTTTCAAAAATAATAGTTCCTAAAACATTAATTTCAAAAGTATGAATTAAAAGTAATAAATTTTGCTTCTTGTTTTTTGTAATTTTTTCATTTTTGTGCATTTTGCTGTATTTTAAAAATAATTATGTAATTTTAACAATAACAGATACGTGCAACTTAAAAAATTATTTCAATTTTAAAAATACATATTGAAGTGGAATAAAGATGATTATACTGACAATTATGAATTTCAATATTTTAAAAATATAATTTCTGATAATTTTATTAATTTTTGCAATTTCTAAAAATTTAAATATCTCAAATTTCGGAAAATAAATACATTTATGTAATTCCTGAAATTTTGCTTCTTTTTTTTGTAAATTTTTTAATTTTTTGTGCATTTGCTGTAGTTTAAAAAATATATATGTATTTCTATAATTTTAAAAATATATATTTATGCAAGTTTTCAAAATAATAGTTCCTAAAACGTTAATTTCAAAAGTATGAATTAAAAATAAAAAATTTTGCTTCTTTTTTCGTAAATTTTTTTATTGTGTGCGTTTTGCTGTATTTTAAAAAATTATGTAACTTCTATAATAATAGATATGTGCAATTTAAAAAATTATTTCAATTTTAAAAATACACGTTGAAGTAGAACAAAGATGATTATACGGAAATTATGAATTTCAATATTTCAAAAATATAATTTCTAATAATTTTATTAATTTCTGCAATTTCTAAAAATTTAAATATCTCAAATTTCCGAAAATAAAATACATTTATTTAATTCCTAAAATTTTGCTACATTTTTTTTTAAATTTTTTAAATTTTGTGCATTTTCTTGTATTTTAAAAATATATATGTATTTCTATATTTGAAAAATATATATTTATGTAATTTTTCAAAATAATAGTTCCTAAAGCATTAATTTCAAAAGTATGAATTAAAAGTAAAAATTTTGCTTCTTGTTTTTTGTAATTTTTTTCATTTTTGTGCATTTTGCTGTATTTTAAAAACAATTATGTTCTTTAATAATAGATATGTTCAATTAAAAAATTATTTTAATTTTAAAAATACACGTTGAAGTAGAACAAAGATGATTATACTGGCAATTATGAATTTCAAATATTTCAAAAATAATTTCTAATAATTTTATTAATTTATGCATTTCTAAAAATTTATATATCTCAAATTTCGGAAAATAAAATACATTTTATGTAATTCCTGAAATTTTGCTTCTTTTTTGTAAATTTTTTTAATTTTTGTGAATTTTGCTGTATTTTAAAAAATATATATGTATTTCTATAATTTGAAAAATATATATTTATGTAATATTTCAAAAATAATAGTTCCTAAAATTAATTTCAAAAGTATGAATTAAATGTAACAAATTTTGCTTTTTGTTTTTTTGTAAATTTTTTCATTTTTGTGCATTTTGCTGTATTTAAAAACAATTATGTAATTTTAACAATAACATATACGTGCAACTTAAAAAATTATTTCAATTTTAAAAATACACATTGAAGTGGAATAAAGATGATTATACTGAAATTATGAATTTCAATATTTTAAAAATATCATTTCTGATAATTTTATTAATTTTTGCAATTCCTAAAAATTTATATCTCAAATTTCGGAAAAAAATACATTTATGTATTTCCTGAAATTTGCTTCTTTTTTTTGTAAATTTTTAATTTTTGTGCATTTTGCTGTATTTTAAAAAAATATATATGTATTTCTATAATTTGAAAAAATATATTTATGTAATTTTTCAAATAATAGTTCCTAAAACATTAATTTCAAAAGTATGAATTAAAAGTAATAAATTTTGCATCTTGTTTTTCGTAAATTTTTTCATTTTTGTGCATTTTGTTGTATTTTAAAAACAATTATGTTATTTTTACAATAAAAGATATGTGCAACTTGAAAAATTATTTCAATTTTAAAAACACACGTTGAAGTGGAATAAAGATGATTATACTGACAATTATGAATTTCAATATTTAAAAATATAATTTCTAATAATTTTATTAATTTTGCAATTCTAAAAATTTAAATATCTCAAATTTCGGAAATAAAATACATTTATGTAATTCCTGAAATTTGCTTCTTTTTTTTGTAAATTTTTAATTTTTGTGCATTTTGCTGTATTTAAAAAAATATGTATTTCTATAATTTGAAAAATATATATTATTTAATTTTTCAAAATAATAGTTCCTAAAACATTAATTTCAAAAGTATGAATTAAAAGTAATAAATTTTGCTTGTTTTTTCGTAATTTTTTATTTTTGTGCATTTTGCTGTATTTTAAAAATTATGTAATTTTTACAATAAAAGATATGTGCAACTTAAAAAATTATTTCAATTTTAAAAAACACACGTTGAAGTGGAATAAAAGATGATTATACTGAAATTATGAATTTCAATATTTCAAAAGATAATTTCTAATAATTTTATTAATTTTTGCAATTTCTAAAAATTTATATTCTCAAATTTTGAAAAAAAAATACATTTATGTAATTCCTGAAATTTTGCTTCTTTTTTGTAAATTTTTTAATTTTTGTGCATTTTGCTGTATTTTAAAAAAATATATATGTATTTCTATAATTTGAAAAATATATATTTATGTAATTTTCAAAATAATAGTTCCTAAAACATTAATTTCAAAAAGTATGAATTAAAAAATAAAAATTTTGCTTCTTGTTTTTTGTAAATTTTTTTATTTTTGTGCATTTTGCTGTATTTTAAAAAATTATAATTCTATAATAATAGATATGTGCAATTAAAAAATTATTTCAATTTTAAAAATACACGTTGAAGTAGAATAAAGATGATTATACTGAAATTATGAATTTCAATATTTTCAAAAATATAATTTCTAATAATTTTATTAATTTCTGCAATTTCTAAAAATTTATATATCTCAAATTTCTGAAAATAAAATACATTTATGTAATTCCTGAAATTTTGCTTCTTTTTTCTGTAAATTTTTTAATTTTTGTGCATTTTTCTGTATTTTAAAAATATATATGTATTTCTATAATTTGAAAAATATATTTATGTAATTTTCAAAATAATAGTTCCTAAAACATTAATTTCAAAAGTATGAATTAAAATAAAAAAATTTTGCTTCTGTTTTTTGTAAATTTTTTTATTTTTTGTGCATTTTGCTGTATTTAAAAAAATTATGTAATTCTATAATAATAGATATGTGCAATTAAAAAAATTATTCAATTTTAAAAATACTTGAAGTAGAATAAAGATGATTATACGGAAATTATGAATTTCAATATTTCAAAAATATAATTTCTAATAATTTTATTAATTTCTGCAATTTTCTAAAAATTTATATATCTCAAATTTCTGAAATAAAATACATTTATGTAATTCCTGAAATTTTGCTTTTTTTTTTAAATTTTTTAATTTTGTGCATTTTGCTAGTTTAAAAAAATAATATGTATTTCTATAATTTGAAAAATATATATTTATGTAATTTTCAAAATAATAGTTCCTAAAATATTAATTTCAAAAGTATGAATTAAAAATAAAAAATTTTTGCTTCTTGTTTTGTAAATTTTTATTTTGTGCATTTTGCTGTATTTTTAAAAAAAAAATTATTTCTATAATAATAGATATGCGTAATTTAAAAAATTATTTCAATTTTAAAAATACACGTTGAAGTAGAATAAAGATGATTATACGGACAATTATGAATTTCAATATTTCAAAAAATATAATTTCTAATAATTTTATTAATTTCTTCAATTTCTAAAAATTTATGTATCTCAAATTTCTGAAAATAAAATACATTTATGTAATTCCTGAAATTTTGCTTCTTTTTTTTGTAAATTTTTTAATTTTTGTGCATTTTGCTGTAGTTTAAAAAATATATATGTATTTCTATAATATTTTAAAAATATATATTTTATGTAAGTTTTCAAAATAATAGTTCCTAAAAATTAATTTCAAAAGTATGAATTAAAAATAAAAAATTTTGCTTCTTGTTTTTGTAAATTTTTTATTTTGTGCATTTTGCTGTATTTTAAAAAATTATGTAACTTCTATAATAATAGATATGTGCAATTTAAAAATTATTTCAATTTTAAAAATACACGTTGAAGTAGAATAAAGATGATTATACTGACAATTATGAATTTCAATATTTCAAAAATATAATTTCTAATAATTTTATTAATTTCTTGCAATTTCTAAAAATTTATATATCTCAAATTTCTGAAAATAAAATACATTTATGTAATTCCTAAATTTTGCTTCTTTTTTTGTAAATTTTTTTAATTTTTGTGCATTTTGCTGTATTTTAAAAAAATATATGTATTCTATATTTGAAAAATATATATTTATGTAATTTTTCAAAATAATAGTTCCTAAAAACATTAATTTCAAAAGTATGAATTAAAAGTAAAAAATTTTTGCTTCTTGTTTTTTGTAAATTTTTTCATTTTTGTGCATTTTGCTGTATTTAAAAACAATTATGTAATTTTACAATAAAGATATGTGCAACTTAAAAAAATTATTTCAATTTTAAAAATACACATTGAAGTGGAATAAAGATGATTATACTGACAATTATGAATTTCAATATTTTTAAAAATATCATTTCTGATAATTTTATTAATTTTTGCAATTCCTAAAAATTTATATATCTCAAATTTCGGAAAATAAAATACATTTATGTAATTCCTGAAATTTGCTCTTTTTTTTTGTAAATTTTAATTTTTGTGCATTTTGCTGTATTTTAAAAAATATATATGTATTTCTATAATTTGAAAAAATATATATTATGTAATTTTTCAAAATAATAGTTCCTAAAACATTAATTTCAAAAGTATGAATTAAAAGTAATAAATTTTGCTTCTTGTTTTTTCGTAAATTTTTTCATTTTTGTGCATTTTGCTGTATTTTAAAAACAATTATGAATTTTTACAATAACAGATATGTGCAACTTAAAAAAATTATTTCAATTTTAAAAAACACACGTTGAAGTTAAAGATGATTATACTGACAATTATGAATTTAATATTTTTAAAAATATAATTTCTAATTTTTATTAATTTTTGCAATTCCTAAAAATTTATAATATCTCAAATTTCTGAAAATAAAATACATTTATGTAATTCTGAAATGTTGCTTCTTTTTTTAAAATTTTTAATTTTTGTGCATTTTGCTGTATTTTAAAAAATATATATGTATTTCTATAATTTGAAAAAATATATATTTATGTAATTTTTCAAAATAATAGTTCCTAAAACATTAATTTCAAAAGTATGAATTAAAAGTAATAAATTTTGCTTCTTGTTTTTTCGTAAATTTTTTTATTTTTGCATTTTGCTGTATTTTAAAAACAATTATGTAATTTTTACAATAAAAAGATATGTGCAACTTAAAAATTATTTCAATTTTAAAAACACACGTTGAAGTGGAATAAAGATGATTATACTGACAATTATGAATTTCAATATTTCAAAAATATAATTTCTGATAATTTTTATTAATTTTTGCAATTCTAAAAATTTATATATCTCAAATTTTTGGAAAATAAAATACATTTATGTAATTCCTAAAATTTTGCTTCTTTTTTTGTAAATTTTTTAATTTTTGTGCATTTGCTGTAGTTTAAAATATATATGTATTTCTATAATTTGAAAAATATATATTTATGTAATTTTTTCAAAATAATAGTTCCTAAAACATTAATTTCAAAAGTATGAATTAAAAATAAAAAATTTTGCTTCTTGTTTTTGTAAATTTTTTTATTTTTGTGCATTTTGCTGTATTTTAAAACAATTATGTAATTTTTAATAATAGATATGTGCAATTTAAAAAATTATTTCAATTTTAAAAATACACGTTGAAGTAGAATAAAGATGATTATACGACAATTATGAATTTCAATATTTCAAAAATATAATTTCTAATAATTTTATTAATTTCTGCAATTTCTAAAAATTTATATATCTCAAATTTTGAAAATAAAATACATTTATGTAATTCCTAAAATTTGCTTCTTTTTTTTTGTAAATTTTTTAATTTTTGTGCATTTTGCTGTATTTTAAAAAATATATATGTATTTCTATAATTTGAAAAAATATATATTATGTAATTTTCAAAATAATAGTTCCTAAAACATTAATTTCAAAGTATGAATTAAAAAGTAAAAAATTTTGCTTCTTGTTTTGTAAATTTTTTTTTTTTGTGCATTTTGCTGTATTTTAAAAAAATTATGTAAATTTATAATAATAGATATGTGCAATTAAAAATTATTTCAAATTTAAAAAATACACGTTGAAGTAGAATAAAGATGATTATACTGACAATTATGAATTTCAATATTTCAAAAAATATAATTTCTATAATTTTATAATTTCTGCAATTTCTAAAAAATTTATATATCTCAAATTTCTGAAAATAAAATACATTTATGTAATTCCTGAAATTTTGCTTCTTTTTTTTGTAAATTTTTTAATTTTTGTGCATTTTGCTGTATTTTAAAAAATATATATGTATTTCTATAATTGAAAAATATATATTTATGTAATTTTTCAAAATAATAGTTCCTAAAACATTAATTTCAAAAGTATGAATTAAAAATTAAAAAATTTTGCTTCTTGTTTTTGTAAATTTTTTTCATTTTTGTGCATTTTGCTGTATTTTAAAAAAAATTATTTTTATAATAAGATATGTGCAATTAAAAAATTATTTCAATTTTAAAAATACACGTTGAAGTGAAAAGATGATTATACTGAAAATTATGAATTTCAATATTTCAAAAATATAATTTTCTAATAATTTTATTAATTTCTGCAATTCTAAAAATTTATATTATCTCAAATTTCTGAAAATAAAATACATTTATGTAATTCCTAAATTTTGCTTCTTTTTTTGTAAACTTTTTAATTTTTGTGCATTTTCTGTATTTTAAAAATATATTATGTATTTCTATAATTTGAAAATATATATTTATGTAATTTTCAAAATAATAGTTCCTAAAACATTAATTTCAAAAATATGAATTAAAAATAAAAAATTTGCTTCTTGTTTTGTAAATTTTTTTTTTTTGTGCATTTTGCTGTATTTTAAATTATGTAATTTTAAATAATAGATATGTGCAAATTAAAAAATTATTTCAATTTTAAAAATACACGTTGAAGTAGAATAAAGATGATTATACTGACAATTATGAATTTCAATATTTCAAAAATATAATTTCTAATAATTTTATTAATTTCTGCAATTTCTAAAAATTATATATATCTCAAATTTCTGAAAATAAAATACATTTATGTAATTCCTGAAATTTTGCTTTTTTTTTTTTGTAAATTTTTTAATTTTTTGCATTTTGCTGTATTTTAAAAAATATATATGTATTTCTATAATTTGAAAAATATATATTTATGTAATTTTCAAAATAATAGTTCCTAAAAAATTAATTTCAAAAGTTATGAATTAAAAATAAAAAATTTTGCTTCTTCTTTTTTGTAAATTTTTTCATTTTTGTGCATTTTGCTGTATTTTAAAAAAAATTATGATAATAGATATGTGCAATTAAAAAAATTATTTCAATTTAAAAATACACGTTGAAGTAGAATAAAGATGATTATACTGAAATTATGAATTTTCAATATTTCAAAAAATATAATTTCTAATTAATTTTATTAATTTCTGCAATTTCTAAAATTTATATATCTCAAAATTTCTGAAAATAAAATACATTTATGTAATTCCTAAAATTTTGCTTCTTTTTTTGTAAATTTTTTTAATTTTTGTGCATTTTGCTGTATTTAAAAAATATATATGTATTCTATAATTTAAATATATATTATGTAATTTTTTCAAAATAATAGTTCCTAAAACATTAATTTCAAAAGTATGAATTAAAATAATAAATTTTGCTTCTTTTTTTGTAAATTTTTTCATTTTTGTGCATTTTGCTGTATTTTAAAAAATTATGTAATTTTTATAATAATAGATATGTGCAACTTAAAAATTATTTCAATTTTAAAAATACACGTTGAAGTGGAATAAAGATGATTATACTGAAATTATGAATTTCAATATTTCAAAAATATAATTCTAATAATTTTATTTAATTTCTAAAAATTTATATATCTCAAATTTCTGAAAAAAAATACATTTATGTAATTCCTGAAATTTTGCTTCTTTTTTTGTAAATTTTTAATTTTTGTGCATTTTGCTGTATTTAAAAAATATATATGTATTTTATAATTTAAAATATATATTTATGTAATTTTTCAAAATAATAGTTCCTAAAATTAATTTCAAAAGTATGAATTAAAAATAAAAAATTTTTGCTTCTTGTTTTTTGTAAATTTTTTTTATTTTTGTGCATTTTGCTGTATTTTTAAAAAAAATTTTCTATAATAATAGATATGTGCAATTTAAAAAATTATTTCAAATTTTAAAATACACGTTGAAGTAGAATAAAGATGATTATACGAAATTATGAATTTTAATATTTCAAAAAGATAATTTCTAATAATTTTATTAATTTCTGCAATTCTAAAAATTTATATTTCTCAAATTTTTGAAAATAAAATACATTTATGTAATTCCTGAAATTTTGCTTCTTTTTTTTGTAAATTTTTTTAATTTTTTGTGCATTTTGCTGTAGTTTAAAAAATATTATGTATTTCTATAATTTTAAAAATATATATTTATGTAATTTTTCAAAATAATAGTTCCTAAAAACATTAATTTTCAAAAGTATGAATTAAAAATAAAAAATTTTGCTTTTGTTTTTTGTAATTTTTTTATTTTTGTGCATTTTGCTTTTTAAAAAAAATTATGTTTATAATAAAATAGATATGTGCAATTAAAAAATATTTCAAATTTAAAAAATACACGTTGAAGTAGAATAAAGATGATTATACGGACAATTATGAATTCAATATTTAAAAATATAATTCTAATAATTTTAAATTTCTGCAATTTCTAAAATTATTATATCTCAAAATTTCTGAAAATAAAATTACATTTATGTAATTCCTGAAATTTTGCTTCTTTTTTTTGTAAATTTTTTTAATTTTTGTGCATTTTGCTGTAGTTTAAAAAATATATATGTATTTCTATAATTTGAAAAATATATATTTATGTAATTTTTCAAAATAATAGTTCCTAAAACATTAATTTCAAAAGTATGAATTAAAAGTAAATAAATTTTGCTTCTTGTTTTTTGTAAATTTTTTCATTTTGTGCTTTTGCTGTATTTTAAAAACAATTATTTATACAATAAAAGATATGTGCAATTAAAAAATTATTTCAATTTAAAAATACACGTTGAAGTAGAATAAAAGATGATTATACTGAACAATTATGAATTTCAATATTTCAAAAATATAATTCTGATAATTTTATTAATTTCTGCAGTTTCTAAAAATTTATATATCTCAAATTTCTGAAAATAAAAATACATTTATGTAATTCCTGAAATTTGCTTCTTTTTTTTGTAAAATTGTTTTAATTTTTGTGCATTTTGCTGTATTTTAAAAAATATAATGTATTTCTATAATTTGAAAAAAATATATATTAATGTAATTTTTCAAATAATAGTTCCTAAAAATATTAATTTCAAAAGTATGAATTAAAAAGTAATAAATTTTGCTCTTGTTTTCGTAAATTTTTTCATTTTTGTGCATTTTGCTGTATTTTAAAAACAATTATGTTATTTTTACAATAAAAATATGTGCAAACTTGAAAAAAAAATTATTTCAATTTTAAAAAACACACGTTGAAGTGGAATAAAGATGATTATTACTGACAATTATGAATTTCAATATTTCAAAAAATATAATTTCTGAAATTTTATTAATTTTTACAATTTCTAAAATTATATATC
>JACGWL010000016.1:4680028-4888312 GCA_034509725.1 Sesamum angolense
TCTTACTAAATCTTTGTCTGGTTCTCAGTTCTCTAATTTGTTATCCAAGATGGGTTTGATGTCGTTTCCCCAAGTCCATCTTGAGGGGGGATGAAGAGAATCAACACCACAACAAGCTGCAGTAATGGAGAATCATCCTGCAGCTATGACGAATCGAACCCAGACACTGTGGCGACTTAGCAGTGAAGAAAGTCGCATTTCTTATATTACGTTTCTCTCATTTTACGTTTCTGTTAGTTGCTGACATATACAATTAGTTAGAGGCTGGTAGTTCGTTAGAGTAGTCAGTTAGATTCTGTTTTTCCCTCTTTCATTGTTCTGTATATATTTAAAAGCTGAAACTCCTTTTTCAGTAGCATATAAGATTCATCAAGTTTTTCCAGATATTGAAACTCAAGATATTTCTCTCTCTGTTCTTGCTCCTTGCTCCTACTACTTTCATGGCTTCAATCATAGATTTTGCTTTCTTCAGTTTATAAGCTCAATGCATCATCTTTGAATGATGTGTCTTGAGACCCAATCGATCCCTTATTACATCAGAAACGCTTGCTTACATCATTAGCTCAGCAAACAAGGGGTTTAGGAGTGGCACACGGCCTTGTTCCCATAAATGGAGCCAAATTATGTTGAGAATAAAGCAAATGTTCCCAAAAACAAAGGTCCAATGCCAAACTTACTAAATCAACATGGCACAGTAAATTACTGAAACAACCTATTCAATGAATCACAGCCGCGTAATGGGAGTTGATGAGAAATAAAATTTTATCTTATCTTTACTTACTCTAAATAGTATAAAGTCCTATTAATACAAATACCATCCCCTTTCTCTCATTAGAAGATAAGTGAAAAAATCATATTTAGAAGGTCGTCGTGATACTATTTTCTAAATTAAACCTGAAAATTTATTTTTTAGGTTTTTCTATATAAGTTAAAAAGTGAATTTAAGGTTCCAACTTGCTTAATATTTGTCTTGATAGGTCCGTTCTTGAATTGATAAAGTCATAAACATGCTCTGAACCAGACCTATAACTATTTCCGACTATTTTGTGCACATCTTAAGTGGGTTCAAATTTATAATACTATTTAAAAATCCTATAATATATATTTCTTTATCGGTCCAAATTCTATATTACTATTTAAAATGAACTATTTATAAAACATTTATTATTTAATAAATATATACAAATAACAAGTTAATATAAAATTTATAAAATGCATGAAAATTGGGGGAAAATAAATAATTAAAATATAGTACGGAGTTGGAAGTTAAATGAATAAAAAAAATTAAATTAATATTAAAAAACAACAAAAAACAAAAAAGAATTACTAGTAAAGTACTGTCCCTTAATATATAGTATACTAATAATATTTCGTGGAAATATAAACTTGGAAGTCATAACTAAAGCTGTTTGTTTGAATAACATGAATGTGATTAATTAATTAATATAGTTTAAGTAGTGATTGTTGACACAAAATTTATTGTTTGCAAAAGGAAAGTACAAGAAAAAAAAATATGAATAAAATGAGATTTATTTATTTATTTAAATAAAAAAATGTAACAATCTTTCAAGTGAAGATTATCCCCTTATTTTTTATTCTAAATATCGATCCAAGGGCTTGAGGCTTATTTTTAGATATGGATGCGTAATCTCCTCCGACTTGTGGAGAAAACTATGTGGCGTCTCAAAATATAAAGACCTAAAACCTTCGTAGTTGCAGAGCTTCGTTAAACAAAGAGCTTTTGAATTTGAGTCATTTGATTTGTTAAACTTGTAGTCTTGTGCGTTACGTAATGACTTGTGCAGAATGTGTAATGTTGTATGGTGGTAGCCCCTTTATATAAGCGCGATAGGGTTTGACTTGCAGCTTAGACTCACTTCTATTGTTAGTCTTTAATATGGATACATCGACTATTGGGTTGCCCAATTAGCTAATCTAAGAAAGAGATTTGTATTCATATTGGGTCGATTCTTTAAAACAAGTACGACCCAAATTTTGTGTGGAATTACGAATTTATTCTTGAAAATATAAAAAGCCTGAATTTATTATAATTTTGAAATTTAAAACTCAACTCTTATCTAATTTATTTGGATATTTAATTGATAATTTATTTCAAAATATTCAAATCCACAGTAATATTTGATATTTTCATATTACGAAATGACATAATAATTCATATTGTAATTTAACATAAAAATGAATTTAATATTTTATATACAACATACCGTTTGCAGTGGGTTTCATTATAGAACTACTAGCCGTCGTGACACGTCGTTCCTGCGTGCATATAATGAATATATTTTTTTCATACTTTAAAATATATTAAAAAAATATTATAAATAAAAAAAGAAAAAAGCAATTAATGTCAAGTTTAAAAATTTAAATAAGTCAGTTATTCTGTTGACTGAAGGGCATTTTTGACTTTATAAAAAATTGGTATCGCGGTGTAAGTAACCGCCATTTGTGTGTGTGGAAGGCTTTTTCTTTTTTATATGGTGTAGAAGTATAGATAAAAATAATAACTATTAATGAAATTAAGTTAAAAAGCACATATTTTATTTACAGCTTCTACATTCGAACTGTTTAAAATTAAATTAATATAATCCAAAAGTTATAAACAACTTTCCTATCAACTTCTACGATTTATTTGTAATAATGAAAATATTAAGTCGTATTCTCAAATACTCCAACTTCGACGTTTGATCACTTTTCATTTTTATTTTCAATCACTTTCTACTTTTGTTATTATTATTTTAACTTATAATATTTTCTACAATACATTTTCACTGTAAAAATAAAAGTTATTGCAAACAGTTAAAGTTTGAACAATTCAAATGATGTCTTCAAAGTTCAACGTTCAAACACTATTTAAAAGAGTTGAAACTTCATAGTAGAGTCCAAACCTATTATTGACTTTCCACTCTCACTATTCCACGTGATAAAATATTTTTTTTATTTTTTTAAAATTTAGATAAATATTATTTTGTTTATTTTTATTCAAAAGAATCACCATATTTATATATATAAATATATCTAATAATACTTAAATAATATTTTCTAATTATTTATTTGAATTCAGATAAGTGTACTAATTAACTTTATCCAAAATATTAATTCGTTTTTCTAAACAAATTTATTTAGTAAAGTAATGTAAATTTATTTTTACGTCTAATATGCTTTGTGTTTTTTATACTTATTAATTACTACAAATCTAAATTTTAAATTATTCAGAATTTATGTATTTTATAAATACAATACTATAATGTCTTGGAGATTTGGTACCCATCAAGTACATGGTTTGACATTTTATATAATCTCAATCATAAAAAATAGGGATATTTATATTTACATTCCTTGATTTATGTCTTGTTTATACAAATAATTTATAACTTTTTTAGATAATTATACATACATCGATCAATATCATTATCATTTACACAAACTATCCCTATTTTTTGGTTGGTAGGGGTAGTTTCTATAATTATGCAAAAGATATGAGTGATTTGTATAAATAGACCACATGTAAGGGGTGTAAAGGTAAATTATTCCTAAAAAATAAGATGAAATGAGTTTGGTTGACGTGTGTTTTATTTTTTAAGTATGTAATTAAATAGGAAATAAATGTGCAGCGAGGATGATTTATTTGATGTTTTAACGATCAAAATATATTTATCACTTACACAATCACCCTTTACTTTTTTGAAAAATTACATACACACCCCCTAAAAATTAGTATCTGAACAAACTACCTTTATTTTTTGGGTAAATTACATCCCTCCCCTGAGGTTTGTCATATTACGAATACCTCCTCGCTGTTTGAAAAATTACAAACACCCCCCTAATTTTAACGACCATCTAACAATTACCCCAATCTATCCATTTTTATAGTGAACTGACCAAAATACCCTTATGAATTAAAATTATAATATTTTTTTTATCGATTAAGGGATAATTTTTTTTTATACTTTTTAAAAAATTTTCATCCATCCCATTCAATATTTTATAAGATTTTAATTTTTTTAAAAAAAATAAAAAAATACAATAAGGGCAAAGTTGACATTTCTATACCTCCATCCAAGGATTACATAATTTTATCAAACATCAGGAGGGTATTTGTAATTTTTCAAACAACGAGGGGGTATCTGTAATTATGTCAAACCTCAGGGTGGTGGTTGTAATTTACCCTTATTTTTTTAGCTATCAGAGGTAATTTCTTTAATATATAAAATAATATTTTAATATATATACTATTATAAAAGAAAACTCTGTGAGCGTACCAACTTTAGATTGTCCTATTTTACCCTCAAATTAATTTCTTTTCTTCAAAACAAATTTGATCAAAATAGTAATTTCAAAATTTTTAAATAAACTCACAATTTTATTAAAAAAAATCTCTCACCCACTACTCCATGTTTCTCTCTAAACTTCTCCATATTTTTTTTTTAATTTCTATATCTCTAAAAAACTTTCGATTATAAATATTATTTTTCGGTCATCTCACCCACGTTTCTTTATTCTCATGAATTTTTATTTTCTTTTCTCATCACGATTTTTTTTCTCCATCTAATATCACAATTTTTTTTTATATTCTCACGAAAAACACGTGCAACAACAACTAGTATTATATAACTGAGACACACCACATATATAAAATTTCGTCAACTACTTTTAAAGGAAAGTTATGTAGCCTTAAAGATGGATGCTTCTGTTCAACCTTCCCATAAATATGTGCATAGATTTTCGATTGTTTGGTGAATTATTTAAGGCATGCACATGAAAGAATGCTAATATTTTCAAGAACAGCAAGGGAACGTAAAATTCTAATCCAAATTGAATTTGATTATATTTGAATCAATTTTGTATATTTTTTTTATTTATTTAAATTAAATTAAATCGAATCAATTTATATTAATTTATACTAATATATAAAAAGAAAGTGTATTTTATAGTCGTAAAAAGCGCCTCACCAATTTTAAAATATAACAATTATATTTCTAATTAGATAATTTTAAAATTTTTTTTTTTTTTACAACGTGACTCCACATCATTTTAACACCACTATGCTAATTCTTTTATTGTGTCGATAATACTTTATTAATATTTTATTCTTATTTATAATATATTTTAAAATATAAAAAAATATTTATTATATGTACGTATGTAACAATTATATTCCTAATTACATAATTATAAAAATTAATAAATTATATATATATATATATATATTTTACAAAAGTGACTCCATATTATTTTAACACACTGCAGTAATTTTTTTATTGCATCGATAATACCTTAAGTTGATTTCTTTTTTCTTAAAATGTGATTTATTAATTAATATTTTTATTCTTATGATTTAGAACAAATGCACTTTTGATGAATAGTTTTATTGATAAAAAATGTTTTTCATAATATTACTACTAATGAGATTTTTAAATTTTTATATATACTAAAATTATTTTAGCATAATATTAACTTGTTTGTTTTTAATATAAATAAAGAGAAATGATTAATCAATAAAATCACAAAAATTAGTTCTTTTTTCAGTATATTTTTCTCGTACCAAACAAAAAAATATTTGAGATTTAATTATCTTCGAATCATACCAAATAATTTAAAAAAAATATATTATTATTTCCATCCCCATTACCTTTTCATTCCCCTTCCTTCTTTCACTTCTCATTTCATCTCATTTGAATCGAACGAACTCTTAAATAAACAGTTAATTACACTTAAAATAAAAATATGAAATTATATTTTTCCTCAAACTTTTTTGAAATTACACTTACACTGCATTCAAAAATTTGTTGTTTACACTTCATCCTCTTCCATTAGATTTTAATCAAATAATATATAATTAAATAATATATATAAAATTTTATTTTATTCATCATTTAATATTACATATATTTTTATATTTATAAGAGAAATATGTAATTAACTCGAGATAAAAATTGAAATTAAATTGACAGCATGACATCAGGAATATTTTAAATATAAATTAAATTTAATCGAATCAAATTAATTATAAAATAAATATAATATATTTATTATATAATTTTTTTTTTTTTAATTTTACATTAATCACACAATAAATGTGTTTCACCATATGATTGATTTCAGCAAACTTCAACGCCGTCATTAAAGCCCTCATTCAACTGCTATCACTCCAACCACCACTGTACGTCCCCTGCAACACCCTCTCTCTCTCTCTCTCTGTCGCCTGTTTCTCTCACACACCACACCTAGCTGATCTTGATTATCAACCACTACACTACTCTACCCTGCGTGCTGGTACAAGGGAAATAAATCCAATCCCTTTGATTGATGGGTCTCACGTAAATCAATTCGAACCAACCACACTGGTTGTCTGTGATCCCCCGCGTCTAGGTATTTGTGGGAGTCGGAAACTCCAAATACAAACAGCGGAAAGGACGAGAAATGGTGGGACCGGAGCGGCCATTGTTTGTGTTGTTCGGATCATCAATAGTGCAGCTGAGCTTCAGCAATGGCGGATGGGGTGCTATCCTTTCCGATATCTACGCCCGTAAAGTATGTTCTGTTTCCCTTTCTTTTTGTTTTTCCCCTCTTTTCCCACGCAGAGGAAAACCTATCGTCTTGTTATTTTGGAACAGTGGGAATTGCGTTTTTTATACGTAGGCTTGCAAATTTGATCTCATGTTTTCTTAAGTTGGCTGTGATTGGTACCACATACAAGTGTTTGATTGCACTGAAAATTCCAATACGGACATGGTTTGGTTAAACTCGAACTAATTATACAGCAGGTACAATGCATTTGTGGTGTTTGTGTTATTGATGTACAATTAATAAAAATTGACCAATCACGTAACAAGTATATATACTTGTTACTAATTTAGTTAGACCATTGTTGGGTGGTAAAAAAGTTACGAGAAAATTGCATTTTTGATACCATATTAGAGGATTAATAGAGTAATAATACCGTATACATAGGGTCATTTGAATAGTAGATACCTTCTTCAATATTTACCATAATGCCGTCGAGCCTGTTGTTTAACTTTATTCAAATGATGGACTGCTACTAATTAATCACGCAATCATGATAGATTTGGATTTGGGTAGAAATAAAAATGATGGATTTATTAACTTTTGCATAATTTTTTAATTCATTTGAATTTGCGTACAACTTTGGTTTGATTATTTTTTATGATTCAAATTCAAACAGATTTTATGTATTTTATATATTAGTTGAGCTTAACAAAAAAAAATTCAAGTATTTTTTTTCATTTCGCTAAACTATCACGTTATGTTCAAATTAATTTATTGTAAACTTAATTTGGAGTTGTCGTTATGAAAGTAAAAATGCAAAACTCTGGCAATTTTGTCAAAACATTAATATGAAAAAAAAAAATTAATAAAATATTTAAAAAATTTAAGAATTTTGGTATGTAAAGTAAATCTAGTCGTCTGATTTAGCAAAATTTATAAATTAATAATATTAAATTTATGAATAAATATGCATGTCGTGGTATGAAATTTTACCCATACATCAACCCACGAGTATTTAGGACCAAATCCTATTCATACCCAAATATTTATTTTTCTTTTTATTTATCTTACTCTCTATCTTTTGTTAAAAATTAAATTAAAAAACTTCATTTTCGGTTAAATGTCAGTAATTTTTATTTTTAAAACCACCACTTCCTACCCAATTTATTATAATGTTAATTTAATTATTGAATAATGAACTAAAATAGTTTGTGATTAATCATTTAAATAATTTTAATAGTATAATTTATTTATTCATAGAACTATATAAGTAGAGTGTACCTTTTTCAATTATAAAGTATTCTAAATTGTGATATGCAACTACTTGAGATGGAGAAGTCAGTATCGATTAGGACGTTTATAAAAACTTATGTATCAACTGATATTATCGAGAAACTCAATTATCAATGAAAATATGTTCGTATTAGTTGATGAGATTGTGTTTGAAAATGTTAGTGATGTCAAATCAATATATTCTTATTGAGTTAAATGCAATTTACCCCTTCTGTTATGCGAAATGAGCAAATGACCCTAGTGAAAAAAATTGTGTTTCAAAAATAAGCAATTACCCCCTATCAATGGTTTGGATAGGGGGTAATTTGCTTCTTTTGTCTTTGGACATGAACTATTATGTGAGGAAAGAGGTATCTATATACTAATTCAGTAATATCTCCATAGTGGACGCAGGCTTTCAGTTTGCTTATTTTCAGATGAGAATCACAACATAGTATTTTTCTGTGGTTTAGTTGTCTATTATTTGACAATGATCGTCTACGTTCTTCCATTGTAGGCTGATATAATCACGCGAGGTTATTATGGCTGGAACTCAAGACGAGCTGTCCAAATTATTGATCAAGTTTTCCCAAAGGTACATGTAGTTAGCTACTGAAGAAACTACCTCAAGTACTTGTGATATCAGAAAAGTAATATCTCATGATGTATAGATTTTGCTCAAAATTGTTTACTATTCGTCCATATATATGATTGGAAAAGTGTTAATAACTTTCTGATTTTACAGAAACAGTTAACATCTTGCAATATCATGTTTTGACTTGATCTTTGATTGATATGCACCTGGCAGCGGATATTCAGAGCACAAGGATCTCCATTAGCACTTAAGCTTGTAACTAAAAAGTTCTTGTATGTATTATGCTTCCCAAGCCATGACCTCATTAGAAAGTGGAGGACCGATTCATATAAAAGTTAGACAAAGAGATCAGATCAGATATCCCAATGACGTTTCTCTGTAGTTGTAGACTGACGATTTTGCTGGTGCAGGATGCTGCTATTCAGCCTTCTTTGGTGATTGTGTATTTTGGTGGCAATGATTCCATGGGAGCTCATTCATCTGGGCTAGGTCCTCATGTACCTCTTCCGGAATATATATCAAAAACATGAGAAAAATCGCAATTCATCTTAAGGTAACTTCTCAAGTTCTAAATATTTAGCCCAGAAGCATTCCGTGATCTAATACAAAAATGATGTGAGTCATGGGATTCCATTAATTGCTTTAGTGATGCCTTGATATGTTTGTTATAATAGCAGAACCCGTTTGGAGTAAGGTTATTCAGTGGCTTCATGTTAATGCTATATTTTTGCTTTAAACTTGGTGTAACATATTGCATTTTCAAACAATACTCTTGGTTGTAACAATGAGATCTCTTGCTTTCCAAGTCATTTTGTTAATTTCATGTGCAACAATCTTGCTGTTGCTACTGACATAAGTCCACTTCATGAAAAAGGTGGAGCCCATGATCTTAAAAATTTCGTTGTGTAATTTTGCACTCAATTTCGGTGTGACCTATCCATGTTCCTGAAAAGTTATCGTCTATTGTAATCTTGCTTTCTTTTCTCAATGGCATTCATGTTCACCATAAGAAAAACTGCTCTGATAAGGTTTGTCGTTGTTCTTCTTGCTTATGCTTAACAAGACTATTCCCCTAGTTGAATCTTTTTCTGTTTCCAAAGTATAAGTTCATTTACTTTCCAGAATCTCTCGGACAAACACTCGCTTAATATTTCTCAGTTGCCCTCCTGTTAACGAGGCTAAACTTCGTGAAAACACGAGGTATGACTACAATTTCGTAGGTGACATTTCCTCAACTATAGCTGCATATGAAAATAACATACTACACCTGTGGTTTTTCGTTCCGTTGATACTCAGTATGCTTCTTTTGTTGTATCTTTCCCCTATCAGTTCGTATTTCAGTGAGCTAGTCCGCACAAACGAGTTATGCCGAATATATTCAGAAGCTTGTATAGAATTGTGCCGTGAAATGGACCTGAAGGTAATCGATCTTTGGACTGCAATCCAGAAACGAGAGGATTGGTTGAATGCTTGCTTTACGTGAGTACAATTCAAGCCTCACTTCTGCCTTTGCACCTCTCTTATTTCTCAGTCACTGTCTTCACTTGTGTTCTAATTCCCTCCCAGGGATGGAGTTCACTTGTCTGCTGAAGGCAGTAAGGTAGTTGTGGAGGAAATACTGAAGGTGCTGAAGCAAGCTGAGTGGGAACCTAGTCTACACTGGAAATCCATGCCAACTGAATTCTCCGAGGACTCCCCTTATGATCTCGTCGCTGCTGATGGAAAAACAACCATAAATCCTCGGAATGGACGTTCCACAGAGAAGTACAATGGGACTAGGTGAGCAATTCTGCTCTCTCAACTGCTACCATTTCATATTAGAAACTCTGTTCAAGAGTCAGTAAATGCATGAAGCAAGAACATGGAAGTAGGTATAGAACTGGATATATCGATCGGTTCATTTGCTTGGCTTTTAAATTTGAACGTAAGATGGATGTACGAACAACAATGTATCGTAACGATAGCTCTGGTGAAAACAATTTACAATAACTCAAGACTATCTTTATAAGTTTGGATCAAACTTGCATAAGCCATTATTTGTGGGACGTAAAATATAAATTTTTGCATACGATGTTAATAGACAAGTTGGTCTTCTATGAAACAAATGTATTTTCACATTAATCCTTAATTAATTCATGAACTCGTTCATGAGGTCACCCCAGAGAGTCTTCTCATCTTGTTCTGCATTGAGGTTGATTTTAAGAGCTGAGCAATTTTCTTTCAATTTAATAATAAAAGTAAAAGCTATTACAAACAGTCCGATTACAGTCGTATGTCGTTTTCCGGCCGGCCAAGACACCGGCAGAAGATTGTCATGTTACTCGTAGTATCATAATTCCAAGCCAAAGGTACTAGAAAACCAAGAGATTGAACAAATCTCACATGTGGATGTGGTTGGTACATCTTTTTGTAATAGAGCTGTCATTAAATGTTGTTGCACTTGGGAAATATAACATCATCTTTGTACAGTTCATCAAAGACTTCGGATCCCTCGTCAATACACACATTTTATGGAATAATTTTGGTGTTAATGCCCAAAAAAGATAAATTAAGGAATAAGAATAATAATATAGACACGCGCGCGCACACACACATATATATTACATACTTATTGAAGCATATTCAACGAGTCTGCATAATTCAAATATTTATGCAGTTAGGCCCAGGAATAAAATATATGGGCCAAGTAAGGCCCAAGCCCGCAGGAGGCAGTTATTTAGTTGACAGGACTTATATGGGCCATAAAAAAAAACATTGATATATTCATTGAATTCATGAATACAAGTAGAGAAAATAATATATTTTTTTTCAAATATATTAATATATATGTGTACGAATAATATAATTAATTTAATACAATTATTTACTAATTCTTTAAAGGGATAATTACACTATCCTCCTTTGAGATTTGATGCAATTACACGTAAACTCCCTATGGTTCGAGAAATTACACTCAACACCCCTGAAGTTTGTCTACATCTAACAAATAAGTCCCTTCGTTAGTCAAAGTTCACTAAATTCACTGATATTAACAAAATAATTAGGAAAAAAATATATATTAACCCTTGATTGACTTATTGTATTTTAAATAAAAAATTTTAAAATACGTCCTCAGATACAACTCGTGAAAATGTATGAGGGTAATTTGATTATAAAAAAATTTATTTGACCTGCAATAAATCAGTAATAATTCAATTAATGGTTAATATAGATTTTTTTTTTTGTTAAAATCAATAAATTTGGTGAATTTTAACTAATTGAGAATTTATTTATTAGATGAAGCTTTGACTAATTGAGAATTTATTTATTAGATGAAGCAAACTTCAGGGGTGCTAGACGTAATTTTTCAAACCACAAAAAATGTATGTGTAATTATATCAAATTAAGTGTAATTATCCCTTCTTTAAATTGAAACCACACCTAATAGTCGTGTCTGCACGTGCTTGAAACACGTGGGTAGGCTGGCTGGCATGACGACCCCCTCCCCTCCCAACCCACCAAATCAACAACATATAAAATAACTTCCATCATCAACGCTAAAGGAAAAGTCAAGTCCTAACTGCTCCAAAAGATAAGTGGTCGGAAAAAGACCAAAGAAAAAGAAATAAAAATCTTATCCAGATTAAATTTGATCAAATCAGATTAATTATAAAATAAGTATAATTTATTTGTTATATAATTAATTATTTTTTAAAATTATATAATTATTTTATAAATAAATATATTTCACTTATTATGTAATTAATTTAAATTTAATCAAGTCTGATCCGAAATAATAAAGCAATTTAAGGATGCAATTACGGGTGAGGTGGGGTTTTGCATTTCCATGCACTCACATAGAAATTAGAAGAAAAATCCATATGCTTGTCCAATCCTAGTTAGAAGACGCTTAACATTTAATCATAATTAATTATTATAATTTAAATAAGTAGTTATGGAAAAAAGCTATTGACTATGATTATACAACGACTGTTAACTGTAGTTTTTGCTAGTGTGGTTACAAAATTTATCATAGTTAAAATTCACGGCAAAAATATTTGTTACGACTCTTAGTCATGGTAAACATATATAGTTTTCATGGTGGATAATTTAAATTTTTGCATTGATCTTTGTTTAACCATAATTAATAATAATTGATTATCACAGTTTTAATTCATAGCCAATATTAAATTTTCTTCTAATATCACTTCTCGCTACCAAAAATATAATATCATTGACAAAATGTTAAGTGATGATTATAAAAATTTTGTTATAGAAAATATATATTGAGTGACGATAATTTTGATTCTAATAAGATACAATTATTAGTGATAAAAATTGTTCATAGATTTATCGCAAAATTTTGTGGTAAAAGAAATATAGTGATAATAAATCATCAGTGTTGTTAGATTGTAATTATCTATACTGTTATAAAAGAAAATCTATTTGGCGTACCAACTTTAGAATGTGCAAATTTACCCATGATTCACTTTTTTCTTTAATTTTTTTTTGTTAGAATAGTAATTTAATTTTTAATAATAATTTCACAATTACATATATTTTTCTCTTCTCTCATATCAAACTTCTCCATACTTCTTTTATTTATAAATTTCTTTATTCTTATTATATTGACAATTATAATATATTTTTTATCTGTTACATCACATTTCTTTTTTCATAACAAATTTATTTTACTCTCAAGTCATGATTATTATTTTTATAAAAAAAATCTCTTAATTTTACATTATATTTTTTTTATACTTATAAAAATCGCGTGCAGCAAAATTCTAGCATATATATATATATATATATATATATATATATATATATATATATATATATATCATTAATTGCTTTTAGCGATCAATTTTTGTAATGTCTTGTCATATATCCTTGACTCGTATTTTTCTTGTTTAAAGACGCAATAATTATTTGATGTAACATCACAATAAGTGTCGTCAATCGATACATGTATGAAAATTCTGAAAATGAATAGTGCAAATGGAGAAAATAAACCATGCTTTCATTCCACTTTCACATAATATAGGGTAAATTACAATGATTTTTTTAAAGTTTAACATAATTATATATTTTTTTGTGTAGAAAATTACTAATATTCCCTTATTTTAATGATCGTCTAATAATTAACCCAATTCGTTATGTGTTTTGTCCATTTTTTATGGTGAACTGACCAAAATGCTATTGTGGATTAAGAATTATAATTTTATTTATTTTTTATATATTTTTTATTTTTTATGGACTAAGTGGATATTTTTTTTTATAATTTTTTAAAAAATTCCATCCACCTCGTACGTTTTTTTTTACAAATTTTTATTTGTAAAAAAATAAAACAATACAGTAAGGGTAAAATTGACAATTTCATACTATCATCTAAGAATTACATAATTTTATCAAATATAATAAGGGTATTTTTATCAACATATGGATTTACTTGTTAAACGAAAACAAAAGGTAAGGGTATCAGATGTAATTTTTCAAACTATAAAAGATTTACGTATAATTGCACTAAACCTCATGGGAGGACTGTGTAATCGTTATAAATATTTAGTAATTTTTTAAAATAATCCAACAGAAATTTTTTGTTTAGATCAAACTTAATCGAACCAAATCAATCATATAACATATATAATATTTATTACGTAATCAATTATTTTTTTAAAATTATACAATAATATTATATAATAAATATATTATATTTAATATATAATTAATTTAAATACGAGCAAATTTGATTTGGATTAAAATTTATGGGTCTCCCAAGACCGGTAAAAAAAAAGAATTGGTATGGAGGTGAGGAGGGGGGTAGTTGGGAATGAAGGTGTCGGCACGCTATTCCACGACGTAGTGAGCTGGAGTCCGCGTGACAATCCCGCCACCTCCCAAGACAATTTATTATTGACTAATGCCACTCCTTCAAAAACTAAAGTCAAGCACACTCTCTCTCTCTCTCTCTCTCTCTCATCATGTGATTATCCCAAACTTTGTCCAAATGGTTTTGATTAAAGTAAAACCATTACATTTTGACCCACTCAATTTGTGTTAATTCTAGGGATAATTACACTTCCCTCCCTTAAAGTTTAGTGTAATTATATGTAGACCTCTTGTGGTTTAGAAAATTATACTAGCACATCTAAAGTTTCCCTACATCTAACAAATAAATTCATCTATTAGGTAAAATTCTCCGAATCGACTGATATTAACAAAAAAAATTAAAAATAAATCTATATTAATAATTGATTGACTTATTACTGACTTATTGCATGTCAAATAAATTTTTTCTGATTAAATTATCCTTATAACGACGAAAATATACGTCCTCAAATACATTAACGCGTGAAGATGTATGAGGATAATTTGATAATAAAAAGATTTATTTGACCTGCAGTAAATCAATAATAAGTTAACTAAGGGTTAATATAGATTTTTTTTTTTAATATCATTTAATTTGGTGAATTTTGACTAACGAAATGACTTATCTGTTATATTAAACAAACCTCAGGAGTGCTAAATGTAATTTTCCAAACCACAAGGGGTGTACGTATAATTACACCAAATCTTGGGGAAGGGAGTGTAATTATCCCTTAATTCTATAAGCACTAATTAGGTGGGTGTCTGTAATAATTCTAGAGATAATTATATTTACACTCTTGATATATAATATATTTACATAATTTATTCATGTCTTTTCACATAATTAGAAAACTACTTATGGCAGCCGAAAAACTAGAGGTAGTTTGTCTAATGATGCTCACATTTTTATGAGGGGTGTATATAATTTTTCAAAGAAAAAAAAATGGGTGGTTTTGTGCAAGTGATAAATACATTTTGGTAGGTGTATGTGTAATTATCTAAAAAATATAGATAATTTGCATAAAACAACCATAGATCAAGGGATATAAATATAATTATCACTAATTTATACTTTTATACTGGGAATAAATTGTAAAAAATGTTCACCATGTTTATTTTTATTTTCATCAAAAATTGGTTGAAGCATGTTCAATATTTGAATTTGTTACGAGATACTTTATCTTGGTGTTTTTAGTTTGTTTGGCCCATTCCCAAATACAAGTGAAATACTCAATAATATATAAATAAATCCACCTACAAACTACAATATATATATATATATATATATATATATACACACAATTATGAATACAATGACACAGTGCATTTCTCTCTATCTTCACAAAACGTAACAAAACACTCCAAAAATAAAATCAAATATTCTCTCACACCAAATAACAAACCCTTTTTTATTTTTTCGTTTATTTTCAATAATAAGCTAATAAAAGTTTATTTTAAGCACTTATTGCTCTTAGTTTAAATAAATTTAATTTAAATAATTTAAAAATATAAGTTCTCTCTTTTCAATTTATTTTTAACAAATAATTGATAAATACTTAAATTCAATTACTGAGAGTGCCTTTTAGTACCTGTGTGGGAGGATTGTCTTTTTAGAAAAAAAAAAATAAAATAAATAATATATCTAATTAAAAATTTTAAAATATAGAAATTTAATCCGTTTAATTAAAAGATAAGACTATATATTTTTTTTGTGAATAATGAAGAGTTTTTATATTTCTAAAAATCTATAATTAAATTAAATAACTTTTATTATAATATCACGAATTAGAGTTTAATGAGACTATCCCAACGTATGGTTATGTGTTGAACTATACTAATATTTGTATTTTATTATATTACATAGAAATAAATAATTAATTAGATATCAAATTGTGTTGAGAAACATCTAATATCATGAGATCTTAATTAAACTTATAAAAATCATAAACAAAGGAATTTTAAAAATTAAAGTACAGGAAAGTATATATTGGATAAAAAAAGATTAAATATTAATTTAATTATCTAGGCAAATTTCGTCTCTTTTGGATAAATATTGATAACAATTTTAATTTAAAAATATTTAATTCCACTCGTGGCAGATATTGAGTTTAAGGAGGCTATTCCAAAGTGGAGGCACGTTGACAGAGAATTGCATCATTTTGTTTTATTTTTATTATATATATATTAGGTATAATTATATTTACACCCCTGATCTATAGTCTATTTATACAAATTACTCTTGTCTTTTATATAATTATAGAAACTACCCCTGATAGCAAAAAATTAAGGGTAGTTTGTGTAATTATGCTAACATTTTTAGGGTGTGTGTGTAATTTTTCAAAAAGTAAGTGGTGGTTTATGTATGTGATAACGATATTTTAGTGGGTGTATGTGTAATTTTCTAAAAAATTATGGGTGGTTTGTGTAAATAGGTCATGAATCAATGAGTATAAATGTAATTATTCCAACATATCATATAAACTTATTCTAATAGTTGTATCAAATGATTATATTTTCATCGAATTTTATTTTTATATAATTTTATTTTACATACCAATGATTCCCTTAGGCTCCATTTACTACTAGTATGGACTAAACGAGTGACAGGATAAATTAAAATTAAACGACGATGTAAAGTTTCAAAATTAATAATGGGAAATTTACGAGCGACCTCCCCTACTCTTGTGGCCGGTGACCTCTCCTCCCCCACCCTCATTGTCCGTGACCTCTCCCCACCTTTACTACGAGTTTGTGAGGTGTCACTCCTATTTTATCATTTAGTCTACCAACAAAAAAAAAAAAAAAAGAACAAAAAATTGTACTTACATTAAAAATATATACGAGTTTATTTTACGCTGGTCATAGTAAGTTATTATATATTAGTAATGCAATCCATAAAGAAATTAAATTATCAGTTTAAGTAGAAATAAAAATTCAAAAAAATTTAAAAATAATTATAGGTCACTTAATATAAGTTTGAATATGGTATATCGATCAAATTAGTGTGAGAAAAATTATTAACCTATCACATGAATGTAAATTCTAAATGAATATTAACAAGGTGATGAAATTATTTATCACTTTTAACTTTAATACGAACATAATTTTTACGTCATTTTTTTTCTTGTATTAAATAATGATGTAATACTATTAATTTTAATATAAATTGGGGATAGTAATGTAAATACATATAATTGTTCTATTTCTTGAACTTTTCTAAGAAAAAAATGCTGAATTAAATTGGATAAAAAGTAGAAAAATAAAATATAATATTAAGATTGCACACGTTTCGAGTATGTCCCATCTAATTTCTCGTGTTTAAATTTGATTTTACGGACCCAACCAATTTAGGACTAGTCTAGGGCCTTGTCGAACTCTTCCAATTTAAAATAAATTATATTTTAAAATATAATAATATTTTAATAAATATTTATAAATAACAATCTTATTTCTTTTTATCAAAAATATTAATTTATTAATTATTTGTAACCAAGTTCTGCGAGTTATATCAATTAAGTTTAAAGTCGGAGCAAACAAAACAGTCGAACTTGAGAGGAGACAAGCGAAATTTTAAGTCCTAAAAGCGGGTTAGGTCACAACGAAACCCGCCCCAATACAACTGAGTTTTAATTTTGTGTTTAATCTATACTATTTATTAAGAATCAACTTCCTAAAGTTATTAATTTTCATTATCAGAATAATAATTGATTAAAATACCCTTCAATATATTTATTTTTCTAACAATATCTAAAATGATTTTCTCCCATCTACTATTATCACATATACGTATTTAAAATTAATATATTTGATCAATTTTGTTCAATTAAATTAATAAGTATAATTTAAATTACACATACAAATTAAGTATGCTTTCGTCACTAGTTAAAATTAAATAAGACGAGTCTTGAGTCTGCTCCTACTCTATCCTTTTTTTTTTCTGGATAAATTACAATGAACTTTCATGAAATTTGTTATAATTTTTATTAAAGATGAAATTTGTTATATATATTTTTTTTAAAGATGAAATTTGTTATAAGTATAAATAGGGATAGTTACATTTACACTCAATAATCTATGGTCTATTTACACAAATCACCCATGTCTTTTGCACAATTAACTAAACTACCCCTAACAACAAAAAAATATGAATAACTTGTGTGATGATGCTAACAATCTTGGGGGGGGGGGGGGGTGTGTGTACTTTTTCAAAAAAAATAAAGGGTGATTTGTGTAAGTAATAATGATATTTTGATGGGTGTATGTATAATTATCTAAAAGATAAGGGTGATTTGTGTAAATAATCATAAATCAAGGGGTGTAAATATAATTGTCCCTTATTAATATTATCTTATTATTTAAAAAATTATAAATACTTCCTAAAAGATTTGTGTGAAAAATCATAAATCAAGGGGTGTAAATATAATTGTCCCTTATAAATATTATCTTATTATTTAAAAAATTATAAATACCTCCTGAAATTAATAATTATCTAACAAATACCCCTACAATGGGTTGTCACGATAAGATATTTGTTAGACGATCGTTAATTCTAAAAAGTATTTGTAATTATGACAAAATTTAAGAGGAGTCCGTTGTAATTACGTTTTTTTATAAATTGATTATAATTACATTATGAATTTCAATAATTGACAATCACTATATGTTAATTATTAATATTAAATATGTATAACTAATCAACAAATACTGCTATAATGAATCAATAACTATTATTAAAATAAATAAATAATTATAATTTAATGAAAATCAAAATCTTGAAAACTCAACGTTCTAACCATGGGTGTTCACATTTTGGTTAAACCGACAGAAATTGAACTGAATCGAAAATTCAATTTTATTTTCGGTTTTCTTTAAAAAAAATTAATTTTTCGACCAATTTTTTTTTCTTGTCCGATTAACCGAATCGAATTGAAAAACCGAATTGTATATGTATTTTAAATTTTATTAATTATATATATGATATATATACTTAACTAATATATTTATTTAATGTATATAAATAAATGTGTATATGAACTTATGATGTCATTAAACAAACACATCGATGTTATTCGCTATATGTATTATTTGGATATTGAATATTATACAATTAAATTTGAATCTGAATTTATATTTTTATTTTTATTTTTCATAAAATGAATGAATTATTATTGTGTGTTCTTTTCATTTGAATTTTTGAATTGCATTCGTAAATATTTTTTTCATTGTACATTTTATTGTTTAAATTTTGATATTTTTGTACAAATACGTATTTTTGGACTATATTAAAAAAGTACTTGAATTTTCTATTTTAAACCGAAATACCAAAAAAAAATTTCAATTAAAACTAAAATCGGATCGAGGCTTTTTGGTTCGATTTTAATTTATAATATCGGGGAACCAAATTTTCAATTAATTAAAAATTTGATTCAATTATATTCGATTAATCAAATTGAACACTGTCAATAGTAATTAAACTAGACCTCGTTAGCCCACGGAAATACCATTCCTAAGGAATATATACTTTGTAATTTGGAAAAGAAAGATTGGAGAAAGAGGTGGCCCCTTGACCCCATATGATTAGAGAAGGAAATAGAATCCAATAATTGTAGAAGCACAAACCCTAACCCATCAATCACACTCATCAATTATCACAATATACTATTTATTTATTTCAATGGCAACCACTTGGAAGCCACCTTCAGTCCTCGTCTTTTTCTTCTCCTCCTCCATTTTCATTCCTCTCTCCCTTTTCTCCTTTTCACACCACAAACCCTTTTGAGGGATTTTCTCCCCTTTTCTTCACTCGTCTCTATCTGGTTTCTGATTGCGTTCGGATTTTTGGAAGGTAATTTCTTGTGGCGCAGCATCCAGAGATGTTTATTATCTGCAAGTGTGTCGCTTTGTTTCCTGTGTGGAATCAAGCGCCGACCGCATCTGGATTTGGTCTCGATCTGGATTTTCTTTTCTTTGCCGGGTTTTTTGCTTCGTTTTGATTTGCCTTTCACCGGAAAATCTTAATTTCTTGATTTGCCGGAGATTTTGGGTTTCTTGATTCACTGGAGACTTTTAGTTTCTTTTTTTTTTTTTTTTGAAAAAAATAGTAAGTATCTTTCTTAATTGAAGTATTTTTTTTTCTATTTTCTTTTCTCTAATCGGAAAAAAAGAAGTGAAAAAAAGAGAATTGTTCGCGTTGAACTGGTATTTTATTTTATTTGTTTAGAGTTTTGATTGTTGTAGAATTTATTTCTCTAGCCCGAGAGGAGTTATAGTTGTCGGTCTCTCTCTCTCTCTTTTTTTTTTTCCTTCTTTTAATTCTGTTTTTAGTTGAAAAGTTTGTTACTCTGAACCTAGTAAAATTTTGACCTTTGTAGCTTTAGTAAATCAAATATTTTTGGACAGCGGTTTTGGAATCGGGTTTAGGAATTTGAGAGTATGAAGCAACTATACATTCAGATGATTATGCCCTAATACTCTTCTTTATTTTTAGGTAAACATTTTTATGTATTGAACTGTTTTCTGATTGATTTTTGCTGTTGTTTGCAGGGGTATTAGATTTTTGACTCATGCCAATTCCAGGAAATGCTGAGGTTCTTTCATCTGACCTTAGATTAATTTCAGTGCTTATTATTTCTGGATTTGAAATTTTGTTGATTGAATTTGCTGTTATTGCAGCCTGGTGGAATTTCCGGGCAGCACCAGGTGCAACAACATCAGTCTATTAGTTTTTCCGGTGCTATTCCTATTAAGAAAAGAAGATTTCCGGTCATCCGGCCAGCATCTCCTTCCCCAGAAGAAAAGGTTTCCGAATCCGAGGATAACAATTCAAAGAACACACAAGACTCTAATATCCAAGATGAAGGGCTACCCTTGAGTGAGCGTACAGCCTCACCTGATAATTCTGAGGCGAGGAAGACTCCTTCAATAGTTAAGAAAGAAGGAGTTACTCCTACAAATTTAGAATTGGGTCAAGGTAATGTGGAAACTTCTGCATCTAAGCTTTGGGAGGCAAAACCCGGTGCTAGTTTAAGTCCTGTAGTTGATTTGAGGAATAAAACTGATATCTTGTCGAGTGAGAAATCTGCAGTACCAGAAGTTCCAGAAAGCCGCATGGATTGCCAAAAAACAAATATGAAGCAGGAAACTGCTAGTGAGCAAATTGAAGGTGCCCATACGAGTTCGATGAATGTTGAATTATCGTTAGGACCAAAAGACCCACTTGATGTTTTGAAAAATCAATCTGGAGCTATTTGCCATAAGTCTGAGAAATCAGATCCTTCCTTGTTGAGTTTGGCGTTGACCAGACAGAAGCTTGTGCTACATGACAAGAAGGATAGTACCTTTGACAGTGTCAGTGGTCGAGTATCCGCTAATCGATCAAACTGGGATTTGAACACAACTATGGATGCATGGGAGGGTTCTACCAACAGTGATGCATTTGCTCAGAGGCTTGTTGATATTGGTGGGTTCAGCAAGACCAATAAATGTCACGATTCAAAGTCGTCTTTGACTACAGCTGGTATAGTAGGTCCCAGTTTAAATAAAGGAAAATATGTTCTGTATGATCATAGATCAAATTCTTCTAGTGCATCTATACAACCGAGCCAGCAGTGCAAGACTAGTGATCCCTTGATCAGCAGGCCAAGAGTGATGATTCCCTTGGTCTTGGGCTTGCTCTGTCATATAGGAACTATGATACTAGGAGGGAGCATTCTGCTTTGTCAGATCAAGTAGTCTCAATCAGTGTTAGTCCAAAGGTAAATTTGCAACAGGTACAACCATCTGGTAAGAATGTGAATAGGCCTGTGAAATCAGAACCTGTTGATGATAATTCAAAACGAGACTGTAGCATAGGTAGTTGTAGTAGCAGCAATATGGGGTTAACAAGGTTTATTTCTATCAAAAGAGAACTTGTCAGTAACCACAGCCTGGTAACTGCTTTGTCTTCATCTATTGGCCCTGAGAAATTAGTCGACCATAGATCAATAAAATCTGAGGCAGTTCAGGAGGGTAATCAGGGCTCCTGCAAATCTGAAGATGCTATGCTGCCTAAATCTGTTGCAAGGGTTATGCAGCAGCAAGAGAGTTGTTCATCTTCTTCTGCTCTCCCAGTTCTTTTGATGCCTCAGAACTCATGTCCTTCAAGGTTGCCAACTTGTTCAGAGTTGACTACAGCTGGCAATTTCTCAAATCAATCTGAACATTCTTTTCACAGTAAAGAATTACATTACCACAGCGATATGGCTGATGAGCATATGGCTGCTATGGTTTCTAGACCTGTCAGTCAGGATGACAAACAATCAAAGCCATGCAAGGTAGGGAATCCAAATGTTGAAGATTCTGAAAAGCGCAAACTGGATCCGGTTAATGAGCATAATCTTGAGGTAGATGAATACAGTGAGGTAACTGCAAATGATGAAGAAAGGATAAATATGTCAGCTGAAATGCATGAGAAAGATTCTATTGGATCTGATTGTGAATCGCAGGGAAATCATGCTGCTGATGCTTCAACTGATATTGGAGAAAAACATCTATGAGGAGGATGAAGAATACGAGGATGGTGAGGTCCGAGAGCCACTACAACATTCAGCTGAAGACGATCCAATTGTTGAGGGAAAGAAGAGTGAGGATATAGAACTTGCTGGGTCTGATTCTAGTAATACGCAGCCTTTTGTCCTTTCAGGTGAACAGAACCTCCCCGTATGTGATATTGAAGGAAAAGAAGTTGTAAAGGAAAATTTTGATGAAACACAGAGTGACTCAATTAAAGATTGTGGCAGTATTAGTTATGAGCCTAACAGTGAAGATAACTCTTTGCAAAAGCTAGCAGACAAAGTGTTAGAAGTAGGAGTTGATGAGAAGAGATCCGTCAGTGTGACACCAGAGAAACCACTTGATATTTCAGGAAGAAAAGATGTTACAGAGGGTCCTGGAAAAGAAGTCTCTTGTGTGAACCAACTGCTGGAAGCCATGGGGCAGATATTGAACTAGGTGATCAGGCTACTGATAAAGTTGTCAAAGAAATCTGCTCAGGAGAGAATGATTCAACTTTGTCTAAGGTGGAAGCATCTTCAAATGATCATGATGCTGCTAAAGATTCCAACAATGCAGGCAATAAGAGCCGTATCATAAACTTATCTCGTGCGTCTGTTGTGGCAAATCCTTGTAAGTCAAGGTCTATTTCGAACAGGTTATTGACATCACGAAGTGGGAAAGAGAGATACCCTGATATTGATGAAGAGATACAACCAAGAGGGAATAGGTGAATATCTTGTGATGCTGCTATCGTTACTCCCCCCCCCAATACGCACACACACACTCGCACGCGTATATATATCTTTCTCTCCATCTTTTTTTTTTTCTTTGAAGGGTGTTGGGGGTATGAATTAATGCTTTCATTTCCAAAGGTGCTGTTTATATTTTTTTCTTTGTGTCTTATTTGACAGAGATGAAATATATACTGGTAGTTCTAACAAATTTGCAAAAGATAGGATCCATGATCATTCCTTGAGGAACTCAAGGCCGAATTTCATGCTTGGAAAGGGGAGGATATCTAGCCGGTTTGGCTCGTTACGTAGTGATTGGGATTCCGATCATCACTTTGCATCTGAAACTTATAATGGCCCATCTGATTATAGGGTTGTCAGGCGTAAACATGGTTCTTCCATTTCTGATGTTGAACTTGAATGCAATGACTATGGTATTGCACAAGATGGTACTCCTTTGGGTAGTAATAGAAGGAAGGCAATGAATGATGAATTTCCTTCATTACGACGTACATCTTTAAGGAGGGTCTCACCTGGAGAAAGAGATAGTCCTGTAACAAGGGGTATGCATATACTTCGCAGAATTCCTAGAAATATGAGCCCAAGTCGTTGCACTGTCGAGGATGGTCCTGACTTGATAGGACCTCGGCACAGCGACAAGTATCTGCGACATATATCTGATGATGTTATCGATCCTGTTTACAGTCGGTCGCAAACTTTATATGATGAACTTGATGGCCAACTCATCCGAGGGAACAGGAATTTCTCTACCCTCCACAGAAAGGGTTATCCTCGAATTCGTTCAAAATCTCCTGTTAGATCCCGAACACGGTCACCTGGTCCATGGTCATCTCCTCGGAGGAGATCTCCGAATGGGCTCCAGAATTATCTCAGCATAGGTCTCCTGCTTTGTATAGGATGGGAAGGATGAGATCTCCTGAACGTTCTTGTTTCCGTGAAGAAATTGTTGCTAGAAGGCGTGGATCTCCTTCTTATGTTGCACGGCATCCTAATGACTTAAGGGATGTGGATTCTGGACGAGAGCACGTTCTCCATCCTAGGTCTGCCAATTCCAATAGGAGACCCTCACCTTCACGAGTTTTTCCAAGAAGTGCTAGGAGAGGGGATGCATTAGATTCTCGAGAGGTTGGAGATAGTGATGAGTATATCAATGGGCCTTCACATTCCAATAAGTTCCATGAGCTTCGTGGTGATGGAAGTATCGATGAGAGAAGAAAGTTCATTGAGAGACGGGGACCTCTGCGTCCATTCCGACCGACTTATAACAGTGAGAATGACAATTTCCGCTTTCATCTAAATGATGGCCCCAGGCCTTACAGATTCTGTCCAGACGCAGATACAGAGTTCATTGAGAGAAATAATATGCGCGAGAGGGAGTTTGACGGACGCATAAAGCACCAACCCTTGGTCGTATCGAGGCGAATAAGAAATATAGAAGAGCAGCAAGACGGGGACTACAGACCTGTGGAACGGGTCTGGCATGATGATGGGTTTGCTGATGCCAGAATGAAAAGAAGAAGATTCTAAAACCTGGATACAGCAGCGCCCAACATTATGCGAAAACTAACCGTACGCCTCAAGGTTCGACTGAAAGTCATGCTTGTGGCCTTCTGAAAAGGCGATTCTCTCAGGAGTCTGTCCCAAAGAAAAACGGAAGGCGACTTAAAATCAGATGCTTGAGCAATCAGTTTGAAGGGCTTAAGTGATTTTCTTGAAAGAAAAATTATTTGCTGCTTTGATGTGCTTATTAGGTTTCCTGAAAGGCAAAATGGTTACTAGAGTGACAAATTGTTTGCTGCTTTGAAGTGGTTGATGGGTTTTCTTGAAAGATAGGGAAATGCAGAGGGTCTATGGGTATGCAGGGAGAAGTTGTTTCCGGGCAATCTGTAAAAACAGCCCGAAGCAAAGTGATCTGTGTTTGATATATGTCGTCTTGGTCCATCTCTGCTTCTGTTCCTAAACGCCCAAACGACGCCGTCCCTTTCTCTTTCTAGGTATATATATATATATATATATATATATATATATGCTGATAAATAATTCAATTAACTTTGGTGCATGTGTTGGAGCACTTTTGAAATGAAAGTCAATTTAAAAACATGCACTTTTGACAAGCGCTCATCAATGAAATTATGTGCTTCGGAACCAAAATTGGAAACGTCAAAAAATGGGAACGCGTTTTTGAGAAGCCGCCAATTCTATGGTTGGCTAATTATGAAATAAGGGTAAATTATATTAAGACTATTGTTGTTTGGAAAATAACATTTAATGTCCACAAAGTTTGTTTTTGAGTGTGGGTCAAAATTTACTGAATCTTGATTTATTATTAATTTATTCCACATCAAATGAAGTTTTTTATGATTAATTATTCTTATACATTTGCATGTTAAGGCATATAAAGAGGTACAATTTCATTGTTATACAGGTGGTTTAATTAGAATAAATTTATTTGACCTGTAATTAGTCATTAATAAGTCTATTAAGGGTAAATATAAATTTTTATTAGGGATAATTACATTCTCTTCCCTGAGGTTTGATGTAATTATATGTAGATGCCCTGTTGAAAAATTACATTTAGCACTTGAGGTTTATAGATCAACAATTTTTTTCAAACTAAACTATCATAGTACATGGAATATATACCTCTTTATATGCATTAACGCGTAAGACGTATGATAGTAATTTGGTCATAAAAAGATCTATTTGAATTGCAATAAGTTAATATAAGTCAATTGGAGGTAAATATAGATTTTTTAAAATTTATTTTTTAACATTAGCAAATTCGTGAATTTTGCTAACGAATGGACTAATTTGTTAAATAAAAGCAAACCTCAGGATGTTAGGTATAATTTCTCAAACCACATGGTGCCTACGTGTAATTATACCAAACTTCAGGGAAGGGAGTAAATTATTCCTTTTTATAAATATCAACAAATTTGGTAAATTTTGATTAATGGAGGGACCTATTTGTCATACGGGTGCAAATATTCCAGATATTAAATATAATTTTTCAAATTATAGATGTGATTACACCAAATTTCAAGAGAGAGAAGTGTGATTATCCTTTATAATTATAACTACACCTCCTATTCGGAGGTAAAGCCTAAAAAAACCTATTGAAAAATAATACATTGACATTCATTAGAGAGTGTAGTTGCAATATTATAAAATATAATATTAGCCAAATAATGTGTGTTTATAGAAAAATATATTTCTTATGGGAAATTTAATTAAAACAAAGCTATTGCTGTTGAAGTGTTAATGATGTTTAATTAATATGTTTAATAAATTTTTTATTGCATTTGCATTATAGTCTTTAAGTTTCCATTTATTTGATAATTTATGCCATTTTTCCTTTGGAGTTTTAATATTTACCACTAAATATTAAAGATAGACATTAGGTTGTCAATAGAATAGCCTCAACTATTTTTAGTTTCTTTTTTAATTGTTTTTTGTTTGAAGATTTTTACTTCTTTTGTTTTTTAATGTTGTTTAGCAATTTCTTGCTTTTGTAATGTGATATAAATAAATCACAAATTCAAATAAAATAGTAAAAAAGCCACACGTTCCACAAATGTCTTGTATTCTCTTGATCACATGCTTGTGAAACAAATCAATATAAATTTCCTAAAATTAATATTCACAACACTATGGAGACACTTTAATTCTGATTATTTATCAATCACTCTGTTGTTTCATCCATCAAAGTAAATGGGACCTGACAAATTTGTTTCTCAGATCTCAAGTAAGACTTTTTTAGTCGCTTTACTTCAAATTACACAAAAACTTGAGACGAAAATACTCAAAAACTATCCATTTGACTTGAATAATTCTCGATTGATTAATCATCTTTGTGTTCATCTGACTAGTTTCTATTCAGTCCGTCCTCGTTATTTTGATAACTTAACCCTACCAAATCATTATTGTGATTCCTAACTTCGATATTATTGATAATTTCTATTGAGACGTATTAAATATTACAATGAACTTTGTCCGTCATTATCTACCATAAGAATTGTCTTCTAAACTTTAATGTATCTTTGTTTTGTATAAATTCATACTTCATCAAGTAGCAAGTTTTGACCATTGTGATTCTTGGTGACTAATACGCGCATCAAACTACTTGTTCCAAAAAATACAAAACGTACTAATCATATTAATCACTAGAACGTTGTTATATTTATGAAGTACTTATATGAATACGATATGACGACACAAAATTTATAAAAATATAGATTTAATTACAGTGAGAAGTATATTCATTTATCGTATTATAAGCTAATGTTAATTGTAAATAATGATATTATTGCACTAATATTATTTATTTTAATTAATTTTAGTGTTTTTTTTTTTTAAAATTATTCTTAAATTAATAAATATACAAAAGAAATTGCGGCATCCAAGACATGTCAAACACGCTACAAGCCATGTCTGTGACTGTGTTGTGTCCTTCCTGTATTCATACTGTATCCATGCACTGTCACAGTGTATTTTTTCTTTATTTTGTTTTTAAATATTATTTGGCGTATCCGACCTGTATTGAAGCTGTAGGGAGTTCATATCCCACACATGTTGATGATTTTTAGAAGTGCCATTGCATTATATATAGGGGTGTAAATGCCTTGAGACGAGTCCAACACATTATTGTTTTATTGTTCAAACTTGTTTGAATTATTATCGAACTTCAAAAATTGTGTTTGAATTTGATTTGATTTTTATTCTAGTCGAGCTCAAACAAGCTTTAATTGGATCAAACTCGAGTCAAGCTCGAGTAATTTGATATTTTTAAGTATATTTTACTATTTTTGCACTAATCGAATCGAGCTCAAAAGTTACCGAACAAAATCTTTTATTCAAATTTGATTTGTTAAATTTAACAAATCAAATTAAAATGAGTTTTTATCGATCGATTTCAATCGAATATCAAATAATTTATTAATTTTTTTTCAGCCCTAATTATATAATGTACAGAATGTATACAAAATGCAAAATAATTGAAAATTTTGAAAGAGAAACAACAACAATAAAATATAAATGAATATATGTAAATAATGGAACCCAATAAGCACTTGGAAGAAGAAATATTAAACTAAAATTATTGAAAAAAAGATGGTCTGGGCTTATCTTTTCTGGCCCTAATGCCCCTCCTTTTATGTTGGGCGTAAATTTTTTGTGGTTTGAAAAATTACATTTAATACTTTTAGGTTTGTTTCTATCTTACAAATAAGTCATTATGTTAATCAAAATTCACCAAAGTTGCTTATATTAACAAAAAAAAATATATTTACTCCCGATTGACTTACTACTGATTTATTGCAGGTCAAATAAATCTTTTATGACAAAATTATCCTCATATGTCTTTATGCGTTAATGCATGCAATGAGGTATATCTTTACTGTTACAAGTGTCGTTTAGTAAAAAAAATTATTTAACCTGCTATAAATCAATAATAAGTTAATCGAGGGTAAATATGAATTTTTATTTAGTGTTTTTTGTTAGTATCAACAAATTTTGAATTTTGACTATTAGAGGAACTTATTTATTAGACGGAAGCAAACCTCAATAGTGCTATATGTAAATTTTTAAACCACAAAGGATTTACCTGTAATTACATTAAATTTCAGAGTATAATCATTCCTTAATTTATTTGATTTTTATTAAGAATTCATTGACATTAGGAAACTTCATGTTGACTTTGGTAATATTCATGCGGTTGACTATACTTAATTAGCCGTGGATAGTCAACCACATTAATATTACCAAAAGTCAACATGAATTTTCCTAATATCAATGAATCCTTAATAAAATCAAATAAATTAATTGTGACAAAAGAAAATTTTTCATAAGGACTTAATTAAAGATAAGCTCCATTTAAATTATAGATCTTAATTGTAAAGTTAAATTGAAACTAGTTTTATTTATTTTTTTAAAAAAATATTTTATACATATAAATATCTTCGGTGTCATTTATAAAAGAAAATTATAATTTTAGTTTGAGGGTGACAATTTCAATTATGCTGAAGATCAATTCAACAACTAAGTCTTACAATTTAAAATAATTGGCTCATTAAGAACAAAATCCATTGTAATAGTGTGATCGGCACGTGCCAAATTTCGATTAAATTTACATTCTTTTAAGTAATTTATCTTTAATGCGCCAATTCTTTTAAATTATAAGGTGAATTGCCAAGAAAGACAAAATGACGGGAAGAAAGTACAAATATCAAGTGGAGATCGAATTAAGAAAGAAAACACAAAGAAAAAGATAGATTAAAGAGTCGACGGACGTACGGTATACGTATACATATACACATGCATGTGTGTGAATACGTATAAGAATAGCATATATAAATAAAAAGGGAAGAAAGGAAAAGAAAATCCAAGGAATGTTAGTTAAATATGTATATGGATTGGGAGGGGGCATTTGGAGTAATTGTAATAATTAAAACATAAACGATCGACCCTCAAATTCTCCTTAAATGTAGCACTTTTCCTTGTCTCTTTTCCGATCCCCTCATAATCACATCTCTTTCTTTTCTCCCTCACCCGCCATTGTTCTCCTTCCTTTGTTCTCATTCTTGATGAGATCAAAGGTGTAAAGATTGCAGACAGATTTCGTGTTTGTCATCAAGAATTAGAGAGAGAGAGAGAGAGGGAGGGATGGGGAGTTATAATTATTACAAGATGTTCGGATGCTTTAACCGGAAGTTCAAGGTGAGCGAGTCGCAGCCGCCGCCGGATGTGAGGGAGGCGTTCTGGCGGTACACGGAGGGGAGTTCGAGCATGACGGCGGAGCAGCTGTTGAAGTTCTTGGTGGAGTACCAGAAGGAGGAGAGCAGCAGCGCGGAGGATGCGGAGGCTATCATGCAACATGTCTTCCATCACCGCCACCATACCGACAAGCGCCACACCTTCACCCTTGAGGATTTCTTCTATTTCCTATTTCAAGATGAGCTCAACGGCCCCATTGATCCTCGGGTCTCTCTCTCTCTCTCTCTCTCTCTCTCTCTCTCTCTCTCTCAATAATCAATTAAGAATATGAATTTTGGTTACGAGTAATTATCATATAAAAAAAAGAATTATGACAAATAATAACAACTCTTTTCCACTACATATTTCTTTGTGTCTGATCTTTACAGGCATGTCGTTTTGCATTTCATTTTACTATCATTTTCATTAAATTGAAAAGTGAAAAAAAAATCAATTATCAACTAATTTATCATTGTTAAAAATTAATAGCCATAGTAAAAAATTATTGACCACGGTCGCACAATGATTTTTTACAGTAGTTTTTTGCAAGTGTGAATCATACATATATAATGACAAAAGGTCATGGCAAAAATAGTTTTTATGGTGAGTAAATTAAGCTTTTACATTGGTTTTTGTTTAATAATTAATAATGATTAATAATAGTTATTTAACACGGCTTTAATCTATAGTCAATAAAATTGTAGGCAACGGTAATTTGTTTTCTAGTGGATGTTTATCGAAAGGGAGAATTTTCCTGTGGTTTAGGGTCAATACACTTCATTTTGTTGGTTTCGAGAGGTTCATTAATGTCTCGTGAGTTCATAAGTTACAAAAAAATTATCACTTTAGTAATTTCATCAGATTCTGTTAGTATTTTGTCCGAAAAGGCACGTGCTAAGCACGTGGCTATTATTCAGAATACTAACAAAATGTGATGAAAAATGACTAAAAGTAAGAAACAAATAATCTGTTTGACAAATAATGCAGAAAGAAATCATATTTACATTGAGAATTGTACAATTCCAGGTACACCATGATATGACTGCTCCCTTGCAACATTATTTCATATACACAGGTCACAACTCCTACTTGACTGGAAACCAACTGAGCAGTGACTGCAGTGAAATCCCAATCATAAGAGCTCTAGAAAATGGTGTGAGGGGCATAGAGCTCGATTTATGGCCGAATTCTACCAAAGACAACATCAATGTACTTCATGGACGGTATAACTCTAAGCTTCTCTCTTCACGTTCATCGTTCGTTGCCATGCATCGTCGTTTAGATCTCTATGCACACTGATATAGTCGGCGTACTTTGGTATTCCCTTTTCGCGTTCAAGAAGACTAAAAGTTTGAGTGGCTTTGCAGGACTCTAACGACGCCAGTGCCGCTCCTCAAATGCTTGAAGTCTATTAAAGAGCACGCTTTCGTTAAGTCGCCCTATCCCGTTATAATCACTTTGGAGGATCACCTCACACCCGACCTTCAAGCTAAAGTGGCAGAAGTAAGGTTTATGTAACCTTTATAGACTACATTATCGACGCTTTCTTGATTTAGAGGGTGTCTGGGCTAAGTTTATGTAAAGATTTTATGAGTTCAGCTCTTGAATCGTTTGGATGAAATACGATTATGGAGCTTATAAGACGTACAATTTTTGTAACTAATAGGATCAAATCTAAAGGACTGTGTTAAGATTTTAAAAATAAGTTAAGAACTCCTTACATTTTCTTAGGCAACTAGCTTATAAGCTTCTAACCTCTTTTTTTTAATCTTTATCTTTTGGGGGAAAAAGCTACTAAACTATTTTTGATATGCTTTGACTTACAAGATCACTCGAACGCGTGTTTAACTCGATATGTCTGCAGATGGTTACACAAGTTTTCGGAGAAATGTTGTACTCCCCTGAGTCAGGGATCTTGGAGGAATTTCCTTCTCCGGAAGCCTTAAAGCACAAAATTATACTCTCGACGAAACCACCCAAGGAGTACCTTGGATCCAACAGTAACAAGGAGGGAGAATATGGTTCCTCGCCGGTGGCAAAATATTGGTCCGACGAAGAACTTGAAGCTGATTACAAGGTATTCATAGAAGGGGCCTTCATGAAATGAAGTATATCTTCTTTGTTTATTTGTGTAGATATGCTAACTTACTCCGTTGTTTGGTTTCCTTTGTTAGGAAAATCAAAGTGAGAGTGAAGATTGTGAAGACGAAGACATCGACAACATGCAACAAAAGTCGGGCCCTCTTGCTGCACCGGAGTACAACGTCTCATTGCCATTCACGCAGGGAATGCCAAGAAGAGGAGCTTGAGGGAAGTACTAAAAGTCACGGTTGATAGAGCTAGTCGACTTAGTTTGAGTGAGCAGGAACTCGAAAGGGCTGCAGCCTTGTACGCTACTGATGTCGTTAGGTACCTGTCGTCGTGTCATAGCGACGTTTGTGTGTGTTGCAATCGTCTCTTGAATGTCGGGAATTATGTTGTTCTTAACGTTTTTGATCAAACGTTTTGGTCTTGTAGGTTCACCCAAAAGAACATATTGCGAGTGTACCCTAAGGGAACACGAGTAACTTCTTCGAATTTCAGGCCAATTATTGGATGGATGCATGGAGCCCAGATGGTTGCCTTCAATATGCAGGTTTCTTTCATAATCTTGATTCTTCCGCTATTCTCTTGGTTTTGTAACTTATTCTATTTACACATTTACTCATTCTTGTTATAAATTTAGTCTCGAACATCTCACATTTATATTCTTTTTGTCAAATTTAGTCAAATATTGATGATTTTGGTCCCAACAACCTGTAGTTACAAAACAAAAAATGAGATCTAAAAAGAGGACCAAATTTGTCAATCCAACACTAGATTTTCCAAAAGAAGACCAAATGTGAAATGTTCAAAACTAAATTCATAAAAAAAAGAACTAAATATGTAAATGATGTAAGTTATAGGATAAAAATACTAACGACCTACCCTTACAGGACGAAAAATATAATTTTGCCTTCTACTTAATACATACATACGTCTGCAATAAAATACAAGACGTAATTTTTGTACACGTAACTTGCATAAGATAAATGAAATATAAGATGCAAATTGAAAATTCAATTTGAACTGTGGAGACTATGTCGTTGTAGGCCGTATTTCTTGTTGGACTTGCACTTATCGAATAATCTAACAGGGATACGGAAAATCCCTATGGATGATGCATGGAGTGTTCAGATCGAACGGAAACTGTGGGTATGTGAAAAAGCCCGACATGCTGATGAAGAGAGGTCCGAACGGTGAGGTCTTTGATCCCAAATTGCCCATCCCTGTCAGGACAACATTGAAGGTAACGGTACTAAGCCCCAAAATCTAAAAAATTTCATTCATCCCACGATTAAATTTCGTAACAAATCCTTTCAATCCGACAGGTAATTGTGTACATGGGAGATGGCTGGCGATTGGATTTCAGCCACACGCACTTCGATGCTTATTCACCACCAGACTTCTATACAAAGGTTAGCCCAAACTCCTTGACAAACCAGTTTTTTATCCACGTTTTGGCATAATTACCAACAATCGGAAATTTTTTTACACTAGTTAGTCGACTCAAACTAATCATATCGTTTTCTTGAATACTTGTTTGGTAATTGATGCACATTCAAGAAAGTGAAAAAGCACATAACAGATGTGATACACTTGTCATGTGATTAACTTGATTCGATTTAAATCTGATTTGAGTAAGAATTTTTCACCTAATGATACTAGACAGTATTTTGAAATTAAAAGAAGTGTCGGGTTATTTGCATTCATATCTTTGAAGTTTTGGTCTTTGGTATACACCTCATTTGAGGGTTTAGTATTTGACCTTCTTTACTTTTTTGGTTAAAAATTGTATTAAAATTTTATTTAAAAAAAATTAAAATACCTTTTTAACCTTATATATATGCAGTCTGAGGTTGTAAATATGATCATTATAAAATAGAATGCACGTTTTGAAAGCAAAAACGTTACACTGATTTGATGCTATCATTCTGAGGTTGTAGTTATACATACTTGGTGCACCTGCCGACGTCGCCAAGGGCAAAACAAGGATAATAGAAGATGACTGGGCGCCATACTGGGATCAACCGTTTACGTTTCCGTTAAGATTCCCAGAATTGGCTCTACTACGAATAGAAGTTCGTGAGTACGATAGGTCGGATAAGGATGATTTTGGAGGGCAGACATGTCTGCCTGTCCGAGAATTGAAAACCGGCATACGATCAATACCGTTGTACGACAAGAAGGGTAATAAGTTTAAATCTGTGAGGCTTCTCCTGCGGTTTTATTTGAATGAAACTAAATTTTATATTTTTCTACCATGGTGGGTGTATGCTCTTAACAATTGTATGTTCAAACTCTCTCTTTTTTTGTCTGTACAGTATAGTTGTTGTATTTTGTATTAAACAACGTGGAAGAGTAGGATTATGATGAGTTTTTTTTATGTTTGCAATTGATTGCTTAGCAAACAGCATCTTTGCATTTTACTGACAATTTCAAGTTTTTGCAACTGAGGCTAATAGGGAACTACGATGTGTAAAAAAGTTTGAGGAGATACGTAAGTTGACAAGTTCAACGGATGCATTTTGAAGTATTATCATCAAATATCTAAAAGAATTAATTACACATAAACTCCCACTTAAAATGCAAAATTACACTTTTTCCTAAAGAATGGATCTGCACTTACACGCCCCCCCGAAAACTGAATGTTTACACTTGATTGTAATAGATATTGAACCACCGAGGTTTAGATGAAAGCGAACCTCAGATCTAGGTACTAATATTAATAGTGCTTAAGAATTATGTATCAAAGAGCTTGTAATTATTCACATTCATATATTTGTTTATTGTTGAACTCTATTTTTTTCATCCATGATCCAAACAATAAGGCGTTATATAATTTTGGAATAATTTAAAAGGTAATTAGTTATGATAAATGACAATGAACTATTATTGTGTCAAACTGTGGAGCAGTTCAACTATACATGTACGTTATTCAATTATACAAATGATTTATATTAGTGATAAAATTTGTCAAAATATCATGGGATTATTCCATTAATAATGGATAGTTACGTGCTCGCATTTGAGTGATTGAAAATTGTATTTTCACTTTTGGTGCATAAATTTATTGACATGAATTAATGCTCCATATATGCAAGATGATTTGTATGGTGAGATTGAATTTCTAGTATATTAAGAATCGACTGAATGATACCTACTAAATTAGACGATACAATTCTAAGTTTGATGAATCTTTTTGGTGAATTATTAAAATTTTGGCAAAGCATATACAAAGTTGTTACTATATTTCATTTCATGTTCAACATCATATCAGTTAAAGTTACGATCTCACGATTTGTTATGTTATATAAAAAAAAAGTGCACATAGTAAAATAAAAAGAAGAATGATACTTCAAATAATTTACTCATAAGTGTATAAAATATTTACTATTAATAATATTTTCAAAAAAAATTCTTAAGAAATATGGGATTTTACGTGAATTCGAGTTCGTTGGAAATTAATGACTCAATATTTCCTCAAGATATTAAATATGTAGGAAGTACATACTTCTCCATAGTTAAACAAAAGTGTGGGGTTTTTGAATGACAATTACCAAAAGTTTGAATGGCAATTTGCTATTTCATTGAGTTGTGAATGATTGAAATGGAAAAGACTTGTTAATTATTATGATGATTGATGATAATACATGATATTTCCAAAGTGACATTAGAACTAAATAAGTTGAAATAATAATCTATTGTGGAGTTTATTTTTGAAATGCAAGTCATGCACATGACTTGAGAAGAAATAATATGAAAATAAAATATAAGAGGCATATTATATTACATCATAAGATGAATATTTTTTTTTGCTTGGGGATTAGCATAGAGACTAAATTCTTTTATATTGGAGGGGATGGATTTGTAAGCCCATAAAGTTTTGGAATTTTCATGATATATGGGTCACACAGAGTTTTGGAAAGCTCATCTAAGTGAGAGTTGTCATGAATCGTGGCTATGGGTTCAGGCTAACCCTAGAGGCCTCACGAGAACCAAGATCAGAGCGTAGGGCCATTAATACATTCACCCGCTATAACCATATTCTAAAGTCAGTATCACGTGTGTTATATTAATTGAAATTTGGCTCATAATGCATAATTAAAGGCCAAACCCATGAATATTGCTCCTTGTCTCCTTCAAATGAATATTGCCAACACTAAGTGTATGTTCGAGTATGAAAGACACGTACACATCACAATAATAAGTTGCCACCTATTTCATTTAATATTTTAATTTTAAAAAATTTAAATCTTGTGGGGTTATTGGAAATAAGCTTTATTTTTTTTATTTTACTTTATTTCCAATTTTATTTATTTAAATGGTTTTAACTAATGACCTCATTTATTTCTGGTTTATTATCGTATTTATTATATGACCGTTGGACTTTTAATCATATTTATTTTCAATTTATAATATAATTTAATAGGGTCATTGTTTCATATAACAATCATATTTTCTATCTATGCAAAGAGGCTATTTGAGGTGTTTGGAAAAGCCAGAAGTTGATAAATACTTGCTAATTCCACAAGTTTTGAGAATTTTGGCAATGTGACCATGTACTGACCCTTATCTTCTCGTGGTCGTGGACATAGGATGAGACATTATTGAGAGTTAATGGGCTTTTATCCTAAGTAATGGTTAGCTGTTAAAACCTGCACGTAGTGGAAACAATCATAACTTTATGACAACAAGTGTCGTGACTCTCCATCGATGCATCACTTTTAATTTTGAATTGTATTTGCTTTATTTCATCATTTTATATAGCATAAAATTTTAGATTATTTTAAAAAGAGTTTATTAAATACTTTATATCATCTTCCACATTATAATAAATAACTTTTCATAAAATATTTTAAAAAATTAACAAATTTACCCAAATTCCTTCTTAACCATGTCGGGCAACACAACCATCCAATTCATATTTAAATTATATAAAAATATACAGAAATTTATTTTGTTTATGGACAATTCTTTGAGAAGACACTAAAAAGGACGACAACACTTACACCCTCTTATCTATTGTTTTTTTATACAAATTATTTATGTCTTTTGAAAATTTACGGAAACCATTTGTAGTAGTTTTTAAAATTTAAAAATGTCTTGCTGATCTGGTCAAAATTTTAATTTAATTTTTCAATGATAAAAATACCCTCAGGGGGATTTCAATATCAAAAGGTAGAAGGAGTGTCAAAGTAATGTTTATGAGGATAAGTAATATGAGCTTATATATATTTTTTATTATTAAAACTAAATTTTAATTTTAATTTTAATTATTTTATTAACTTTTTCTTATTGAATCTCAATATAAAAATGAATCTTTAATAACTGAAACGTTAAATTATATAATTAACAAATTAATAAAAAATAGTTACTAGGTTATAAATTGAAATTAAAAATTAGGAATAATTATATTTGCATCCCATGATCTATGATCTATTTACACAAATCACTCTTGTCTTTTGCATAATTACAGAAACTACCCCTAACAGTTAAAAAATAGGAATAATTTGTGTAATGATGCTAACATTCTTAGGGTGTGTATGTGTAACTTTTCAAAAAAAAAATAAGGGGGGTTTGTGTAGATGATAAAGATATTTTGGTGGGTGTATGTGTAATTATCTAAGAGGTAGGGGGTAGTTTGTGTAAACATGTCATAAATCAAGAAGTGCAAATATAATTATTCCTAAAAATTATCACAGTTGTATAAATTATTTTGAATTTTTAAAATTAAAATATTATTTTCTATTTTTATCTATAACTAAATTTTATTATGATTAATAAATTATACATATATATATATATATATTTATACATACATATTTTGATGGTGGGACTGTGGGGGCTAGGGCATAGGTAGGAGTTGAGGGTGGGTATGGCAATAGGGTTGGGGAAAAAAGGAATAATTTTTTTTTTGAATAATTTAATAATTTGAATTATTTTTTAGTAAATAAATTATTTATTTTACTAATTTTAATATAATTTTTATAAAATGCATAAAATTATATTAAATTACTATTTATTGATTTTAATAAAGTTTAATTATAAATAAAATAAAGGATAAATAATCTTTAAAATTTAATAATTTATAAAAGTGTGATAATTTTTTTAATTTAAACTTATAATCTAATAATTAATTTTATTAATTTATTAATTGAATAATTTAATATTTCAATTATTAAAAAGTGTATTTTTATATAAAGATTCAATTAACAAATTAATAAAATAATTTAAACTTATATTAAAAATTAATATAAATAATAAAAAATATAGAGTCATATTACCCATCTCCACGTATATTAATTTGATACTCTTTCTGCCTTTTGGTAACTACAGAAACACTTATAAGGATATTTTTATCCTTGAAAAATTATATTAAAATTTGATTGAATTAATAGGAATATTTTTAAATTTTAAAGGCCGATAAGAATGATTTTTGTAATTTTTAAAAACAAAATAATTTATATAAAAATAGCAATAGTTAAAAGGATGTAAATGTAATTATCCGTACTAAAAATGCAGCTCATTTTGCATGGCAGTTTATTTGCAGGGGGTGGGCCCCGTGGATTCTGCTCCGCTGGATGGAACAGCTCACCCTCACCGTGGATTGGCCACGCTTGTGTACTGGAGCGCTGACTTTTAGCTTTTGCCCTTTGGATTTATCCTCAACACTTTGGGAAGTCCATTAGTTATTATCGTACAAACTAGGCCAATAAATTTATTCAAACGATTCTAAGTAAGTTTGTATTATTATTCAATTTTAAAAATTATTTTTAAATTTTAAATTTATTATTAATTTAAATAAATTTTAATTGAATCAATGTAAGTTGAATTCATAAATTTTAATATTTTTTATTATATTTTATTATTTTTATACTAATTGAATCGAGTTTGAAAGTTTATCGAATATTTTTTTTGTGTTTAAGTCTGGTTCCTTAAGTTTAATGAATTGAGTTCGAACGAGCTTTTATCTATTAATTTTAAAAGATAATTACACTTTTCTCTCATGTGATTTGGTATAATTACACATAAACCTTCTATAGTTTGCAAAATTACATCTAACACTCTTGAAGTTTGCTTCAATCTAACAAATAAGTCCCTCCATTAGCCAAACTTCATGAATATGTTAATATTAATAAAGAATTGGGAAATATATATATATATATATATATATATATTCGATTGACTTATTACTGACTTATTACAAATTAAATAAATATTTTATGACCAAATTACCCTCATACGTGTTCATGATTTAATACATGTGAGGATGTATATCTTCATCGTTATAAGTATAGTTTAGTTGGAAAAGAATTATTTAACCGCAATAAGCTAGTATTAAGCCAATCAAAGGTAAATATCAAATTTTATTCTTTTTTTTTTTGTTAATATCAATAAATTTGATGAATCTTGACTAACGAATTGACTTATTTATTAGACAGAATCAAATCTCATGAGTACTAGATATAATTTTCTAAATTACAAAAAATTTATATGTAATTATACCAAATTTCAGAAAAATTGAGCATAATCATCCCTAATTTCAATCAAGTACCAAATAATGCAATTTATTTTTCACCCTTACCCGTAAATGATTAGGCATGTCAATAAATAGGTATTACTTTATTTGGGCCCCGTACTTACTAAATACACATGATGAGTTTGTCGATACTCGGACTTGTATTAAACTCGTCTAATATTTTTAAATAGAGTAAGAATAGTGTAATCGAGAAAATCATTATGTATATTTATCCAATATGGGTCTAAGCACAACATTACCAGCTCATTAATAAGCATAACCCTGCCCCCACCTATCTCATAAGTTCACTTGACTTGCAAGTTTTAATTGGAAAAAGAAAGCTCACCCCTAAGCTTAGATTTAATCATACAAATACTTTTTTTATCTTTATAAAATTATAAAAATACTGTACGTTATTTGATATTGTAATTGTAATCACGTCAGCAACTCCTCAAGAGAAAAAAAAGATTATGCAAATATTTCCTGAAGTACATTACATTGACAATCCCTTAGGGGGTGTACTCGTAATCTTATAAAGAACAAGAGTTTCTATATAATTAAAAATAATTTCGAGCAGTGTCGATGTAGTTTATTCTAAATAATAATATTAGGCCACCTTTACTTTATTTTTTGTTTACTTCATTTTTTATCCGTTCATGATTAGTGCCTTAAGCTTGATATATTGTGTGATTTTTTCATGATAGTAATCACAATTTAATATATCCAATTTTAATCACATCACCCAAAGTAAATGTGATCTTAACATTTCAAGCCGACAATGTTTGTGAATATTGACCAATAAAAAAAAAATATCATTGATAGGGTATTAGTGTTATTCGTTTACGGAATAATTACAACATTCTCCCCTAATGTTTAATATAATTACATGTAAATATTTTGTGGTTTGAGAGATTATATTTAGTACAAACAATATTTATTTACGTCTAACAAGTAAATGCATTAGTTAGTCAAATTTCACTAAAATTGCTGGTTTTAGTAAAAAAAATTTAAATGAAAATCAATACTACTCCCGTTGACTTATTGTAGATCATTTTTTTCCAACTAAATTATCCTTATACATCTTTACATGAGTACATAAGGATGTATATCTTAACCCTGATAAGAATAATTTGATCAAAAAATTTTATGTGACTTGTAACTAGTCAGTATTAAGTTAATTGGGGCTGAATATGAATTTTCTACAATTTTTTTTTGCTAATATCAGAAAACTCGATGAATTTTGACTAACGAAAATTTATGTATTAGATAAGACAAACATAAAAAATATTAAATATAAAATTTTAAATTATAAATAATTTATATGTAATTATATCAAATATATGTAATCATCCGTTGTCTTAATAATAAGTGTAACTTCAGTGATGAACTTGAAAGTATTAGAGCTTTACTGTTAAAAGACTGACAGTGCTCTGTCTGTAGTAACGAGAGCGTGGGCAGTCCGTGGTGAGTGCGCTGTACAATAAACAAAGTGGCAATGGCCCCACACTCCATCTACCCCCCTAACCCCTTTCTCCATCAATGGAATCGGTTTCTCCGCTTTAACTCACTCACAATCAATGCATCAATCCCTTTTAATCCAACCCTATCGAAACAATCCTTGCCCTCTTCCTAAGCGATTTCAATCCTTTACTTCAAACTTCGATTCCCCCTCGGCTGCTCAGTTCGTGCTGTCAAAATGTCCAAACAGACCTACCGAGTTTGCTTCTGCTTCCGGCGGAGGTTCCGCCTCGCGGCGTCGGAGGCTCCGGCGGACGTTAAGGAGATCTTCGGTCGGTACTCGGAGAACGGCGTGATGAGCGTGGATCAGCTGCGGCGGTTCCTGGTGGAGGTGCAGGGAGAGGAGAATGCCACGCTGGAGGATGCGCAGTCGTTGATGGATAGCCTCAAGCATCTGAATATATTTCATCGTCGGGGGTTCAATCTCGAGACCTTCTTTAAGTACTTGTTTGGGGATGTTAATCCGCCTCTCAATCCCAAGCTTGGGGTAAGTTTCTTTTAACTGTTCCGAGGTTTGGATGAGTGTGTGTGTGTGTGTGGATTAGTTGATTTTGGTTATGTTTTTCGACTAGAGCTGTTGATAGGGCGTTTTGGAGTGATTAGGTTGGGATCAGGTTTTAGTTTATTTCATGTAGTGAAAGGAAAAATTGAGTGTGTGATGTGATTGGTTGACTTCAAAAGGAGAGTGAAAGACGAGGTTTGTAGTAGATAGTCACTGATGCTAAATCACAAATGGATGGATAGTTTCGGTGATCCAAACAGTAATGCGTTGTGGACCTTTTCACCCAGAAGAGAAAAATATAGAAATAGGAAGTCTTGGCGCACCCGACACTTTCCATTACTTCGTAATTGGTTCATCTGTCTTTTTGAGTTTACAACTTAAAATAAAACTTTCAAATGCTATGAGCACTTTCCTCATGTCAAAGGGCTTCGGATTTTTTTATTCTGATACAAGCTTTTGTGATTGTAGAGGGAAACAATTCGAACTGACACTCTTTATCCGTATAACATGTGTTTCTCAAATTTTTTTTTATGTATTTTCCTTTTCTTCACTTGCATCTGGAGATATTTGTCATCAGAAAGTTAGGTAACTTGATGGCTGCTTAATATTTTAAATTGAAAAGGCAACTGTTCATGTCTAATTATGTACTATTTTTTATTTTTCAGGTTCACCATGATATGAATGCTCCTCTGTCTCATTACTTTATATACACAGGCCATAATTCTTATCTAACCGGGAATCAGCTAAGTAGTGACTGTAGTGATGTTCCCATCGTAAATGCGTTGCATAGAGGGGTAAGAGTTATTGAATTGGATATATGGCCAAATTCCAGAAATGATGATGTCAATGTTCTGCATGGGAGGTATGCCATTCCTCATGTATTTTTTTGAGTTTGGATAGTCCTAACTGATTCTGTGATTGATGCGCAAGTTAAGGTTGATAGCATATTTAGGCTTCCTACTTGTTAACTTAATGGTTCTTTAATAGCATGACCAAGTTATGAAAAATATGAAAAATTTTACCAACAGATGATACTAAGCAGAACACTACATGGACAAGTAACAATGGTGAGCATGCCTGAAATGACTATCTATTAACATGATTTTTTAGCCTCTATTGATAATTATAGTCTAATTTTGCTTAGGAGATGACACTATGAAAAGGTGCGTACGTACTTATTTTTTCAAATAAAACATTCTTGTACATGCTTTGTTAAAAAAATGATCAAATTGATTTACACATTCATCCTAAATAATATGTTGAGTCTTAAGTTTCCAACTTTTATGGCAAGCCATGTTGGATACCACATTATATCTGAAATCTGCACCTTCTACCTGCATAATAATTATTGTTATGACAAGCTAAGCATATGAAGACAGCTAAAGAGAATGACATCTTACATAAGTGACAAAATCGTTTCATCTTATATGCATGAGACTTTCATGGGATTTTGCAAACAATTTTAGAACCTCGAAGTTATTTATGACACACATGGGGTGAAAACTTTGGACAATGACCTTTTTTATCATCATATGTTCTTTTGAAGATATTATGCAAGTATGTCAAGTTTCTGATTGCTAGTTCACCTTCCAAGGGGTAGATAAACATTAAGAAATGGCGACAAAATTCTCATGTATGTTCAGAACTTCCAGTCGATGTCCTCCAATGTGCCGATGCAAGTCTATTTACCAGGCTTGCATATGCATTTGCTAATCTGAATCATCTTTTTCTTATTACTTTTTAATTGGCTTCTTAGAAATTTTCATTCCTTTTATTATATTTGGATGTGCAGGACGCTTACTACTCCTGTTCAGCTCATAAAATGTTTGAAATCAATTAAAGATCACGCCTTTGTTGCATCTGAGTATCCTGTTGTAATAACACTAGAAGATCATCTTACTCCAGATCTTCAGGCTAAAGTTGCTGAGGTATGTCTGTGGAGTTTTTATGAGTCATAAAACAATTTCTGCTTTATAATTACCTTTTCCATGATTGAATCTAGATGATCACTCAAACATTTGGAGACATCCTGTTTTCCCCTGGTTCAGAATGCTTGCGAGAGTTTCCCTCCCCAGAATCGCTAAAGAGAAGGATAATTATATCAACCAAACCACCCAAAGAGTACTTACAGGCCAAGGATGTTAAAGTACAAGAGAATGACTCAAAGAAGGAAAGGGATTCCAGTGGGAGGGAAGCTTGGGGGAGTGAACTCAAAGGCTTTGAAGCCAAAATGGATGATGATAAGGTGAATTGTTAAATATTTCGCTCGTAATTTTGTTTATGTCACTTCATCTTCTAAAGTTCTAGTTGCCCACAATTTTTTGTTCAGGATGATGGCGATTTTGATGCGGAGGATGATGAAGATGATGGAGAGGATCCGAAGGCACAGCAAAACGAGGCGCCAGAATATAGGCGTTTGATTGCCATCCATGCAGGAAAGGGAAAGGGTGGAATGAAGGACTGGCTGAAGGTCGATCCTGATAAAGTCAGACGCCTTAGCTTGAGTGAGCAAGAGCTTGAAAAGGCCATTATAAATTATGGAAAAGATATTGTCAGGTACCTTTAATCTGCAGTGAAGATACTGTCATGATGTGGTGCTATATGTTCCTGCCCTATACATAGTTTCATCTCAATGTCACTCTAGACTAAATCAATTAAATGTTTGCGGAAGATTGCTTTTACCCTTGTTGTTAGACAGGTAACGGCAAATGAACTGAACACCTAATTACTATAGATCTGATTGAACATAATTTGTTTCTCCAATAGTGTATTTATGTTAGTGTTTTCTTGTTTTGTGGATAAAGAAGTGATACATTTTATTAATTGGGAAAATCTGAAATTAAAATTTGCATGATAGAATCAGAGACACTGTTTAGTCCCTCTTCAAATCTCTAGCATTTCTTGTGAGTATGTCCAATTTTAGAATAAAATGAATAGTTGTGACCTGACTATGTCAAGCATTTTTTATATCTAATTCCAAAAAATTCTATTCTTTAGGTTTACACAGAGGAACTTGCTGAGAGTGTACCCTAAAGGTATACGTTTTGACTCATCCAATTACAACCCCTTGATTGGATGGACGCACGGAGCTCAAATGGTTGCATTCAATATGCAGGTTAGTCTTCACCTTAAGGAAGTAAGGATACAGAATTCCTCCTCATATCTTAGCTTTTCGTTGCTTAAGTTCTGCCAAGGTTTGTTTCTATAATAGATGAATAGAACTTTGTCCTAGTAAGTATAATTTAAATTGGTGAGGTTAACCACCTCATATTTTTCAAAAAATTGACTAGCTATTGCATTACTGATAATTCCAACCTGCAAATGAATGAGAGTCTTATATTTGTATTGCTGTCATAGCTGAATGGTTAGGAACCATTCTGTATTTGCAGCTAAATTTAGGGCAAGAATTTCCTAAACCATTGCCACAAAGATTTTTCAACTATTCGTATGAATGCCATCATTATAGTGATATTTGTGGAGAAACAACTAAGTCCATGTAGAAAATAGAACAGTTATGGCCCAACAAGGTTACCTAGCTTTATAGCAACAAGATATCTTTTTTACTACATTTGGTTGGCGGGAATAGAATGTGACACAAGGAATACAATTGTAGGGAATTTGATTGCTAGAAATCTTATTCCATGCAAATCTTTGGATAATACGAGGTATTTAAATAGGGAAATTAATCAAATTATTTAGAAAATATTTGGTATGCTATATATGACAAAGGAACAGGAATCATATTTAAATAAGTTGACAAAAATGTCCAAAACACACACACAAAAATATATAAAAAAAACATATCTGTATTCTTATGTGCATTTATGTTTATGAAATATATATATTAACAATACAATAAAATGTTGTAAACATACTATACATATTATGAATGTTCAAAAAGTAATGATATAAAGACTAAGATGAAAAATGCACAACTTGTAATTAAAAAAAATAAATAATAAAACCAAAAATCATGTACATAAATGAGATAAATTTGAAGAGGCTAAGAGAGAGAGAGAAAAATATGTGATATAAAGGGTAATGATCTCTAATATATTTCTACTGGGAGATTCCAGGAAAGGAATAAAAATTCCATTAAAATATTAAGATGTTACATTCCCGGATTTCTTGTACATATTCCAAACTTTTGGGAATATGTTCCATTTTCCAAATTTAAGATAATCTTACCAAACAGAAAGACATGAGTCACATGATGTTTGGGAATTAAATTCCCCAAAAAGATGCCATTCCCTGTCAAACAAACAGATCCTTAGAGGCTACCTTTATTGCTTGATATGTCTTTGGTAGTTCGCCCAAGGTGGATAATAACATATTATAATGTCTCAACAGGGTTATGGAAGATCACTTTGGTTGATGCATGGCATGTTCAAGGGCAATGGTGGTTGTGGATACATTAAGAAGCCAGAGTTTTTGTTGCAAGCTGATGCAAATGGCAATGTCTTTGATCCTAAAGCAATATTACCTGTCAAACTACTCTGAGGGTGGGCTGAAAATCCTGCTTGCTCTCTTGATTTTCTGGTTCCCCTTAATTTCTTACCCTAAGTATTAACTATAATGACTGGATCTCTACGTAATCCTTCTTTTTTGAAATTCCACACATGCATCCTTTCTGTTGAGCAGGTGACTGTCTATATGGGTGAAGGATGGTATTATGACTTCAAGCATACACATTTTGATGCTTATTCTCCGCCAGATTTCTATGCTAGGGTATACCTATAATCTGCGATATTTGCTTCTCTAATTCTTTTGGCTCTTACTATCAATTTTATGCTATGGATCCAATTTTCTATACATTCTTCACTAAGAGGGTGTTTGCAACATCTAAAATTAAGTGTATATAAACTTTTGTTGAAATAACAATTTCTGCTTCTGAGTTGCTCAAATTGAGTTGGTTTAAACTAAAAGCTATATGAAGTTATTTTCCAAACGTCCTAAAATTTTTAGCACCCCCCCCCCCCCCCCCAACACAGTTTTTACATTTGTTTCCAAACACTACTAATTTTTATTACCGTCGAACTCACAAGTTTTTGTTTTTCAACTTACTACCACTATAAAAACATAAGCTATCGCAAACAAATGCTTTTATGTGACTTATTTAGATGTGAATCGCATCATTAGTGACTGAGTAGCAACAACTCTATCTATTCTAAGGTGGGAATTGCTGGAGTGCCTGCTGACACTGTTATGAAGAAAACAAAAACTCTTGAAGATAATTGGATACCAACATGGGATGAGGTGTTCGAGTTCCCATTAACGGTGCCTGAACTGGCGCTACTCAGAATTGAAGTTCACGAGTATGATATGTCTGAGAAGGACGACTTTGCAGGCCAAAATTGCCTGCCGATACGAGAACTGAGGCAGGGTATCCGAGCGGTTCCACTTCATTGTCGCAAGGGCGTGAAGTACAACTCCGTCAAACTTCTTATGCGATTTGAGTTTGTCTGATCGGCAATGTATATTGTGTACTTCCTTGTGGAGCCGTGTTGCCTGTCGGATAGTTGCGTTTTATGTACAGGACTGTCTGAAATGTCAATGATGTGAAACAAGAGTGTGTTTGTGTAAAGAATCAATTTTTATCACTTCCGTAATGAAACATTTTAAGAAAATTAGAGTAATGTCGACAAACATGTTTAACAATTTAAAGATAATGTATGCTTGTATGCGTTTAGCAGTTAGAGGTGTTTTGATGACTTGGTTCCTTAATTTTTTGGATGATTATATTCCCTTCCTTGGATATGTTGTAATTATTAAATTTTATATAATTTAAAAAATTATATTTAATAATTTGATGTTTATTTTTGTATAATAAATAGATTTTTTATTAGTTAAAATTTATTAAATTTGTAGATATTAATAAAAAAAATGAATGAAAGTTCATATTACTCCGGATTGTTCTATCACTGCGTGTTAAATAGATTATTTCTTAGATGATTTATTACATTATTTAATTATATATTAGATAGTAAAAGGACTAAAAAAGTTGTTTTTGGAGTGAATCATAGCATGGGAATGTTTGGACTATCCTAATGGAGCTGGATTATTAGCTAACGGAAGGTTGGAATTGTTTTAAGCCCTAGAAATCAAAAAAGGATAATTACATTTCCTTCTCACAAAGTTTGGTGTAATTAATGCATCTAGTATTCTTGAAGTTTGTTTCTATCTAACAAATAAGTCTATCAATTAATGATTATTCATCGAATTTGTTGATATTAACAAAAAATTAAAAAAAAATTATATTAACCCCTAAATGACTTATTATTGATTTGTTATAGATCAAATAAATTTGTTTATGATCAAATTACTTTCATATGTCTTCATGCGTTGTAAGAAGGCATATCATCGTTATAAATGTAGTTTAGTTTGAAAATATTTTTGACCTGTAATAATTAAGTAATCAATTAATCAAAGGTAAATATCAATTTTCATTCATTTTTTTATTAATATCAACAAATTTAGTGCATTTTGATTAATAGGGGACTTATTTGTTAGATAGAAACAAACCTCAGGCATGTTAAATGTAATTTTTCAAACTATAAGGGGTTTATGTATAATTTACACAAAACTTTAGAGAAGTGTAATTATCCCAATTAAAAATGATATATTCCTCTATTATTTGATTTTATCGAAAAAAAAAAAAAATCAAAATTTTGATTTTAGGGCAAAGTTGTTAATCAAATTGTACAAATTTTGGTTAGACATTAGGACTGTTGCTCTGGTTGGCACAACATAACACAAGACCGGCCAAAGTTCTAAGCTCCGCCACCCAAAATGCTCTCCTCCGCCACCCAACCGCCATCCTTTTCTCCACCGCTCTCCTCTGATTCTGATTCCGACTCCAGTCCCTCCTCTCCCTCCGCCAACCACCGCCACCCCGACCTTTCCTCCTCCATCTTCCAATCCTACCTCTCCCACTCCAGTTCTCATAATGATCAACGCCAAGATCTCATCAAGATCCAATCTTTCCTCGTCTCCTCACGCTCCGGCGCTCTGTCCTGCCTCATTTGCCTTGAACGCATCAAACCCACCGATCCCACTTGGTCCTGCTCCTCCCGCTGCTTCGCCCTCTTCCACCTCCTCTGCATCCAATCCTGGGCCCACCAGTCCACCACCCTTGCCGCCTCCAGAGCCTCCTCACGTGCCGCCGTCGTCCCCGATGAGAATTCCCTTGTGTGGCCCTGTCCCAAGTGCCGCATCGAGTACCCCAAATCCCAAACCCCTAAGTACTACTATTGTTTTTGCGGTAAAGTTCAGGACCCCCCTCGTGATCCGTGGGTTTTGCCCCATTCATGCGGGGAAATCTGTGGCCGGGCATTGAAGTATAATTGTGGACATTTCTGTCTGCTACTGTGTCACCCAGGTCCATGTCCCGCGTGCCCGAAATTGGTCAGAAATAAGTGTTTCTGTGGGAAATTAGAGGATATGAGGCGATGTGGGTTCAAGAATTTCTCGTGCAATGGTGTGTGTAGGAAGTTGTTGGAGTGTGGAGTTCATAGGTGTGGTGAGATTTGCCATGATGGACCGTGCCAGCCCTGTAGGGAGAAGGGGGCTTATAGGTGCCAATGTGGGAAGGTGGAGATGGAGAGAGAGTGTTGTGACAAGGAATTTAGGTGCAATAGTGCTTGCAATAAGTTGTTAGGTTGCGGAAGGCATGTTTGTGAGAGAGGGTGTCATGAAGGTCAGTGTGGAGAGTGTCCTCTTCAAGGGAAGAGGACATGTCCTTGTGGAAAGAGAGTATATGAAGGGATGGCATGTGATGTTTCTATACCACTTTGTGGGGCAACTTGCGAGAAGCTGTTATTCTGTGGGTTCCATAGGTGCCCTGAGAGGTGCCATCGTGGACCGTGCATTGAAACTTGTAGGACTGTCGTGACAAAGTCTTGTAGGTGTGGGAGCTTGAAGAAACAGGTAAAACTTTGTAATGGTTGGTTATTTGAAATGTGTTATATTCTCTTGTCTTTTATTCAATATTCATTCCATATAATATTTTGTGATATGGGGAATGGTCAATGGAATTTAGAATAGGTTCCTTGCTATCAAGAGTTGACATGTGAGAGGAAGTGCCAGAAACTTAGGGATTGTGGGCGCCATGCTTGTAAGCGCCGCTGCTGTGATGGGGATTGCCCGCCTTGCTCGGAGGTTGGTTTCTCTATTATCTAATGCTCACAGTTACCCAGATGGAGACTGTAGTTAATTACCACAAACTTGTGGACTGCAGATTTGTGACAGGAGACTCCGATGTAGGAACCACAAGTGCCCAGCTCCATGTCACAGGTAGTTTCAATTGTTATTTCTTTTGCAATGTGTGGATGATAGGTTCTTTGATGAATCATTATATTTGGGGAGTATTTGTTGGGTGCATAATTAGTTGAACACTTAGTGAAATGCGCACACACACACACACACACACACACACACACACAAAACCTCATAGATAATGTTGCAAAAGCAAATGAAATGAACAGTTAGCCTCAACGATCTCCTCAGCTGCAGTCTTGCAGTATATCATGAATTTCCTATTGAACTATTTTAAATGGGACTTCTTCACAAGGTAATTGCTTTCTAACATATGAGCTTACTATAAAATGGCAGTCTGACATTAGAATGATTTCTATCTAGATTCTGATAAAAAATGTGTTACTACTGTATGTGAGACTATCAGTATGCATGCTCGTAACAGGAAGCATTTAGGATTGGTGCTGTTAAAATATTTGTGTGATTCATCAGGCAATATATAAGTTACATGTAAATAGTTTCCATTAAAAGATAAATTTAATAGACCACCACCTTTGTCCTAAATCAACCACAGATCTCCAATGACATGTGTAAATGCAGTAGCACACTTCATAGCTGTGATTTTTCCTTTTTAAGAATTGAAGAGCAGCATGGTAGCTTGTGTATTTACTTGTCAGTTCTTAGAAGTGCCATTTTGGTGCTAGACTAATAAAGTAACTAATTAAAACATTAAATATCGACTCGTAAATGGTAAGTCAGTTGTTCTTTTGCGTAAATAACATTCATGGAGGAGACCCAGATAATTAGTTTATATGATGATTGTTATTTTTTCATTTTGTTGTAGAGGTGCTTGTGCTCCTTGCCCATTAATGGTGAGAATTGCATGTTCATGTGGAGAGACACAGTTCGAGGTTAGCATTCACTTCTTACTTGATTGTAGTTAACATGTCGGTTCACTTTATTGGATTTCACTTTTATCCTCTATAATGTTATCTTTTCATTGTGATAAATGTGCCCTTGATTTTGAAAATATCAAAGTTGCTTAGCTTTGCAAATTGGAGGTAAAAGAGTATTGTAGCCAGGTAGATTCAACAATAGTGAGAGATGGGGAAGGAGCAAAGTGACTATTTAGAGAATGAAGAAGGAAGAGATGGTTTTTGGTGGAGTAGAGGCACTCAGGCAGATATGGTGGAAGGTGACAGAGGATTGCCCCCGGAGGAGAGAGTAGATTGGTGTGGACAAGGCAAGGAGGGTCAGGAGAACTCAATTTAAAGGAAATTCTGGTAGCTTAAAGAGTAACAGTGCTGGACAAAGGGAGAGATATAGGTAGTGGGGCTGGTACGCTGGCATGGCTGTGGTGGGAGAATGTGTCTGAGTCACTGAGGTGAAACTAAAGGGGAGAGGCAGATGTGAGAAGATGGGATTTAAGAGAATAGGGGAATTGGGAGAGGGTTAAATGCTATCTTTTTTTTCCCCTTGTTTAAGGTGGGTCAATTTGGTTTTTGGTATGAATAGCCCTACTCAATACCTGAACTCGATTTGGGATAATTATCCCACTAGCAGGCAATCTATTCGAACTAGATCGGGTTGGATGAAACTAAAAATTCCAGTCCAATGCCGTCCATAAATGTAACTGCAAATTTACATCACCCAGCATGGAATTGATGGGAGAATAGACATACACAGCACGAAAAGTAGTTCAGCAAATTTCTTGAGTGAGGGATGTATGAAATCTCCCTTGGACACTTGCGTAGGCCTAGATTTCTATAGCTTTTTGTTGCATGGAATTACTTTGGGATAATTACATTTCCCTCTCCTAAGGTTTGGTGTAATTACACGTAGACCCCCTATGGTTTGGAAAATTACATCTACTACCCCTGAGGTTTGCTTCCATCTAACATATAAGTCCCTCTGTTAACAAAAAATTCACCAAGCTGATATTAACAAAAAAACTAAATGAATATTTACCATTGATTGACTACTTATTATTGATTTATTGCAAGTCAAATATTTTTTTCTGACTAAACTACCCTTATAACGGTAAAGATATACCTCTCACATGCATTAACGCGTGAAGACGTATGAGGGTAATTTGGTCATAAAAATATTTATTTGACTTGCAATAAATTAGTAATAAGTCAGTCGGAGGTAAATATAGATTTTTTGTCAAATTTTCTTGTTAATATCAGCAAAATTGCTAAATTTTGACTAATGAAGGGACTTATTTGTAATTTCCCAAACCACAAGGGGTCTACGTGTAATTACACCAAACCTCAGGGGAGAGATGTGTAATTATCCCAATTACTTTTTTCATTTTGCTTCAACTGTTTCCCTTATAAAGAAAAGAAAAAGGAACAGATACAGAAATTACAGTAATTATATAGTATGCTTGTTTGGTCACATCATGAGATTTTGCTATCTTGATCATCAGTTTGTGCCAGATCTTTGGATGTTCATGTGGTTTAACAAATGCCCATGAACTCAATAGCTCATTTTGGATTTAAGCATGCAGTGGTAGTATGTCATAAAAAATGGTAGTTAATATGGGAGGATGGACTAGCATTTTAATATCTTGCTTCTCACATTGCAAAAGTGGTTTATATTATTAACAACCAAATCTGTCATGAGGCACCTATCGGAATAACTTATCTTATGACTCTTGAAGAGAAAAGATTCTGTCACTTGCTTTGTAAGTTCTATTAAATTTTGAAATATAACCAGGCAAGTGCTTTTGGAGGCCATTGCAAAGTCATAAGTATTCTGCTTCCTATAATTATTGAAAAACCACCTCTTCATGGAATAGATGCATCTTGTTAGGTACTTCTGTATCGGTTATCCTTTTGCTTTAGACATTTTATATTAGTAGGCAAAACTTAATGCTGATTGTATATTGTGCATTGAAAAGAATTTAGAACATGATTTCAGAGCACTCCAATTCCGTTAATACGAAATTTCAGTATTTTACTCCAAGGTTCTACTAACATATTCAAATTGTGGCCAGGTTCCTTGTGGCACAGAGACCGAACAAAAGCCTCCCAAGTGTCCGAAACCATGTCCCATAGCTCCTCTTTGCAGGCATGCTTCGAATTGCAAGGTTGGCTGGCTGATTTGCATTAGTGTAGTATGCTACCCTTCACTTATACTTTCAGGCTATTGAGCAAGACTTTCTGAAATTCGATTTGGCTGTCAATAATGAATGCTTTATCTTAGATCTCTGCTATATGAATTGATTATTATGTCAAATTTAGATCAGAAATCCTACATTGTTTCATGTTTGTGTATTTCCAGCCACACAGGTGCCATTATGGTCCTTGCCCCCCATGTCGCCTAATATGTGATGAAGAATACTCATGTGGTCATAGATGCAAATTAAGGTTTGTTTCAAATACTTGTAGTTTATTTTACAGTTTTCTGCAAGCATTGCCTCATAAATTCTGTTTTTTAAATATTATATGAAGGTGCCATGGGCCTAAACCTCCTCCTATTCCCGAATTTACTTTGAAACCCAAAAAGAAGAAGCTGAACCATCTGAGTGAAGGGACTCCTGGTTCCTCATGTCCTCCTTGTCCGGAAGTTGTGGTGAGGTCATGCGTTGGACATCACATAGGAGCAGAGAGGACGGTTGGTTTCTTCACACTGTATAGGGAAAATTATTTGAAAAATGTAAGAAAAAAGAAAAATTAATGAAATGGGAAAATTTGAAAATGTTTAAAGGTTTAGGCAAAACTGGTGTTTGTAACACCACTTTTGCCTCGATTTCTATTTTTCAACAATTAGTTCGGTTTAAAAAAATTTAAAACAAAAGCCATATCTGGGATTTGAAATCCCAGATATGGGACTTATTTTTTTTTTAATTATATTTAAGAATCGTTTGAAACCACGGTTCTTACAAAAAAAAACAAAAAAAAAATATATATTTCAAAGATATGATTGGACGCATGCATGTAAAGTTGCATGCGTCCAAACCAAAGTTGCATGCATGTAAAGAAATGGGATTTGAAATCCCATTTCTGAAAAGTTATCAGAAATGGGATTTCAAATCCCATTTCTGAAAGTCACGAGCAGATTGGACACATGCATGGAGCATGTGTCTAAATATTATGCATTAAATCTGGTGTTTGAAACACCAGATTTAATGTGTTGTATATTCGTCCCTCCCTATAAATTTGACCGAAGGACCACAAGTATTGCAGTTGTCTTGCCGAAAAAAATTTAGCAGTTGAAAACGATACAGTGCCTCCTGCATGTGGATGTCTTGCATGTGTCGTTGAAAACGATACAGTTGAAAACGATACACCATCTTCGTGGATGTCTTGCTTGTGTTGTAAATATAATAACGATACAGTGTTGCCCGTAAAATCAGCACATAATATTCCACCGAGAATGCACATAGCACATACTCGTGCCTCCTGCAATACCTCCTCAAAAGGGCTATCACTATCGCACGTATTACTTAGCAATCATTCATGCAAGACAGTGAGCTTTATTCTCGAATTTTTCAAAGCCTTCTCATCCGGTTGAAATCCCAAAAGTTGATGGCAATAATTTTGCCACTGTTGAGTAGTCCACTTTGTATCTACTCCAGTAATAAAATTGCCTTCAATTGGAATACCCCAAATGATTGCGACGTCCTGAAGTGTCACTGTCGCCTCACCAATCGGAAAATGAAAAGTATGGGTTTCGGGTCTCCATCTTTCTACTAAAGCAGTAATAAGATGTTGGTCAATTTCAATATGACCACACTGAATAACGCCTAAGAAACCCATGTTCTGCAACACTTGTAAAACACGGATATGGCGTGGAACAAGTTGAAGAACCCGAAAAAAAGAAATATCACCACGCCGTACATTTAAAATTGTGTCCTGACCTATAGGCACATCTTCAGATCTGTGAGTTGATTGCCCATATAATACACTGTTATCACGTGGACCAAAATTAGCCATTGTAAAAAAAATTTCAACTGCTAAATTTTTTTCCGGCAAGACAACTGCAATACTTGTGGTCCTTCGGTCAAATTTATAGGGAGGGACGGATATACAACACATTAAATCTGTGTTTCATTTAATGCATAATGCATGTGTCCAATCTGCCCCTGACTTCAGAAATGGGATTTGAAATCCCATTCTGATAACTTTTCAGAAATGGGATTTCAAATCCCATTTCTTTACATGCATGCAACTTTGGTTTGGACGCATGCATGCAACTTTACATGCATGCGTCCAATCATATCTTGAAATATATATTTTTTTTGTACGGTTCTGAAATGTAATTTAAAAAAAAAAATAAGTCCCATATCTGGGATTTCAAATCCCAAATATGCCTTTTAAATTTTTTTAAACGAACTAATGTTGAAAAACAAATCGAGGCAAAACTGGTGTTACAAACACCAGTTTTGCCTAAACCTTTAAACATTTTCAAATTTTCCCATTTCATTAATTTTTCTTTTTTCTTACATTTTTCAAATAATTTTCCCCACTGTATATAGGCTTTTTTATTACCTTTGAAATCATTATGTTCTGTCTTCTCAGATGTGGGAAATAGTCATACAATCTGGATCTGAAATAAAGTTTTATTGAGATTATTGAACATATATCTTATTGCCCTACCTTTTTCCTCTTTTAATGGTTTGTTCAAATAAGGCAGAATTTCTTGTGATAACTTGTGCGGGAATCCTCTCCCTTGTGGCAATCATTATTGCACCTATGTATGCCATCCCTTGGAAAGTCATTCGTCAAAATCAGATAATTACCGGAAGGCGAGTCCTGTGAAGAGTGCAATCTCCCTTGTCAGAAGTGAATTCGTCGTGATCCACTCATAGCATTGAGTTCTGAACTGTAATTGAACTTTTTGGTTACTAATATATATTTCATGCATTGGTCATTATTTCTCTGGAATCCATCTCATATATCTGCTTATCAGAAACTACAACTGATGCTGCATACTGAACTTATTAGCTTGTCTTCTTTGTTCATGATATTATTCTTTTAGGAGAGAGATCCTGCATGTCCACATCCTTGCCCCCTGCCATGTCATCCTGGAGAATGTCCGCCTTGCAAGGCGCTGATTAAGCGTTCCTGTCATTGTGGTCCATGGTACACGTTTTTGAGTGTATATATTTTAATTCCATGTCAAAGAAAGAGCAAATGGCTGTTCGTTCATGCAACGGACCTTGCCACAGGTAATATCTATAGCTCTGCATCACAGTAACTTCATTGGAAATTGACATGTTTGCTATTTGATTTTTTTCCCCCAAATAAAAGCAAATCACTGTTCTAAACTCTAGTGAGAGAGACTAGTCATGTTTAGACTTTTTTTTTTAAAAATTATTTGTTATCCCATGGATTTTTTTCAAGTGTGTATATCTGAACTTCCCTATCTTCATCCCTCAACTCAACCTGCAGCTAAATAATATAGATTTCTTACTGCATGTTCCTTCTGAGGAAAATAATAGTCTAGTGACAAAGAAAACAAAAGTTGGAAACCCAGATGCATCCTTGTACGAGATCCATCATTCTCGCGCCAACTTTTTCTCTAATCTAGTCAACTACCACACTCAACCCATAATGACAAAACTTTTATTATCACTAAAGAGCTTTTGATGAGAGCGTAGCAATGTTCTCCAATGATGATCAGTGTTTCGCATAGTGAAATTTCTTTTGGTCTAGAATTTGCTGTTGCAATCAAGGTCCTGGGATATGTGCCACTGCTTAGAATGTGGGATGTAGAGACATGATATAAGAGCAGCACCTGCACTAAAACTTATTTGCTGATAATTCACATCTGTAAGACTGTTTTATTTTATTGGTTGTTTATTTTATCCCTGCAAAGTGAAACTGGTTCTTTTTGCAGCCTCTATTCAGGGTAAATAATTTTGTTTTCTAAAATGTTTGTCATTCTTTCTCATCCTTCTTTTTCTTTGGTTTGGGGGTTGTGATTAATAGGATATAATTGGACACATCACATCAGTATAGGTAATTTCCGCATGTTCTTCAGCAAGTATCACAAACGACGCATATGGACACATACCTGTGTCTATCAGTTCTATTTTTCCATGATAAGATATGTCGGTTTTTTATTTCTATCTGTGCCTTCTATTCCTTGAGTTATGTTTGTTTCTTCTCTAATTTCTGTAATGCAAAAATAAAATTGATAATGTTTTTGGATTTGCAGAAAGTTGCCAAACTGTACACATTTGTGCCCAGAAACATGTCATACTGGTCCCTGTCCATCACCGGACAAGTGCTCTAAGAAGGTAAGTAGTGTTGTATGATCTTGTGAATCATTGTCATCTACTCATATATGATCGGGTAATGAACTGAATTTCAGTTTATGAAGACAAGCTACCAACACCTCCATTTGCTCTGATGTGTCCTTCATTTGTTCAGAGTTAATAGCTGGCCAGCAGAATCTAATAAAATAAGATATTTAGAAGAGTTTTGGATTTTGTTACGACAATCCTCTGTAAAACACCCACAGAAAAGGAAGAAAAATTTGCCTTGTTCATCTTTAGCATTTATTCTCTACTTCTACTTCCCCACACATACCAAGCTTCACATTGAGGTAGGTGAGGAGTACATTTGAAGAATGAAATACTGGATAGAAAGGGTCGTGGAGTGTTAATTTAACTCTTTTCTTTTCCTTCCAAAGGGAGGGTGAGGGTCAGGATTCTTATTGTCAAAACCAACCCTTTTATCAACAGATCCACGTGAGCAAAAGAAACAGAATGATAAGATAAGTTGCTTAAACCCCTCGTATTTGTTTTGTAGGTAACTGTGCGCTGTGCATGTCAAACCTTGAAAAAGGAGTGGCTGTGTCTGGATGTGCAAGCAGCATATCACAGTACGGGTTGTGATCCCAAAGATGTACCCAAGAATCAGTACGGAGTTGGACTTCTTCCTTGTGGTAATGATTGCAAGAGCAAAGTGAAGGTCCCTGATGCAGAATTACATTTTCGTCAAACAAAGCCCCCTGAGGTAATGCCAATGTATTCTAGCTGTACCAGGGGAAGAATCACATGTATTAGTATTTCGTCCTGATTCTGCATGTAAATTGATTGGACACATATCATATCTCCGAAGTTTGTCTCTACTGACACAATTCTCAGCCGATATTTAAAATCACAGTGGTTTGTCTATTCGTTGGCAGGAAAAGGAGTCTGAAAAGCTACTACTGTATCAAAACGTAGAAGACGACGACAAAGGGTACATGAGGAAGAAAATACTTCGACACTGCAGGTTTGGCTGTATTCTTAAGCAAACAAGTGTACGTGGCTCTTGTCGCTGCTGGTTATTTTCCTTACCATAAACAAAATTGATTCTGAGTGCAGAAAATAGTTTCCGTGGCTCGATCGGTTCTGCTGCTGCTTTTTGTTGCCGTTATTATAGTTGCATCTGCATACTTCGGCTATAAAGGTCTCATGTGGCTGTCCGACTGGATGAACGAATATGAAACTCGACAAAGAACACGACATTCACGATTCTAGCCTGTCTAGGTCCCCGCATTTCGACAAACGCTGTTCTTTTATTAATTCTTGTTCAATTTTGAAGGTAAACTTAAAACCGAACTCGCCATACAAATTCCTGGTAGAATTTTGTGTGTTAGTATATTATTTCATGTTCCCTTTTTTTAGTTTTCCCCAGTAAGATTATCATACATATGTGAAAAAGTACATGCAATGGACCATTGTATTAGTCTTTGACATACACAAAAGTAGGTTTGTCTTAGAACTGAGATTCCACTTGTTTTATGACACTCTAAATGAGTTCAAGGATGTTTGTTTTGTGCCTGCCCTTCTGCACCTTCTCTTCCTACTTGCTGTTGCTCTTTAGCCTAAGATGATGGAGCTTTCCTGTTGTGCTGTAGACATGAACTCTTAGGCTCGGTGAAAAAACATGATATGCAGGAAATTGTTATTTTGACAGTTAATCAAACGTTGGTTGATACTGTCTGAGTAGCATGATGTCTATTTCTCTATCTTATAAGATATTGAAATGTGTTTGGTAATTTCTTTGAGAAAAGAGCTCAAAACATCAAAAAATGAAATGTTATGAACTTATAAAATATTAATTAAAGAGTAAAGTGAAGTATTAATAATATTGATGTGGGAATGTATCTCATGAAGATCGTATTAAAACCTGCTCCGAGTACATTTTCGATTTTCAAACAAATTTTGGATTCAATTTAGGATCTTTATGACTCGACACGCAGCAATTCAAAATCATATAGTTGGGGATAATTTATAAATAATTGCCATTCTTGCGGTAGGTAACAAACTTTTGTTATTATAGCATCTTACAACCTCTACTTACTCTTCTTTCACGACTTACCTGACTTGCATCGGAGGGTTACAACTAGGTCTTTTTTTTACGTGATTCTGATGATGGTCTGTTCTTACAATAGAGAGATTCAAGGAGTAATTTGCTTCTTTTGATTAATAATCATCTAAATTCACTAAAAAACACCTTAACTCGAAAAATAAATGTAATAAATATATCGAGTCTTTGTTTTTTGGATGTCAAATTAAAAGACATATATATATAAATTGGGTTGAGTTTATTATTATTTTTTTCCTAAAAGTAGTTATCAGATTCCAAATATTTTACTTCGGAATTTAGATGCTTTTGAGAAGAAAAATCTTGCAAACGATTTCAAACATTTTCTTATAAGTTGGGTCAAAAACTCATTCTATGTCTAGAAAGTATGTAAGGCCGACATCAAGTTTAGGTGTGGGGAGGGGACGACTGCTGGGACACGCTTTTAGACCCAAAATTCTGATAATACTTAACTCTCTGAGTTTGGCGTCTTTAAAACCTGTTTTTAGTATTAGAAACAATTAAATATATATATTTAAGACATTCTAAATAAGTAAAATATGCTACCTATTCTTTTTTGGTATTGTTTCACCTTTATTCCAAAACATTAAAAAAAAAAATTAACCACAATTAAAACCTTTGAATCAAATTTTGGCAATTTTTTTATTTTTCCCTCCTATCCCAATGCAAATTTGTAAGGCTAATAGCATTTGATTCCCATGTGAAAGCACTAATAGACACAAAAGCCCGTTCAACAATAAAAAAAAGCAACATAATACCTGAATTTTTAAAAATAAGTTCATTATCTCCGGCGTCAAGGGGTCATTCTCTCTCTCTCTCTTGAAGTTCAGAAAGTTGTGTTGTCTTTTCTCATAAACTATATTTTTATTTAGGGTTTGTCGAAATGTTAAATATGATTGATGAAACCAAAATGTTATTGGCCCAAGGAGCCCAAACCCTAGCAAGGTCTAGGAGGATTGGCCTAGGACCTGTGGTTAGGAATCAGAGCTCGGAAAAAAGGAAGGCTGTATGAGCTGAGGCCTCGGGCAGACAGGTCATTCCTCAAGAAACGAAGCCAACACGTGGCCAGATCTCGTTGAGCTAGCTTGATCATAGGTATTTCCGACTGTTACAACAAACATCCAAGGATCTGAAGGATTTATGTGGTCTATCCCAACCATCCTCCCTGAAATGTGGAATACATAATCAAGAGAGGAGCCCTTAGCACTTAGGATACTTAGATCCCTGGAAGCAACCAAATGGTTGGACTTCTCCATCTAGGTAAGGGAGGAGGCTATCCTCCTCGTAAAACTAACGTCTTCTTGATACTTGTCCATAAAAAAAATTAATTTTTATTTTATTATTCATTGCTAATCTTTTTATTCATAATTATTTTTTTTATGATTGTCTATAGACTTGAATTTCAGACAGTTAACGTGTTTTTTTGTAGGTCTCTTCGCAAAATCCAAATCTAAAGTTTTTGAACTAAAATATTGAAACAACTAATGTTTTACTTGCATCAATAATAAAGGTCCACAAATCCATGACAGATTGTAAGTAAATAATAGGACAAGATAAACATTTTATTACCTTAAATTGTGTAATTTTAATTAAAAGATGAACTCTCATTAGTAGCGGCAAATTTCAATTTTCAAACCACCATAAGCAACCTGTGCCTCATTGGTCCAAGGACTCACAGTCTTCTCCAAGGATTGGGTGCGTAAATATTATTTCCAAAGTAAAATTAATGAAAAAGACCTAATAGGTGCTAATCAATATGAAACCCTAATTATTAATTTAACTCATGAGTATCGAGCTGCAATAACACCATAATGGTCTTTTTAAAATTATAAAATGTATGTTAACACTATGATACTTAAATCAGTAAGAGGTGCAATAAAATAAAATGAAAAGCTCAAGTAAAAAACGTAAGATTGAGATAGAATAAATTATGCAAATCTAAATATAGAATGTCTGAAGATGCATAAAAAAATGAAAATTTGTGGACAAGTGTTGATGGAAGGAATTCGTGCGGCGTTGTTGTTTGAAAAGTAAAATGAGCTTAATTTGTTAGCTTGACTTACCTTAACTCTTATTTATAGAGATAGCTTTGGAGAGATTTTAGAGTCAGTTAGAGGTAGTTGAGATATCTACTCTCCGGGATGATATTTATTTAATTTTTAGAGTTATCTTCTAAAACACATGCCAGTTTAAAAGTGATCCCGTCAGGTCAAATGCAAATACAGGAGAGTTAGTTATTTGTTGCTTCCAATAGCTCGATCTAGTTGGCTTCATCGTCTTTGTTGAGCACCCTTTTAGGGCAACGTGACCCCAGATGTGTAGAAATACGGTTGATGTAGTGGTCCTGTTGTTTGGTATGAGCTTGTCGATACAGGCCTTGTTTGTTGGTGTTGTTCTGTCAACAAGGTGATTGGATTGGACTGACAGGCTTGATATCTTTATTGTCTATAAATTATGGTTAGGCCCAATTATAAATTATGGTTGGGCCAATAAAATTGGGCCTGATGGACTAAGCAGATGGGGATTTGATTCTTTGACTTTTGTATGGTCTAGATTTGGACATTGGACTTCAGAAAATAATTATCGTAGGCATCAAACTTAATTAAAATTCATTATTCACCAAATTTTTCTAAGTTTTGGTGATTGAGGTGGAATTAATGAGCTCTAGCTTAAAACTATTAATTTTTGTACCTATCAAATAATGCATTATGAATTTTGATATATATATATATATATATATATATATTATACATATAAATTTGTATGAATCCATATGTCGTAAAATTTATCCTTAAAATAAGCTCGAAATCAATATTACTAATATGGATTCTCGAGTTGGTCAAATTGAGTATGACCCGACCCAATAAAAAATGTTATTTTCTCTTTATGGGAGGTTTTTAGTGTTCAATCCCTATCACCATTTTCTTAGAAAGAAAGTCCAACAATCCCCAAACAATTAAAAAAAAGGCAAATAAAAGAAACAAAACAAAAGTTCTATTTTGTTTATTAATTGCACATATACATACTTTTTTTGCAATAGAACTTTCCTACAATAAAAAATATTTAATTACACCCATACTCCCTAAAAAAATTTAAAATTACATTTTCTTAAAAATATTTTAAAATTATACTTACACCATCTTTCGAAATTCGCTAACTACACTTGATCCCGTTTTGTTAGGATTTGGAGAAAAGTATTAAAGTTAGCAAAATAATTGCACAAATTAACTTTAACCCTTATTTAATATTTTCATGTAATAGTTTGTACTTATAAAAGAAAAAATATAATGATGTTAACATCACACTATATATTATATATTATTTTTATCTCTTATAAATATAAAAATATATATGAGAATGTAAATCAGGAAAAAATAATAATAATAATAATAATAATAATTATTATTATTATTATTATTATTATTATTATTATTATTATTATTGTTATTGTTATTATTATTATTTTATTTACATTAGCATTTTATGTCCAAACTCTAACGTAAGAAAGTCAAGTATAAAGCGAGAATTTTCGGAAGAAGTGTAAATGTACTTTCAAAACTTTTTTTTGGAGAAAAATGTAATTTAGTATTTTTAGAGGAAGTTTGAGTGTAATTAATTCGAAAAAAGTTATAATAATCTTATTTCATTGATAAGATTTGCAACTTGATCTATACTCCATTTGCGAAAATTATCTACTTTGATTTTGTATTAATCTTATAATTATGTCCTGAAAAGAAAAAATCTTATAAATAATTTAAACTTCTTGTTTATAATAAATATAGAACGAATATGTACACGTATACTCGTAAAAAAAAAATACATTAGCAAATAATCAAATTTTGCTCCATCTAACTCAAGAAATCAGATTAGAAATAGGGCCCACTCAAGTTCTCGCTGGTGACGTGATAAACTCAGAGGTGCCTCACCGCCGCCGTCCATTATTATGAACCACCGGTCCACCGCCGTGACGTCGGACGTACTTGCTCAGACATTTATTCACCAATGATATTGCAGTATGAGAAATATAACCGAATTATATTAATAATTATTAATTAATATTCGGTGGGCCCCGGGGTAGGTACTAAATAGATCAAGCATTTCCACGGCCAGTTGAGTGGAGGGTCCACACTCCACATCAATGAGGATAATGCACCTGATCCACGCTCCACACGTGTCAACATGTTGAGGCTTAACTGCCTTAAATTGACTGCTTGTGATGAGAAATCAAAAGGTCAACAACATCCAAAAAGCGCTTTTTCCTTTAAACGCAAAAGTGGACCACCCTTTGCTATACTACGCTTTTTGCAATCTTCAAATTGGTAAATTTCAATTCCCTTTTTTAAAAAAGAAAAATTATCTCGAATTTAATTCCATTAAATGTACATTTATATCATGATGAATGTATTATATTTAATATATAATTAATGTATAATTTAAATCATATGATAAGCACATTAATATTTGTTACATAATTAGTTTAGTATAATTTTAATTTGATCCAAGTAAAATTTATTCTTTTTCAATAGTACCAAATCTTTTGTGTGTTCTTGAAAAAGCCCGTGTTTTATAATTTAAAGTTTTACAAATGCTTAAAATAAAGTTTTTATCAGTTTATTGCTAAAAGTAAATTAACAAGAATGTTTTTTATTTACATTTCTATTGTAAGACTATTTAACTTAAAAGCTATAATTAGCTTCCTATCCTTCTACAATTTATAAGTAAAATTATAAATATTAAGTTGTATTCCAAAACATTCCAATATCAATTTCTTTCCAATTTTCACTTTTGTTTTTACAAAAACTCCAATTTTTTACCAATACTTAAGTTATAATCTATTTCAAAAGTAGAAATTACTACGGACGATTTCTATTAATAATAGCAATACTTAAGTTACAACTTTTTCTACAATTTGCTTCCACCACAAAAATAAAGACTAATATGCGATTCTTAAATTGTAATTTTTTCGACAATTTATTTCCACCACAAGAATAGAAACTATTACAAAGAATGTGTATGAGTAATAGCAAAACTAGTCGTCTATACATGTATGGAAATCATAGTTGTACATAGGAAAACACAATACCATTCAAACAAGTAACAACATTTTCATCAGTGTTCTTGTTTCATCAGCAATTCGTTCTCAGTCATAATCAATTAGGCATGTTCTCATCTTCCATATCATATGCAAGAATTGCTTGTGCAATGCAAAATGGGAAACTAGAAATTCATACTTTCTTGATTTCAAATCAGAAATTATGTGGAAAAAAAATAGTGGTGGCTGTTAGTGTTCTACAAAATCCTACACTACAGCTCATGTTAGAACAGAGAAACAACCTTTACACTTGACAAATTGTACCCACATATCTAGCTGAAAAATCTTGGAAAGAAGGAAGGAAAAAAGAGGAAAGAATCGAATTTCTTTATACTATGTCTAATTCTTTAATCTGAAATAAAGGAGATTGGACCACTAGAGATGCTGCCATGGCTATCATCACATAGACTCAATGCTCGTTCCAGATTAGCGACAATGTCAGTCATTGTAGGCCTATCTTTGCCTTCCAAATGCACACAGTGCATTGCGGTGTAGGCCACCAGTTCCACCGCCTCCGATTCGTTCATTTCCAGTGAACCAACTCGAGGGTCCAAAATCTTGGATAGTTCACCGGCCATGATTGCTGGCACAGCGTAGTCGACCAGGCTGATTGGTGCCCCTCCGTTTTCGCCCATCTTGAATATAGCCCTCTTCCCTGTCAAAAGTTCTAACAACACCACTCCAAGACCATAAACATCACTCTTTGCTGTCAACACATTTAGTCCATAATATTCAGGGTCAATGTATCCCACTGTACCCGCAGCCTTGGTTGGCCTATAATCACGATCGTTCTCAGGCCCCATTAGCGACAATCCAAAATCAGACACTCCAGCAGTCCAATTTGCATCGAGCAATATGTTTGAAGACTTAATGTCTCGATGAATTATTGGAGGAACTGCATAGTTGTGGAGGTACTCAATCCCACGAGCAGCATCCAGCGCAATCTTGATCCTCATTTTCCAAGAATTCACAATGCTACTACTCCTTTCAATGTTGTTCTTGTCATGCAAATGATCATACAGAGCTCCATTCTTCATATACTCGTAAACTAAAAGCCTCTCGTCCCTCTCATCACAGTAACCCACTAGCCTAACCAAATGCTTGTGATGAAGCCGAGACAAGAACGCTAGTTCCGACTCAAACGCACTCTCCTTCTCTTGAAACTTCTTTGTCTTTGGACCCGTCTCACTTCTTTTAATGGCTACTTCACGACCATCAGGAAGTTTCCCTTTATAAACGACCCCAAAGCTCCCAGCTCCAATCTTGTTCTCTAAAGAAAAATCATTGGTAGCAGCAACAAGGTCCGAGAACAAGAACTCCTCAGCCCTGTCGGTGTGTTTCGACGATGTCCCACTCCTCTGGCGCCTCATGAGTATAGAACCTTGGCGCCTAAGAGTGGACGATCGCGAAGGTGGACTGCTACTAGACTGTTGAGCAGCATTAGAACCAGTAATGGTTGGCTGCACAGAATTATGAATCTTCTTCTTCCCAAAACAAACACCAGTCCACAAACAATAAACCACTGTACAAATCCCAGCCAATCCACCAACCGATCCAACAACGGCGAAAGCCAATAAACCCCTTCTGAGCCCTTTAGAAGGCAAAGAAGAAGGGAAGGACAATAACAACTAGTGGAGGTGCAACTGATGGCGGTGAAAGTGGTGGAATTGAAGTTGGAATATCACAAGGTCTACAAATATGACCATTTCCAGAACAAAGTACTTGAGATTCAGGGTATAAATTGCACTCACACACATTCTCCACGCACGGCCCCGGAAGAGTCTTCTGCAAAGGCAGCTCTATCCCAGAAGCATAATACCGATTAGGCCAACCGGGACCCCAACAAATAACCGCGAAATTGTTTGTGATCAATCCACAAGTAAAATCAAGCCCTGCAACAATTGATTCAAACGAAATGCCATCAGTTATACTACTAGAGAATTCACCATTTCCACCCCAACAAACCCCGTGCGGCTCAGTCTTCTAATCGCGCAGCTGTGGTTGGCCCCAAGAGCCAGAGCCCTGTATTCATACGCCGTATTTGCGGGTACGTTCAGTTGTCCATTATCGTTATTCCCTTTACAGACTACAAATCCTGCATTATTCATCCCGCAAGCAAACCTTCCCCCAACCTGAATATTCATCATCGAATAATTCTTGAACTCCGATTGTATCGAAAGAGAAGTGTCATCATCGCCCCAGCACAAAACCCGGTTATAACTCTCAAGAACTCCGCAAGAAAATCCCAAACCCGGATGAAATCACGCGAAATTGAGGATTCCCAGTAAGAAATAGAGCCGAAGAAACACTATTTCCTCGCCAGCAAATCGCATTATTATCCCCCGAAGTAACGTTCCTCAACCCACAAATTTGAGTGTCGCCAATCACGAGCGAAGTCAGCGGAGTCGAAGCGTCGTCGTAAATTCTCTTCGGGTTGAATGTTGTATTCCAGCAGAGGAGGCTGAAGCCCCCGGACCGAAAGCCGCAAAGGGTGTCCCGGCCGCCGGCAACGGCGTCGAAGGAGGTGGTGGGAAGGATGGGCGGCAGTAACTCGCCGTTCCGCCAGCATTGAATCTGTTGGATTGGCTGCTGCGCAACTATCGTGCAAACGGCGATGGCAGAGCCGTAGACTACGGCGAGGGTCGCGGTGGAGCCGCCAAGACCATGGACGGAAGGCGGAGGAGGGCACACGGTGGCAAGAAACAATAAGGTGGCGGAGATGACGGCTGAAAAGGGTGTCGTCATCAAAAGGGAGCTGCTACTTTTAGAGTGATGATCGAAGTGGCCCTCATTTGTAGATAGAGAAAGGGGAAGTTCTACTCTGCAGGGAAGAGGAAGAGTTTGGGGAAATTTTGCAACTTTTCATCCTATCTCAGTCTGTTGAGGAGGCTTTACAACTTTCACACCATATTTTGAAATATAATCAATTTTTTAATCTTACATAATGTTTAAAAATATTAAATTAAGATTTAGGATATATTATAATAAGTTTTGATGAGATTTAATATTATTATAAATGTCATCTAATTATTTAAAAAAATTATCAATATTTCATAATATTTTCTTAAATTATGTAATTTTTGAACAAGGATTTGAAAATTTTCACTTCGCTTTTATTGTTCTTTTTTCTTTTTGAAAAAAAAAATTATAGTAAAAGTTGACGAGGCAAATTTTTCTTCTTGCCCTTCTAGTCCATAAAATTATTCAACAGAAAAAAAAAAATAAATGGATGAAAACGTAATGAAAAATAATGAATTGACTAGTTATTGAATGGACACTACAATAAGAAGTATATTATCGATAATTTTTTAAATAATGATATGGTATTTAAAATTATGATAAACCACAGAAAAACTCGTTGTATTTTACCATAAAATTTATGACAGAGTAGGTGAATTAACTATCTCTTTCAATCTACTTCACAATAATTTGAATATTTAAAATTATTAATTTTGGTTAATAGTAATGTTTTGAAAATAATGTATAATTAGTATTAAAATAAAACATAGTATAAATTTGTGAGTGTTATTTCAATCATGCCATAGAAAAAAATAATTTATAAAAATATAAGAAATTATCGTCAACTTATCTTATATTTACAAATAAATGATACAGTAAAAATATCTTTTTTATAAATTAAAAAAAAAAACAGAGAGAGAATACAAGTGCAATACACATAAAAATAATATAAGAATAAATTATATGTTAGCTCCCTAATAAGAAATGTAGTTATTATTTTTAATATTTAACTTTTAGCTATTTTTATATTTATTTTAAAAATTCAATTTACCAAATATCAAATCAAAATGCTAGAAAAAAATCGATAATTATCGAACTCGAATCAATTAATTTAATTCAATATTTGACGTAGTGAATTTTGGGCTCGATTCAATTCGATTTGATTTTACTAAATAGACAGTAAGTCTACAAGTCCATATATTTGTTTTTTATATTTTTTAGCCATAATTTTTTGAAAAAAATCATACTAAAAACTTTTTTTTTTTGGTTCCCAAAAGTTTTATTTATTTATGTATTATTTATAATTTTGAAGGTACAAAATCAAATTTGTAAACCTTCTATACTTGAGGACTATGATATCCTCAAAAGTCATGTAGAGATATGGATATTTGAAATTTAAGTTTATTATCTTGTGTCAGTTGATGTTATTTATGGTGGATATCCATAGATATAGTGAATTTATTGTTTTATATTTTGATATAATAATGTAATTTTTATTTTTATTTTTATTTTTATTTTTTGAAAAGAAGAACGGAAAACATAATTGAAGATTTCAAATTAACTGATAATTTAATAAAATTGTGGTGGTGGGCCTATTATTTTGAACGACACGCTAAAAGAAATATGATTTCATGTTTGATTATCATAGTAAAAATAAAAATATTACGGCGATTACTGATTAATTACGAATGTACAATTGTTATTATCATTATTTTTGCGTACGAGATCAAAACATTAAATGTAGTTAAAAGCAACAGGAGATATTAATCAGTCGTGGTTGAATCTTAATTTTTCATATTATTTTATTTAACTATGTTAGATAGTATTGATTTACTATGATATTTTAACCCAGAATTGTCATAATGTAAGGAATAATACATATTTGCAAGTGATACCATAGATTCAAAAATTCTTATTTTTTTTTTTCATTTTTCAAGAAAAGATAAAGAGGGTGACGAGGGTGAAAATTTTACAAGATCTTCTGTAAAAAAAAAAAAAAATTGAGCGCAAATCACAGGATTGTCCCCTCAAAAAATCAATTTAAGCTGATAACTCTGTAAAATTTAACTTACATGATTAAAATTGTATTTTTTTTTCCCTCTACTTTACATATCATACTTCCATATTCGTATTGCACCGTATCTGTATTCACATCTACATATTAATTAAAATTAAAATTTTTTAATATTCAGAATCATATAAGTTCAAAATCTTGAAAAGGAATGAGGCGTCGAATCAGTCAAATAACATTTATTTGTGACCAACGTTGAGAAATCACGTAGCAATTTCAAAGGAAGAATAGAGAAAGAGATGGAGACGGAGGACGAGCTCCCAACTGCACCGTTGTACGGGGTTTGTATAAACGGACTATAGTACTATTTAATATTCGCTCCAAATAAATAATTTTATTTGAGTATGTTTGTGCCAGAATATTATAATAAAACCAAATATAAGTACTTGTTTTATCATTCCAACTCAGCTGTAGATTTAATTAATAAGCTGCAATTATATATTAAATATTAATATGCCCAAACTGTTACCAGCTTTGAGCTTAATTAATTAAAATTTCAGGCTCAACTTTTATTGAGTAATCAAATCTGTTCGAAAGTAACATCATACTATGAAAAAACATTTAATTCATAATATATAGGAACAATTACATTGTTTTTTTTTTTTTTTTAAGCTTTGATGCAGTTACATATAAATTTTTTGTGATTTGAAAAAATATATATAGTACTATTGATATTTACTTTCGTCTAATGATCAATAAATCTCTCATTAGTTAAAATTCACCGAATTTGTTGTATTAGCAAATAACATTGAATAAAAATTCATATTTATCCACAACTGACTTATTGTAGGTCAACTATATTATTTTTTGACTCAAACTACTCTTATAACAGTGAAGATACATCTAACATGCATCAACGTGTGAAAAATAGTAGTTTGATTAGAAAAAAAATTTTGTTTCATCTGAAATAAGTCAATGATAAATCATTTCGGTGTAAAAATAGATTTTTTTTATTCAATTCTTTTGCTAATATCAACAAGTTTGATAAATTTGTCTAACAGATGAATCAATTTATTAGAAGAAAGCAAACGTCAACGGTACTAGATGTAATTCCCGAAACCACATGAACTCATTGTGTAATTATCCCTAATATATAACTATATATTACGTTGACACCCATTAAAATTTGCACAAGCATCCCCAATTTTTTACAAAATTATAAATACACCCCACGATTATGTGTCAATTTAACTTATCTTGAGGGATGTTTGTGTAAATTTTTGCTTCTTAGTGAGTGTCGATGTAAATATAATTGCAATTTCATGAGGTGTATATATAATTTTGCAAAGAGTAAGTTGTGGGGAGTATTCTCATGTGATAATCCACATGGTTTATGTTGCATGCAGGTACCGGTTACAATCAAATTATTATTAGGGTAAATTACAACGATCTCTCCTGAGATTTGGCATAATTACGAATACTCCCTTATTGTTTGAAAATTATCAATGCGTCTTTGATTTTAACGATTGTCTAACAATTAGCCTATTCCCATTTATTTTTTATGATGAACTGATTAAAATGCCCTTGTGAATTAAGAATTATAACTTTATTATTTTTTTTATGGATTAAGGGATACTTTTTTTATAATTTTAAAAAAATTTCCACCCACCCCATTCATTTTCTGTACAAATTTTAATTTAAAAACAAAAAATTATAGTAAGTTCAAAGATAATTTCATATCTCCATCCAAAATTATATAATTTCAACAAATATTAGAAGGGTATTTTTAATTTTTAAATAATAAAAAATTATTTATAATTATATCAAATATCATGCAACATAGTGATTATCTTTATTATTATTAGGTTGTGATTATTAAACAGTATAAATTCCAAATTTGTCAGAAACCAGTGTTAGAAAGTTCTCTTTACCTAACTTTAACTTTGTAGGATCAATATAGTTTGGATAAAAATATTTGGTTTCATTTATAAAAGTCCATTAATTTGAAAAACATTGGATATTTGAAATACCGAGATACGAATTTAAATGCATTTTTTATTATTTTTTTTTTCTTAACTTTTTATGGTAGCATTCGAACTGCATATTTTTAATTCATGATCCACGTCCTTTTTTTTTTTTTAGAGTTCATCCTTCTCGCCAGAAAAATTCATGTGTATCTCACGTATTCTTTTGAAATTGGATTACTGATCCTATTGACACATTTTTGTTCTTAACTCATTAAGGTAGCATTTTCATACTGTAATCTTTTGATTTTTGCAATTTTAGTCCTTTTCTTCGTCAGAATTCACCCTTCTTGCCTGTGGAGGTGAATTCTAACTGAAAGAGGAATTGAAATGATGAAAATTAAAACAATACAGAACCAAAATGCTACTTCTAAAAGTTAAAGGACGAAAATGCGAAATGGCATACATTTAACACGTTTAGTATATGTCACGATAGTATATTTACCACGGTTCTTCGTATGATCAAAAATATTTACCATGATTTTATCTATTGCTAATATTTTGGCATTGTTTAATCAAACGACCAACAACTATTGAATAGCAGTTAATTATTAATCACCATGGTTTATTATTTTTACCTATGATAATTACTTATGTCCTATTGTGTAGTAAATGAAATAAAAGAGCAAAAATGTCATATTCTTGGTAGTGTGGACGCAAATGTTATCTAAAATTGGTGATGATGATAGAAATAGACACATCCATCATCATAATTTGCTTACCCTTCTCAAGAAAATAGACAAATTTGACTTGCGAACAAACCAATTTTCTTAAATTGAAAGTAATCCCTATATAAAAATGTAGTTTTACCATGTGTTATTTTTCGTTATAGCACGTAGTTCTTGTGTGCATATAATAAATAATATTTATATTTTAAAATATATTATAAATAAGAATAAGATATATAAATCAATACATTATATGTTTTAAAAAATTAATTTAAAGATATTATCGATACAAAAAAAAATAGTAAGTGAATTTTTCATATTAATATAGAATGATCTTATGGATAATAAAGATGAGAAAAAGAATTTGATTAGGGGTGATTGAAAGTACAAAATAATTTTTTTGTAATTTAAAAGATTGGTGTCGCAGTGTAAGTAACTGCTACTTGTGAGTGACAATGGAGTTTTTTTTTATATATAGTATAGATATACTAGTAATTTGTAGTACACTCTTTGTGTGTGTGACTAAAATTTAAATATTATAATTATTATTTTTTAAAAATATAAATATTAATTAAATAAATAAAAAAATAGTAAAATAATAAAGGTTGTAGGAAGTTATTGAGTGTACAATGGAAGAAGAGGGAAAGAGAGTTGGAGGCTGAGAAAAAAAAACTGAAATAATTAAAAAATAAAATAAAAATAAAAGACCAAAAAGGAAGAGACACCAATTATGTGCTCTCCCTTAATATAAAGGTATAGATAGTATAAATTACAACTATTTTTTTTTTAAATTTGGTGTAATTATGAATATAATTTATTGTTTGAAAAATCATAAATACCCCATTTGAATGAAAAATAATATTATAGCACCTAGCTAGACGATGATGCGAAAATTACTACTTTATCCTTTTTTTTTTGCAAAAAATACATTTGACAAAGTATATTTCCTTTTAGGGTGGTGTAAAGTAAATAATTCATAAGACGTATTAGTGCATAAAAACACTTTAGAATTAAAGTAATATTGTAATTCATAATTAGTCATAATCCAAAAGGCAGTTTGACCAATTAATCACAAAAATTGAATGAAAACCTAAAAAATGTAATAAAATAGACTCGTTGTTAGACAGACGTTAGAATTAGAGAAATATATATAATTTTTCAAACAATGATTAAGTATATCGAAAATTTTTAGAAAAGATGACCGCAATTTACCTGGTGTGTGTATATATATATGTGTGTATATAGGCCTTTTCCAAAAATCATGCAAAAAGTATATGACACACTTCTCTTTGTTTTGTAATGAACATAGGAAGATTCATAGTCACATGCAAAAGAGTTGGTACATGGTAATAATTTATGGTACACTTTGGATGTGAATTCACATGAAGATATATATATATATGCATGTCTTTTTGAGATAATGGGATCCCACCTCTCCCTCAAACTAGTTGTCATGGGATTTGTACTAGGAATATGTCACACATGTTATGAGTCTTATATGAGGGGGGAAAAAGAGTCAAATTTCTTAATTAGTCCCTTCTATATTCGTTTTATCCTTTTTTAGTCCCTTATTTTTTTAAATATATTGTAATAATCCCTTATTTCCTAAATATATCTCATTAGTTAAAGTCTTTGACAATTAAATTTATCATAATTTAAATTACAATAAATGAAATATTCCATTGGAAAGGAGTAAAACATTGAAAAAAAATTCGAATTCCTGTACTAATATAAAAAAAATTATGTTTATCGACAAATAAAATTTTGTCCCAACTGTCCTAAATAAAATACTAATTTATCGTCCCGTGAATGACAATAACGAACCGTCAGTAAAAAATCATCACATATACATTTAGTCGGAAATCACTTCGGAAATATTTTTCAAAGTCCTTTTTCACACGGTCTTCCGTTTGTCCGAAAATCGTCTAAAATTTATCGGAACCCTTACTAGCGATGAAATTTTATCGGAAATTCCGTCCCCAAAAAGCTTTTTTTTTTTTTTGATAGTGAAATATTATTACATCACGTGTCATAGTCTTATTTTCAAGAAAAAAATATTAAAAAAAAAACCATAATACCATGTACAAAGAAATGTCATGGCAATTCTCCACAAAATAAGATATAAAACTAGATGGGGAAAATTTTAAATGTACTACAATCTACTTTTTACATAAAAAGATTCACCATTTACATTATTTTCATAAATTAAGTAGACTTTTAATTAGCACAAACTTCGTCAAGCAATGTAAATAGTGTTGCATTATAATCCTTGCAAAGTGTTGCAAGACCAGAACTTGTGAAGAAAAAAAGAGAAATTATGGAAACTTGAAAGAGTATATTATATTAAATAATTTAATAATTTTTTAGGCATTAGTAATTTGTGGATGTTGAAGGTTTTTTTTTCAAATCAAATTATAATACATGATGCGACGTCATTGCAATGAACTTTAAAACTTATTTTTCTGCATCTAGTTTTATATAATTTTCAACGACAAAAAATTTCAACTACTTACAGGACAGCGATGGTCAATCCTCAATATATATATATATATATATAATTGCTATTACAATTTTGCCTTGTGAACCTATGACAAATGATATTCGTTGAGCGTTACTAACCAGTTCAAAAATCTATTCCAAAAATTGGGTTAGGACATACGATTTGTTGGGTATATATTGATATATAAATTTAAACGTAACCACCCCCTCGTGAAAAATTTAATGAGCAAAACACTCTCCTAAACCAAAGAAGAAAAGGGCAATCTGCCTCCTGAACTTTAAAAAGAGACCACTTAATTTTTTGTACTTTGTTCATGTAAATAAGACTAAAATATTTGATATAATAACATTTTATAAAAGACTAATATGACAATTTGACATTCTTTTTTTCCATAGAATCTTCCATCTATTGTATTTGAACCACTACCAAAGGTGAGGGGTCTCACTCACTCATAATTAATGTAATTAATAATTAATTTTTTACTTGTGTAATGTCTGTTTTTACCCCACTTACTAATATAAATATAGAAGTTCTAAGTACCTTCTCCCTTACGGTAAAAACAATCAATTTTCTAATATAGATAGCATGATCGGAGACGAACATGTTTCGTGAATAAATTCGAGGTCATGGGATCAAGTCCCACTGAATATGTGGATGTTAGTTTCACTTTATGTAAGTTATTGTAATTTGTTTATTGTTCTAAGTTGTATTGATATGTTAATTAATTAATTAATATATTACTCAATAATATTGAAAAATTGATATAATAATTTAATTTCCACTTAAAAAAAAGAGAGACTTGTAAATCAACTTCCCACTAGAAAAAAGTTTGATCTATCATTGTAGCAGTTGAATGTGAACTATTATTTTTGTGCATATTATATCTTTTGATGTAAATTCTTCACCTAACCAAAAATTATTTTTTACTTAGCCCTATTTTAGAATATGATCAAACCAAATTTAGATGCAAATTCAGTATGAAAAGAGCTTTGATGGTCTACGAATTCCCACTTTTCAACAACCATTTATATGTAAAATGAAATAAAAGATGTAACAAAAATTGCAATAAAAAATCCGAACACGTTACTTTGTAACACGGATCACATGCATAACAATATCATTTTTGCTTCATATATAAATGGAAATGATCATCAATCAAGTCAAGTCATCTTCTCCGTGAAGGATCTTGTGAATTTAATTTATTCTATATAAGCTGATGTTTTATCTTATATTTTACTGTTAAGCATGCATGTTTGTATGTATGTAAAATATAATTATTTTAAATATATACTAATTTGCATAAGTGCTGTGGATATAAAGTAATTAAAACAGGGGAAATTTTTATCCGAATCAAACTCGATCATATCTGAATTAATTAATACACTTGCCATGCGATTGGTGTATAGTATAGGGAAAGTGACCAATCACAGAGCAAGTGTAATACACTTGCCATGTGATTGGATTAGTTCGGCTGAACCAGGTTCGGGCAATGTTTGAATTATTAATTACATAGAGCGTATAAGATGTTATAAAATAATAAATAAATTACAAGCTCGTATATCTTATAAGTGTTTTTAAATTTTAAAAGCAAGTTCCCGAAATGTTTGAATGAAATAAAATGATGGAGCTTATACGAAATTAATAATAATAACTGTACAATTAATCTTGAAAGAAATTGTCAAGATTTTAAAAAATAAGTTAAAACCTCACTTTTTTTCTTAAAAAAACTCATATGCTCTGAACATCTTATTTTTAAAGCTTACAGCTCATTTTTCTAAAAAGTTCATGGAACACTAATTAATATTTTATAAATGTTCAAACATATGATGAAACATTTTGAAAAATATATAAGTTGACCTAAAGAGGGTCAGAATTTATAAGATCCAAGAGAAACAACTTTTGCGTATGCAGGGACCATAATGATTCATATTGAGACAACGAAGAATGATGAAATAGGCAAACGTTCCACATTGATTGCAAATGAGGAGTTTGAATGTTTCATAAGTCCCAAACCTCATCTTCCTAGCGAGGTGTCTTTTCAGAACAAAATTATAAAATTCATATAAAATAAGAACAGACAATACCTCACGTAATAAGATATCGTAAGGCAGATCAATAACAAAAATGGACATTCATATAGAATTGAGCATTTGCATAAAAAAGGTGAAACGTCAATATCACAGTCCACCCTGAAAAGCTTACCAATAGCAGGAAATGTGCTCTGGAAAATACCAAATTGTGATTTTCCAGTCAAAGGTGGCTGTGGACAGATTGGAAAAAAGAAAAGCTAAGGAAAGAAAGTGTGAATGTTGCAATCTTCTCTCAGCTTTTTTCATTTGTTCCACAGCTTTAGGAGCATGGAGTTGGATGCTGCTTTAAGCCACTCCACACCCATCACCCTCTATTCCAAACAAAATCATTATGTCCCAAATATTAAAAAGGGTTTTATTACATTTAAACCCTCTTTAAAATGTGAAACTATACTTTTTCAAAGAGAAATTTTGAAATTACACTTACACCCCCTCTAAAAATTCTCTGTTACACCTTATCCCCTTCGGTTAGAATTTGAACGAAAAATATTGACATTAGCAAAAAAAAATTACAAAAATTTTCATTGTGCCCATCATTTAACATTTTCATACATATATATATATATATATATATATATATATCGTGCAGTTATAAAGAGATAAATGTAACCCTTATAGATACAAAATTATTATATGTGAATGTTAAATGATGAATAAAATTAAAATTTTATGTAATTTTTTTGCCAACGTCAACATTTTTTGTTCAAGCACTCATAGAAGAAGGTCAAGTGAAAATAATGAATCCTTAGAGGAAGTGTAATTTTACTTTTTTTAGAAGAAATTTAAGTGTATTAACCTAATAATAATACAACTATATATTTTATCAACTCAAGGTAAAGGGACTTTTTCACATGCCTCTTCTCTCTCTCCTCCTCTCTCTCTCTCTCTCTCTCTCACACACACACACACACACACACAGTGCAGATGCCCATTTTGGCAATGTGCCAGATGAGAATGCATGATGGTGCTGGATGGATACTAGACTCAGCATAAGCTGGCAGGCTCCACCCTTCAATAGATAATAGCAAGTTGGGCTTTACAGCAACAAGCACAATGCAATAAAGAAGCATGAATTAGTGTATCAGGTTCTCAGTAGAAAAGTTGCCTTCTACGTTCCATGTAATTTCATATGCTATTGGTTTGGGTACAACACTGCAGACAGGCACATGTACAGGGAAAAAATTACATGAAAATGGAGTTTTAAAATTCAGTTATCTAAATAAAATGTTCCTTGAGGTTATAAAAGAATAATAGCGGTCCAACACTTATCAATGGCTATCTCTGGTTAACGATGCTGAGTACGACTAGCATAATTTAGGCACATTTGTATAGACTAGACAAAAGTTTAAAAACCTAGGGTAATCATCAGAATCTTGATGAGATATTTACAGAAATATTTCATTTAAATTTATCGCATATCTATTACACAAAAATGCGACTAAGGCCTGTGCCACGACAAACAATTCATTGTATCAACAGCATAAAACACTAGGAAGAGATTGAGACATCCCATGATGCTGGAATACTACAAAACACATTACACGAATCTTACTTTTTCACAATTGTACAATATGTTTGATTGCGTAGAACGGAATTCCTCCAGTAAGACTTGAGATAATCAGAATCTCATTCAATGGCTGCTTCCATGCACGGAATAATGCTATACAAAATTTTGTCGCTCTGGCTAAGAGATGCTGCCTTCTTGAAAAGAATAATTAGCCTAGATGCTTAAATAAAATATATAAGACAGGCACAACGATCGACAATTGTTTTCCTATGTCCACCCTGAAGCAGGAATTCCGTGCTTTTGAAACCATTCAGGCATATGGAACCTTTCATAGAGAACAGGTCTTACCTCCTTTGCAGAGAAAGGTGCTTGAGCAATGGGAGGATAACTTCCATAAGCTGATAAGTATGCAGATCCACAAATTAGTTTTGAGGAGGAGGAGAAGAATGGGAGGAAGAACCAAATTTCTATTACATATACCTGCACGTCGTGAGGTTGTCCAGGAGAAAATGGTATGCATGGAATTCCATTTAATGGTTGCAATAAGAAACTAAATGGGTTTATTGTCAACAATAACAATTCGACAAAAGTCCTTTGACAAGCAAGATAAATCCTTTACATGTTCACGATCCCTGTGATTTATGAAAATAGTGAGTCTCCCAAGTTTAAATGCATAGGAGGATGATAATGGTAATTTAAAATGGATGTTGAATTCATACTACAATACAAAGGTAAAAGAGCAATGTTCTAGTGACTATCTATGCTAAAAGTAGATTTCACATTGCACACAGTAACAAAAAAATTCTCAATAAGAGGAATGTTAGTATCATAAATAAAGGAATTCAGGTTTTCCTTAAAGCTAGTCCATCAAAAGCAGTTGGTGTCAGCTACTTTAGCCAAGATCCATATTATCACCACCATCCATACTATCACCATACTAAGTCAAAGACTTGGTGAAAGAAAACCAAAATTACGTCATGGATTTAGTAAAGAAAACAATGAATAACAAACGACACCTTTTCATTTGTCTATCCTAAATATTGAACCTATATGTTAGAAATGCAGATAATACAGTCCAAGGCATTTAGCACCTGAATAGTCTGAGTATTAAATAATAAGTTATACGAGCACAAACTTCTTTGGACCCATAAATCCTTATGCCACATTTTAAATACTGTTAGGACAGTCTAAGGGTGTGCACAACCAAACCTAGCCAACTTCGTTCATGCTCGCTTAAACTTTGATGAGCTTGAAACTGTATTTTAGCTCAGTTTCATTGCGAAAAACACGATTTCACAAGCTTTAATTGAGCTAAACACTAAACGAACTCAAGCTGCTTCATATTTTAGTTGCATTCAATCATTTCTTACCTTATTCAAGTACGTGATCCCAGTATTAAAAATATACCAAATGATAACAGGTACACAAGTTTGGTTTGTTAAGAGTAAATAAACACGCTCAGACAAGCCTTATCAAGTGGTTTGTTTTCTTCAGTCCAAGCAACAACACGTAAAAAATTCCCAAACCACTTTCCATCTTCTGTATTTAGTGTTTAATACTGAAAAAAGAAAACAGTAATGAAAGAGATTACTGTGGCATTCTCTACTACAAGTACTTTTAGAGTTTCTCTGTGTCTATAAGGAAAGTCTCTGTCTTCTTAGGCCTTCCTTCTACCTTCCGGCATAAATAGGTTGAAAAATAAGTCAATCTACTCAATACTCAATTGATCATAAAAGCTCGTTTGAATTCGATTTGTTAGCGACTGTGCTACAGAGCCAGCAGAATAAAAAAGGAGATTTCCGATGTTGGTGCAGTAGCATAGAAGATGAGTTCAAGAGCTCTCTGGCACTGCAATACTAGTGAACTAACATCAGCATGGTTCTCATTGGTGGAACAGGGAGGAAGAGAGGATTCTGTTCACAGGGCTTTGGGGCAGCAGAATGGATGCAACATGATCTTGTTTGGTTTCATCTCAAAGTCCCGTCAATTTTATAGTATTTCAAATTGTGAGATCATATTTGATTGGACCTTTTATTGTGTCAGACCATAAATTCCAAAAAACCCATTCAATCTCTTCTTTTAGTACGAATAAATACTGCAACATATGACGTCTATGAGTATGGTATAGGGTAGGATCTGGTTGACTAGGCATAGGTTTTCATACAAAAAAACTATCACAAAAAAAAATCCAAAAACATTTCATTCGGTCTCTTCTTTTTTGTAAGAAAACCTATAACAGAACATACTATTTGAAAAGTATTTTTATTTCTCAAATAAAACCATAAACAAAAATAAAAATCCACTTGAAAATACTGAAAATAAACATTGAAAATGAAAACAAAACCAAACAAGACCAAGTTCCTGATGTGTAGCGAGCAATGTGCCAGAGATGGAGACCACTAAGCAGAGTGCTGACCCCGAAGTCCATTTTCATTTAAGTTGACGGACTTAGAGGCTTTAATCCCCAGAATAAAATATTGAAGAAAAATGATTCAGCATACTGGAGTACATTGCCAGCATGCAAAGGGGTCAAAGTGCTTCAAGCAATGCAAATAAAGACAATAAAATGAGGAAATTTACTTAGATATAAATACAAGAAAGGTTTAAATTTCAATTTACATAGACAATAACAGGAGCGGACACCTGGAGAAACCTAATTCATGTGTGGAAGATCATAAAGTGACTAGTGGAAAGAGTAATTGAAACCTATTTGATTGGTGTTTGTATCACATGGTTCTCACAACACCCCTCGAGAGTTAGCTTTCTAAGACCCAGAAGAGCTGAAATTGCAGATTGAGACAGTGACTAGTAAGGGTTAGCAACAGCAGAATGTGCAGTTCAGAAGCCAAATACAAAAGATAAAAGTAGCCAATACTGCATAATGCTGTTTAACCAAGGAAGATTTCTGATATTATGTTCAGAATTAATCATCTTCAGAAAATCAGAATTCATTGAACTCAGCTTATTAAATACTATGCACATATGATGATCTGGCACATACAAATGCAACAGAAATGCAAAACCACTAACTTCTTGACAAATATAATAATAAATCATGAGAAAATATTAATATTCCTGTGGTTGACCACCACATGAACGGAAAACTTACGTGCTAATGGTGAAGGCCGATAAAGTCTCTGGCTGAATCGATTGTCAACATCTATTCTATCAACAAGAGGTCTAGCATAGCCTGCAAGAACATAAAAATGATAATCTAACATGTAAATATAACTTCTAAACAAATGCAGCTGAATATCGAGAGAAATAAGGCATCATAAACAAACAGAAAACCTTCAAGTCCAGCTGTAAATAATACAAGATCAGCAAATTCACTAAGTTGATTCAGGAATTCCTTCAGTCCAGGGCGTTCAAACACTGTCACATAGTTGATCTTAGGTTTGACTTCATATTCCTAGAAGTCCAACCAGAAAATAAAATAGTATGAGGGCAATATCAAATATTTACATCCACTCAAGATTTTATGCCTAGTCACTGACATCTATCAGAATCAGTAACTCACCTTGTCAGAAGAGATGCATTCTAGTTCAAACCAATTTAATGCCAGCTTCTGTAGCTTGGGTACGTAGCATAGCTGGCAAACTTGATGTTTCATATGCACATACCAGAGTTTCATCCAGATCAAGAACTACCTGTCACCAGTAAGCAGCTACGAATATTAAGAAATTAGATTAAAATTAAGCATTAGCAACATATCTGAAAACTTAATGGTCATCAAAATAATAATTTACACCAACACATTCTTAAGCTATACAGTTTTATGAATTTTATTGACTTATTTATCTAAATCAGAAAAGACAATAAAATTTAACAGTTCACCAACAACCAATGAAATCAAAAGTATTGTCATCCACTCATAAGATTCGGAAAGCTAAATGTGATATGGCTCCTTTTCATCTTCCCTTTCATTAAGCAGAAAAATTATTTGAACTGTTGCCCAAAAAGTTTTATGGATATAGCTTTACACCTTTCTAGTCCAGTAACAAAACCTCTTTGATTTCAACTAGATGTTAATGCAAATGTAAATGAACCATAACTACGAAGTTGTACTCCTAATAGGTTGACCTCAAAATATCATATGCAAACTATAAGAAATCCAATAGACACAACACTTCTTGAATTTGTATCATTCAATTTATGGAGTTAACGGGTATGTAAATAAATCACGAATAGAATCCACTTGTCCAAGAAATAAATGTCAAGTTTCTTTTTTCTACTAAATTGTATCAATTTACTCTATACTCGATGAATTGCCCACCAGAGCTCTTGCCTTGATTTATTTGAGACCTGTGCCACAACCCTATTCCTGTCATATGGCTTCAAACTTCTCCCACTTAGGAATTGCAGGTTACAGGTTGTCAGCAGGATCATGTCTGAAGTCTTTTCCATGCTTGTTTCAATTCAAAATTTTCAGCTCACTATATAATTGTTTGGCCAATATTTTGTGCAAAATCCATAAGTATATGGCCAGCGTTTTTTGCAAAGTATAGTCTTAAACTATCCTTATCCTATAAATATCATTGACTAGACACCTGTTAATGTGACTAATAAAAATGTAGATGGTACTGAATCAAGCAAAGCAGAAAACGGCTTTAACCAGGAAAAGAATATAAGACGGTGAGATTGCACAAAATACATACATAGCCGTCATTTTGTACTGCATCTCTATAAATGTTATGGATAAGCAGAGTTACGTCATTGCAACCTGTCAATAGCAGTTTCTAGAAGTCACTTCACACTACAGTACATCCCATACACATAAATTTCCCAGAATTAGTTCCAAATGGCAGTAGTAGTAGTAATAGTAGTTCCGCAGGTATAAATTAAGGCTCATTTAATTCTGCAGCCCCCCCGCTTAAACTATAGGTGCAGCTGAGCTAGCAGGCTATGCCTTTTCTGGATGGCATTAATAAAGTGTGCAAATTAAAATTCTAGTGATTACTGTGACTGCAATAACAAAACACTAGCACAAATCCCAACTTGAGTCCTCATGTCAGTCTGGCCAAACAAAACATCACCACAATTCATCATAAAATCTTCTTCCATCACAACACCAAAGATTAGGCATGATTTAATGCATTGCTTAGATTGATTTTCACTGGAATGAAGTATCATTATGACAATATGGCCCACTTTTGCCCATGTTAGCAGTAAATAGATTCCTACGTTTGAACCAGGATCTCATCATTATCCAATTTAAGGTAGCATCATATTGCCAAATTGGAGGGGGACTGGACAAATTAAATATGAAATTATCAAATCCCTCTTGTTTTAACTCCATATTCTAACAAACTATCAATCCTTAACACATTAGTTGAATCTCAATAAGCCCTGCTACGGAATATATAATCTCCAACTAAATTTTGAGCGGAGATATTAATATGTACCAATTGATACACAAATTCGATCAACAGCTACAATTAACTGAAGCACTTCCCAAAGTCAACCATAATAATTTCAGCAACTAACGGTGTTCATTAGCTCTTCTTAACCAAACAAATTCAAATATATCCAAGTTATAACCAAGTTCCTTGAAAATTACCGTTAGTTTCTCCAAAGGTGGAGAATCAATCATCTTCCCTCCAACACCGGAAACTGGAACGGCGGCTGAAGGAGGCGCCTCCTCGGGCTCTTCCGAGAACTCTGTCAACTCAACCACCGACAGAGGCTTGAACTGTGGCGCGTGAGGCGCAGAAGAGAGCAAAGAGCCGGGACGGATGCCAACATAAGATAGGACCTGATTAAGCGACGGGGTACCGTGGAGGATCTGTGCGAAGATCTGGAAGAAAAACGCCATCCAGTTCAGGAGCGTCCTCCACACCTGTATGGTCCGCGGTGCGTACACTTCAGCGGCCGCCAGCTCCGCCATCGTCAAACACGCGAAAATTCACACAGATGATTATCGCACACTGCGTAGGCCTGAACTGCACCGGCTGATTATCGTGCGGACCTGTGGTCTCTCTTATCTTCAGGCAGCGGAAGGGGTTTATGAGAGAGTGAGAGTGTGTGTGGTGTGTGCTTTTGGGGCGACGGAGAGAAGGAGTGGTCAAGATGGAGGCGATGGCTACTCATCTAAGGCCAGACATATCAGGCCAAGGAAATTAAATCAAACAGAGAGTATGCTCCACGCTCTAGGGTTGAGAATGGGATAAAAATATATACATATACAAGAAAAGATTAGTGTTATTAATACAGTTGGAATTTTGACCCTTTTTCCTTTTTGTTTCCTTTCTTTTTTATTTATTTATTTATTTTAATATTTTTGGTGGGGTTTGAAATTTCTTTTAAAATTTATTTGGAATATCGAATTTGGTTTTGGGTAACGTAGAAAAGGATTTTAAGTGACTCTGTAAATTTGAAATCTATTCATCTGTATTGTTATAAAAGAAAACTCTAATGCCGTATTAATTTTTAAAAATTCAAATTTACCCTTTAACTCATTCATTTTCGTCATAAAATTTAGTCATAATAGTGATTTCAATATTTTTTTTTAAATTCACTAAAATACCCTCAAATTTTCTTAATTTTTGACAATTTTATGTTTTTTTACACCAATTATCTATGATTGATAGTCAACTTATCAATAAAAATATTAATTATTTATAATTTTAAAATTTTGCTCACACACAGAGTGTTCCGTGTACCGCTTGTATTCATCAAAATATAGTTCAAAATTAAATTGAAAGGGTTTAAAATGTTTTAAATTTTAAATTATCCATACAAATTTAAAAAACTTGTTATTAAAGATTTAAAATCCGTTTTTCTCAAATCCTTCGATCCAAATATTTGCAAATAACTTAATTTAAATGTTTATTAGTTTTGGTTCAAGATAAGCTGAAAATTGTGTTTTTCAACTTTAGTTTATACTTTTTAACTACTTCAAATTAAATTCATTTAAGCAAAAATTATAAGCTTCTCCTTACTATTTTTTGCAAGTTATTAATAAAAGCAAAATTGCATCTCTTAATCTCATACTTTATAGGGTTAATATTTTTTGTTCTATAGGATTAAAAAACATTACAGATGTGGTCCCATGCACTAATCCAATGTGATCAAATCTGTTAGATAAAAAATGTTAACTAACAAAATGCAGGACCAAAATCGCAACACCTCTATCCCATGGGATCAAAAGTACAATTTTACTTATTAAAAAGTTTTATGGAACATTTCTCAAATACGCCAACTTTATTTTTACTTTTTACTTCTATTTTCAAAACATTCACAATTTTTATTACGACTAAACTTTTAATTTCTCTACAATTTTATTTCTATCGTAAAAATTATGGATAATTATATTTATACTCCCTGACCTATGCTCTATTTACACAAACCACTCCTATCTTTTGCATAATTACAAAAACTATCTTGATAGTCAACAAATAGGAGTAGTTTGTGTAATGATGCTAACAATTTTTGAGGGTGTGTGTATAACTTTTCAAAAAAAATAAGGGATGGTTTGTGTAAGTGAAAATGATACTTTGATGAGTGTATGTATAATTAATCTAAAGACATGGTATAATAGGTAATAGATTAAGGGGTATAATTGCAATTATTCCTAAAAATTAAAACTATTACATAACATGGGCCTAAGCCTTTTATATCTTTAGCTTTTGTTTCTTCCCCTTTTGTAATGAATAGAAAATTCATGCTTTTTTTTCCTTTTTTTTCAAGGAATGGGGAATTTAATGTTCAATAGTGGGGAAGTTGAGGATTTTTTCATATCAATTCCATTAACCTAAAAGGAAACACAAGTTGAAGTGGTGATTAAGTTATGCTTTTCTTTTAAAAGTAGTTTTTGAATAATAATGATGTTGTTAGAATATCTCTTAACATAAATTCTTTCATTTGATTTGGTAAACAAAATTGCACCTTTCTGTTATACTTTACATTTCCTATTGTGAATTGACACATAACTCAAATGAAACTTCAAAAGGGAAAGTGTTATTATGTTGGGTAAAATACATTGAAATTTTTTGAGATTAGGACTAATTATATAAATTTTTTTTATTATTTGTAAAACTATAAATAATACATCTCGATGTTATAGGTATATATAATTACAAATACATCCGCTATTTAGTGGTGAAATTTTATACGGATACTTTCCTGAAGTACATTACACAACACACTCTTCAGGGGATGTACTTGTAATTTTAGAAATGAAAATAAATATTTGTGTAATTAAGCCTAATCTCAGGGGTATTGATAGTAATTATCGTATTATGTTAGTACAAGAAAATATAGTATTGTTCTGTATAATTATTTATAACAAAAATTGTGTATAAAGTTGTCACTCAATGCAATTTAGTGTCATATTTATAGTGACATCAATTATTTGTTGCCAGCCACTAGGTCGTCACTATACGTGTGTTACTAGTGTTTATTTTTTTGTCATTAATTCCTGCTAATAACAACTTTTACAAAATAATAATAATAATTAAAATCATGATATTCATTATTATGATAAAATATATATTCTTATCACTAGATATATATATACATATATAAATAGTGACAATATTAAAATATGTGTTTAGAATTGGATAAATAGCAATTCTAACACCTAACTTTATTTTTTTTGCAATTTACCCTCTCATTGTACATTTGTATGGTACTTTGTCCTTCAATGATGTATTCAAAGTTAAACTTTAATCAAAGAGTAATATCTTAATTAGCCTTTATTGCACATCTTTCTCATTTTTTATTGGCTCAAAAGGCCAAGCAAAAATCTTTTCGACACATTTTGTTTGTTGTCAATACGTAAATTACGTACATGCTCGAACTTGACTTGGTCGAATCCGAACCAATTACTTAGTAAGTGTAATACACTTGCCATATAATTGATGTATAATTTAGAAAAAGTGACCAATCACAAAACAAGTATATCACATTTACTTTGTAATTGAATTGATTCGATCGAATCAAGTTCGGACAAGAATTTTCTCTTACTCCTGTGCCTTGCCACTTGCACATTATTAATTGAAAACCCAACTACTCTTACTGTGCAAGTGTTTACACAATAAGTGTTTGCTCGTGGAACAGTAGGGTTAAATGCAAATTACCCCCTGTGTTATACGAAATGAGCAAATTACCCCCTGTGAAAAAACAAATAGCAAATTACCCCCCTGTGTTTTTCATAACAAAGCAAATAAGTCCATCACGCGATTCCGTGCCCTTCACGCGCTATTTTTTTTTAATTTTTAATTATAAAATTATGTTAGCATTCTTATTAATAACCGTTAGATCTGACTGAATCTACAGTTCAGATTTAATTAATAAGATCAATGGTTCAGATTCTACTAAACTTAATCAACGGTCTAGATTAAAATGTATATATTTTTAATATATATACATTACATAAAATTTAATTAAAAATGTATATGATATATTTTTATTAATTAAAATTATATATGTGTGTGTGTGTGTGTATATATATATATATATATATATATATAGAGAGAGAGAGAGAGAGAGAGAGAGAAATGGATGGAGAAGGCGGCACCGGCGAAGGGGGAAGGTGGGGGCGCCGACGGGGGGAGCGGGCTGGGGCGGGCGTTGGGTGGGGGAAAGGTGGGGGGCGCCTGCGACAAGGGGGGAAAGAGGGGGGGGGGCTTCGGCGAGAAGGGGGAAAGGGAGGGCGACGACGGGGAAAGGGGGGCTGGGCCGGCGATCGGTGGGGAGGAAGGTGGGGGGGCGCCGGCAAGAAGCGGGAGCAAGAGGAGGGGTCGCGACGGGGAAGTGGGGGAGTTGGGGCGGGCGACGGGCGGGGGGAAGGTGAGGGCGCCGGCGACAGGGAAAGGGGGCCTGGGGCGGGCGACGGTTGGGGCTGAAGGTGGACGCGGGCAACGGGGACGGTGGGGGCTGAAGGTGGAGCGGGCAACGGGACGGTGGGGGCAAGGTGGGGGGAGGCGACGGGGATGTGGGGGGGGGGGGGGGTGCGATAGGGAAGAAAGGGAGGGGGTTTGGGTTTTCTTATTTTATTTTATTTTTAAAAATAAAAATATATATTATTATAAATATTATATATAATAATATTAGTATATATTAATATTTAATATAAAATAATATTTTTCTTAAAAAATAAAAAATCGCCGCTTAGGCGCGTGTTACACAATTTCAAAGCCAGGGGGGTAAATTGTTTTATTATTAACAATACAGGGGGGTAATTTGATATGATTTTTTTCACAGGGGAGTATCTTGCACATATCATATATCACAGGGGAGTATCTTGCACATATCATATATCATAGGGGGGAGCATGTATTTTTCCCTGGAACAGTATGTAGGAAATTGCGCACAAGATTGGAAAAGGTAAGCTCCCCAATTTTCGTTTGTAATTTTTAATTTTTAAAACAATGATGAAAGTATTTCTACGTATTCTGATTGAAAGTGTTTTTATCATTATTAATTTGACACTACTAACAATATAAAAATACGAATTAATCAACTCATTCAAACATTTTTTATTTTAGCACGAAAACACCTTACCGAGGATGAGGAACAACCATCCTACACGAAGAAGAAGCTCTTCTGAATCTAACTCTCAAATTTTCCTAAGAAATATTCGAGAGTTTAGGGATTGCGTGACGGTGAGTTAATGCAGGCTCATGATACAAAAGAAATTTTGCCTAAAGAATAAATTGAAAGAAAGCCGCGTGATCAAATCAAAGCTCAAACAATCTTCGCGTCCTCTGTAAAGAATGTCAACCACAAGAAGCGAACTAAATATTGTGTTATTTAAAGTTACCAACATAATAATAATAATAATCCTTGTGTTATTAGCCTAAAAGATGAAGGTCCGCTAACACATTGCTAATGAGGGTTTGAATTGTTACTAAGAAAATCAGTGAAACTAAACTTACACTTTGACGTGTATTTATGTTAGGAATGATCGAAATATTAATTTTTGACAAACTCATGTAATGCCTCTACGGGTCCATTATGAGAATTAAGAATCAGTGCAAAAACATACACAATTCTTTCTAACGGGATCATGACGTATCACCAAGTTTTTTAAATTTTTTTTTTTTTTTTTTGGTAGATTAAAATAAGTGTAGAAGAGGAATAAAAGTTGATGGGAGAAATGTGAAAAAAAAAAATTGAAAACAAAAGAGAAAAATAGTGTGTGTGTGTGTGTGTGTAACAACAAATTGGCAAACATCATTAGCAAATGAAATGTGTGCATAGTGAGGACATGAAGGATGATGGGGCTTGCTGGGATTGGATTCACATCCAGGCGCGTTGGTAGGAATCAAGATTGAAGAACAGTAGTAAGAAACCGACAAAAACATGGAATTCTGCCAATCAGAAGAGACACAGTTTTTCCCACTTTTGGTGGCTTTGTTCACTTTGTAGATCCCTATGTATAATAATAATAATAATAATAGATAATTCTCCATTCCCCACAACCAACACATACATTAACATTTTTTTTATATAAAACTAGTTTGGATAGCTTCGGTTCCACCATATTTGATCTAGGGTGGAAGATGAATAGAGCCAACTAGTCGAGCTTAGTTTCAGCTTGAGTCGAGCCGAATAATATATTTTTGTTCAAAAGTTTGTGAGCCGATGATTTTATATTTAAGTAACTTTTATATATTTAACAACACATATAATATATATCAAGTTAATAAACAAAATATATAATATATTAGAATTTCATATTTTCATTTTATATCATCATAAAAGTATTGGTATTTCAATATTTAATAAAAATAAGAAATAATTATTGAAATTTTTAAATTAGCTAATAGTTGAAGAAAATTAAAAATATATGTTTATTTAGGAATAATTTGGGCTTGTTAATCTACTATATAATAATAAATAAATATTCTACAATAATTATTATTTCAAATTATAAGAAAATTTAAAAAAGCTCGAGCCCGAACCTTAAAAGTATTTGAGCTTGGCTTTTGTGCTAGCTTGAGCTCAAGAGGGTTGCAAAACTTCCAAAACCCGAACGCTCCGGAAAAATTCCCGCGCCCGGACACGCCCAGTGATTGAGTCCGCGGGTCTTTTGGGATGGCCATTTGTTCGGGTTCATGGGCGGGCTCCTGGGTGCAGGCTAAAACTGATCGGCACTCGTGACGGTCGGGGGCGGGGTGTCGGGTACCATGCTTACTGTCGAATCTTCCGCTCTCCAACTTGTGCGCAACCCAGACCCTGACGCAGGCCTTCGCTTCCGAGGCTTTTCGGTGGCTTCCTGGGTACCAACACGGGCTGCCGAGGCTTTTTTTAATTGGTAGTAATTAATTAAGTAGAATTAAACGCGTATCAATATAATCTTATAAAATGAAATAAATTATCTTGTATATATTATATATGTGAAAGTCCTTAAATAATTTATTTGCAGTATATCCTCTAAGATCTTTATATTATATTTATAAATAGTCAAATATATAAAAATTAGTTGACACATGAAAGCAATGTATTTATATGATATTATTTAAAGTGATTGATAGTATTTTATTGTAGCCAGTTTAATACAATTTTCTTATGAAAATATTAGATTGGTAAATTTTATATTTAAAGTATTATTAAGAATCAACTGAAATATTATTATTCTTTAAAAAAAATTTATTAAATTTATATGTGTTATTTCATTTTGTAATTGATATGAACATATAGGGTTCGTGGATGCGGGCGAGTAAATTGTTGTAGCGGAGTTGGCGGAAAGGCGAGTTCACTGGTCTTGGGACGCTTGTTTACTGGCGGGGCTGAGCAAAGAATGGTTAAAGACGGTTGGATGGCGGGTTCTGGTACTCGTCTAGGGGGGCGGGGGCTGGTGTATCGGTGGCTGACCAAGAAATGAAATGGGGTGATCTGGTACGGGTCCAAGCGGGGCGGGGGCGGGTTATGGGTTTGACAAAAAATAAATGTGGCGGGTCTTGAATCCGGGCGGACCCGTACCAGACCCGCCCCATTTGCATCACTACTAAGCTAAGCTCAAATCAACAACTCGAGCTCGAGCCCAAGCTTGAATTGTTTTGCCGAGCTTGGCTCATTTACGCCCCTAGATCACAATCACGAGTTAAAGCGTGCATTTAAAATCATCGATCGCTTATAAAAGTATTATATATTAGAGATATTTATACTTATACTTTTAATTAAAGGTTTATTTACACAAATTGATATAGGTTATCATCTCTAGATAAATTTCAGTCCAAAAAAACCTATCCAAACTATTACAGAGATAACATAGGTTTGGAAACGCTTAATACAATAATATTAACAAAAGGAATATTAACACATGAATAATTATATATCTTTATCTAAAACAAAAGATCTAAACAAATAACAAATATATATTTAGAGTAATCACAAAGAACAAAAATTAGGATCTCAATGAACAAGGCTCAAAGAGCCTGATCCAGGAGACTGGAATCCAAAAGGCACAAAGGCCGACAACCCAAAAAAACACTCGGTTGCTACGAACCCCAAAGAACCACAGAGGCTTGCCACAAAGGCTTTATTAGATCAGACCACACAAAGCAGGATAACCATGACCACAAGGCTCAGATCAATCAATTATAAAAGCTATGCCACAAAGGCTTTTACTCAAGCCACAAAAGCCGTGCCACAGAGGCTTTAGAGAACTAAGGTACTTTTAGAGAGAGAAGAAAGGAAAACTTCAGGTATAGATCATGTGTCTCTGCTAGAGACCAACCTCACTAATTATAGTGAGGGGCCATTGAATGGCCAGAGGAAAGCAGCAAAGGAAAGGGGTGGTTGGGAAAAACAAGGCATCGGAGAATGGAGAGGAAAGGGGGCGAGATAGAAAAATGAGAGACATAGGAAAAACGATTAGGGTTAGATTGAGAGAGAGAAGTGAAGAATCAGGAGAAATAGAAGACAGACCAGGTCAAAGAAATAGGTCGGGCACATGGGCTGGATTAGAGTTGGGCCAGTCCAATTGGGAGGTCCAACCATCCAAGAGGGATGGGCTGGGCCTAATGTAGATTTGGGCCAAATTATTTTTTACACAAATTATTCATATTTTTTTGTATAATTACAGAAACCACCCTAACAGTTTAAAAACAAGAATAGTTTATATAATAATATTGAGTACATGTAATTTTTTCAAAAAATAGGGATGATTTTGTAAATAATATGACATTATTAATAGATGTATGTGTAATTTTTTAAAAATTATATATTAATATGTATAAATAAATTATAAATCAAGGAGTTAAGATGTAATTATCCTTTTATTTAGTTTCATCCGATGTTGTCATTTTTGCATCATAGCTGTGTCAAAAAAAGAGTCACAAGTAGAATAATCATCGTTCAATGGATTGAAAACATTGTACATTGGCACAGTACAACTTACAAGAGCAGTCAATGTCCAAGTCCATCTAAAACAAAATCAGACAAGTCAAGTCTGCATCACGCAGAAGACTTCATTGCAGACCCAGTCTCATACATGCACACAAAGACTTGCATTTCAAATCTTAAACGCTACTGGCTGTGCTCATGACTTCAGAGATTGACCTGCGAACTAGTCGTTTTAGGGCAGGACTAACGACCTGCAGATCGGCTGTAGACAGAGTCGATGTCTGGAGTAAGAAGGGAGATCAAGTTGATGCAATTCAAGAAACAAGCAACTCATGTTGTCCAATTCTCGACAGCGAGAACCAGGTTTCCCAAGAAACATAAGATAATTCAGCAAATGTACAGACACAAAAAATCAACATATGCTGTTGTGTTACTGTGGAAAGTACATGTAAGGATCCATGACGGCAGCAATCGCTCGTGTTTTATCTTGTAACTAATAAGAATGGTATTTACATTTCAAGGGATGATAATCTAATCCTACAAAACTGTAAATAAATCAATGTATGGCAGAGTGTGATCGGTCAGGTATAGTGTAGCGGAAAAGAATCAGCATTATAGCAATAGATATGATCCTCCCAGTTAACAGGACGGTACACTTCAAAGTGATGCCGGAATATCTGTACAGAAACTCACTCGACCAGAAACGGTTCAGCAAGAATTGACCTCACATGTCGTATGAATGGGAAAGCCAAGGATGCTGCAGCGCCTCTGTTGCAGTAGGGCGTCTCTCGGGATTGATCTCAAGCAAGTACCTTAAAAAGTCGACGAACTCAGGATCAGATATCTGCAGGTGATGCTCCAATGACGACTCCTCCGGGATAATGTACTCCAGCTGATTTGCTTCCTATTACATATTTATAAGAAACAATTAGTAGAGGGAATTATTGTGTGGATGTCATTGACGGCTATTATCCATTAATGTACAATGCCAGAGCTACTTGAAACTTTTGGCAAAACTTAAACGTGCAGTCAATAGAGATTTATCGGGATAATTGCATTTTTGGTTCTCAAATATAGTCACTAATGCGATTTTGGTTTTCAAACAATTTATGGTTGCAATAATTTTGGTCCTCAAACTTTATTTTTTTTGGCAGTTTTGGTCCTTCCGTTAACTCTACAATTAAACTTAACGAAAATTTTATTTAAAGTGGAAAAAATTGCTATTTTCCTCCCATTTTGTGTTGTTTTTTAAGTTGTAAACCAATGCACCCATTTTTTTTTATTTTTCTTCAAACTTCAAAAGAGAATAAACAAAAAAAAAAAAAAAAAATTAAGCTACAAATTTTCTAAATAATCTTACCAAAAAATTGTTAATGATAGGAAAATTTTCAATAAATTTTAGAAAATTTGTTGCTAAAATTTATTATGTTTTATTTATTCTCTTTTGAAGTTTGAAAAAAGAATAGAAAAATGAATGCATTAAATTATAATTTCAAAAACACCACAAAAAGGGAGGAAAATAACAATTTTTCCACTTTAAATGAATTTTTCGTTAAGTTTAACGGAAGGACCAAAACTACCAAAAAAAAAAAAAGTTTGGACCAAAATCATAACCCTAAATTGTTTGAGGACCAAAATCACATTAGTAGCTAATTTGAGGACAAAAAATGCAATTATCCCGAGATTTATCTGTCGGATAAAGGAATCAATTGACCGACAAAAGAACTTATAATTCTATACTTTCAACAAAGATGGAAAATAATTATCAATTTGTCGACATCTTAGAACTACATACAAAATCCAAATATAACTAATTAACGGTTTTTGTCAACATATCAATTTAAAATACAAAATGACATGGATCATTATCAAATATAATTTGAATAAGACATTTTTTTTTTTTCCGAAGCATGGTTAAATAGAAGACAGGAGAACGAAAGTAATACATAAAAGCATACCTCATTTATGTAATACAGATCATATTCTTTGGTAAAATATTTGTGCGTCTCTTGGCCCTTCTGTAGCATATCCATGTCAATAGGACCAAGAAGTCCAATCATGCGGGCAAGCAGCATTACAACGGCTTCATTCGGAAAGAGTACCTGATAAGCGCAGCGGCAGATTATTAAAGGGAAATCATGCACATGTACATATCACCATATGTAAAAACTATGATATGAGATTAGGATCATCTTTCTGCTTCTCAAAGGAAGCAATCGAACGGGTTCTCAATTTGCAAAGATGTGTTTTATGGAAATTGTTTCTTAAAACTCATGTCTGTTTGGCATACCTAGACAAACTTCGGCCAATGTACTTTTCATCAATTTCCCACCTATACTCAACTCAAACCGTTGAACTTTTTTGTCGTGCAAAACAATCCGTCATATATATACGCATCCAAATGTATCTAACTTCTCTAAATTTACGTCCTCTTGTTTTTCTCTAAAAATCATATTTCTTAGGAAAGAGATACCGTAGAATCACCGCCAAACTGTCGTTAGAGAAACCCTTCAACGAACCACCACAAACATAGCTATTCCATGTCCTAATCAATCATATAAAATCAAAGAACAAAAAACCTAAAAAACTAAAAGATACCTCCCCAGAATATAACTCGGCCAAAATGCACCCAATGGACCACAGGTCAATCTTCTGGTCATAAGGGAGGCTAACATAACTTCAGGAGCCCTATAGGAACGAGATTGTACATACAGGATAGGTTGTCCGTCTGAAAGCAACTGCTGCCAAGATCAATAACCTTTATCTCACATCTTCGGTAACTTTTGATCAGAATATTTTCTGGCTTTAGATCACAGTGGATGATTCCCAATCATGTAGATACAATACTGCCTCCAAACACTGTTGAGTTATAACCTGAAACGGCATAAGCAACACTAATATGTCATTTTGTTCCTGATAATATGTTTTGCATGTTCTTTCCGAGTATATATGAAACAAATATATTATGATTATCGGCCAGATAACTTCTTTTAATTGGAATTAGAGATAAGTTTCGGGCTAAGAGAACCTGCAGCCTGTGCAAAGTAAAATATGGCTCCCCACCAGATTCTTGGTTGTATTTCTGGAATTCATACAAGTTTGCTCGTAGAAGTTCGGTGACGATAAACAGATGTTCCTGCATACAATGTTGAACAGAAAATATACACAATCAAGAATTAATGGATTACTTAATCACTTCAAGACACAGTGCTTCCCACTATATTACTTAATCACTTCAGGACACAGTGCTTCAGATTATACGTGGTTGTACTACATTGAAAATGTAAACATGAAGAATATACATAACAGGTATTTTTTGCCTGATCTATTCAACACATTTTCCAAGTGAGTACTCCCAAAACACAACCAGGAATTCTGCCACACAACTTGAAATGCCATAACAAAATTAATAAGGGATTATTACGCTCCACTTCCTTGAGGTTTTGTGTAATTACACGTAGACCCCCAGTAGTTTGGGAAATTACATTTAGCACCATTGAGGTTTACTTCCGCCTAACAATAAATCTCTCCATTAATCAAAATTCATCAAATTTGTTGATATTACAAAAAAAGTGAATGAAAATTGATATTTACCCTCGATTCTTATTGCAGGTCAAATAATTTTTTTCCGACTAATCTACCTTATAACGGTAAAGATATATCTCATCTCATGCATCAACGCATGGAAAACGTATGAAGATAATTTGGTTATAAAAATATTTATTTGACATGCAATAAATCAGTAATAAGTCAATTTTGAGATAAATATAGATTTTTATTTTGAAATTTTTTGTTATTATCAACAAATTCGATGAATTTTGACTAAGAGAGACTTATTTGTTAGACAAAAACAAACCTTAGGGATGCTAGAAGTAAATTTTCAAACCACAAGGGAGTTATATGTAATTACACCAATTTCAGGGAAGGAGTGTAATTATCCCAATCAATAAAGAAGACATTGTATCTGAAGACACAAGATACATGTATGGATTGACAAAGACAATAATTTCACATAAGATTGCTTTTAGTCAATTAATTTTCCTCATGTCCTCAAAACTCTTCTACTACTATCTTATTTATTTCATTATTTTTTATTTCAAGTAATTACAACAAGCTTCCCTAATGTTTGACATAATTACGAATACCTCTTGTTGTATACAAAATTACCAATACCTCCTTTATTTTAATGATTGTCTAACAATAGACCAATCCGTTCGTCTCCGTTAGGTTTTTATCCATTTTTTTTGTGTGAACTGATCAAAATACCCTTGTGGACGATAAATTACGATTTTGCATAACTACACGTATTCTTATTTCTACCATTTCCATCATTTAATAAACGAGCCTAGCGTAAAGTAGGTGGGGCCCATACTATTCTTAAAACAAAAATAAAATGAATAAAAGAATACACACCCAACATCTCCGACATACTAATTACCAAATAAATTTGTTTGTACACGAAAAAACTAAGTGAAAGTAAATTCAATCTTAAAAATATTGAATTTTTAAAATAGACAAACTTATTCTTAATATCCCATTGTAAAGCACAAAAGTTCCATATGATGGCGCAAGTTTTCCGTAGAAATGTATATGATTGGTGTGTATCATCATGTATATTAGACTTATTATTTTTATCTTCCTAAAGTTTTTCAAGTTTATAGTAGCACAAGATTGAACATCCTACCAATGTATGAAATCTAAATAAATTAATTATACTTTGATATATGATCATGAGTCCGAAATTTGTCAAATGTATTGACCTTGTATCAAGTATTAATTCTTATCTTTTTTTTAACCGATTTGTTGTGAACAAGTTGCATGCTACTGAAATAAAAGACATAACATTATTACGGCCCTTACTTACATGAATGACATAAATAATACATTGAAAAAAAAAATTGTTTTTGTCTATCCCACAACGACGTAGAGAGAGAACTAAATTAAGTATTCTACATAGCAAGCGGTATAATTTTAGGTTTTTCTTTTTCTTTTTAAGTAAAATTTTAAATTTGCTTATGGATGATCGAATAATAAATATCAAGAAATCATATTGTAGATTATTTTTCTTGTATGATTGATGACGAAAAAAATAGAGATTCATCCAAGTGTATTTCATTTACAACAAACATATTTCATTAGATAAGTATTATTTAGAATCTTAAAAGTAATTTATATTTACTTTAAGCCTACATATTAATCATGATGAAACCAAGCTCATCTTATTTTGCTTCATCTCAGAAAAAAGCAATCTTGAGGAAAATAAGAGAATTGATCTTATTTAAAATAATGTTCATTTTAAAATTTTGTTTTATGATTTCTAATTAAACCAAATTCATCTTATTTTGAACAGAATTCATGTTGGACAAAACTTATCTATATTTTTGTCTTAAAACACATAAAACATTTTAAACTATTTGTATTAATAATATTATATATGTATAAATGTAGATTAAGAATATACTGTTTAAAAGAAAAAGTATTTTAAATTAGTGTTGATTATGGACAATAAAAGTTAATTATCACCTGTAAAATTAGACTTCAAGACAAGTTTCTTCATCTTTGGGAAAAACAGAGCACAAGTTCATTAATAGGACAAGAAGTATTCATCTTTACATCATAGCATGGTGTAGTGATTAGTTTTATCTGAATTTGCATTCTCAAATTTACGGCATTGTGAGCCTAAAAAATAATGAAGTTTCTGTGATGCTTACCTGATGGTAGAAGTAATCATAAAGACGTAGAATGTGGTGCTCGTCAGCAGGATCATTTGTTAACAAAACTTCAGAAGTTTGATCTCATCTAAGCTTTGGTCGAAAAGTCCTTGTCATTCTTTATGATCTTTAAGCAAACATCCATCCCTGAATAAAGATCATGGGCCTGGACGACTCTGCTGAAAGCAGCAGATCCAAGGAATTCCGTAACACAATATCTTCCTGCTATTACACTATTCAGAACAATAGGAAGCTCCTTGTTCTCTTCAAATCCGGTCCTGTAAGTGGCGTAAAAGAATTGAGCACAATGTTAGAACATATCAATGTTAGAGACAGAATGTTCTGACAATGACTGAAAGAACAAATCAAAATCTCCCGGCACTTGACATGCAGAAACAAAATACTCTAGCATTAACTTTTTAGACCTAATCGGCAGCCAGTACAGATCATGAAGATACAATTAAATATGAGTTTCTAACAAACTGTTTTTTCCTATGTATAATTCTCAGGTTGAATATCTCATAATTGTCTTCCTTGTTGTCATAGATTATGCGTTCGTCTGGGATAGCACCATCCTCTTCATCTATCACGGCTTCAGCATCGTGGGTTTCGTCAGCAATGACTTCATCATCCATGAAATCGACGTCGTTGTCTTCTTCTAACTGACAGTCTTTCTTGAAATTACTCGAGTCATGCGTACTGCTTGAACCACCATTACAATCACTTGGTGAACTCCTCTGGTTGGAGGCGTTAGTCTCAATTGTGGTGTGTTCTTCTCCTAATGGCCCGACTGAAAGTCATGTAAATCCGTCAACTTTAGGTTTTCGAGGTTGTAATTTGCAGGATCACCTTCATAAATTCTACCCGCACTACTGCAGCAATCACAGAGAGGGGCTGAACAGCTATAACCGTTGCAATATTCTTCACACTTCTTATCACATTTTTCAAGTTGAAACTTCGCATCCAATTCATAATAATTTTTATACGGTTCATAGTTCAAGTCCTCCCTCGAAGCTAAAGCCCGTCGATCTTCCAAAAAGTTAGTGCTTTCTTCAGAAATCAAACTATATTTCAGTTCATGTTCAACAGGCGCCCCCTTTCGCACAGTCATTACAAACTTATCTTCACTTGGGTCACCATCGAAATCTCTGCCGCCAAAGAATGGCGGCATTGCATAATCTTCATCATTCTCCTTGTACCAGCACAGGTCATTTTGCAAATCAAAATCAGGATAATCCCGAGCTGTGCCAAACTGAGACAATCTATCAGATGAAGATTGTGAAGCTGGTCGGCTGGCTCGAATCCCATAAGGATTTGTGAAATCTGCAGTAAAATATAACAAAGATTAGATCAAAGATTCAGAACAAGTAGACAGCGAAAAAAAACTCGAAGCATTGGCCACATGCTGCTAAGAACGCGGGACGAAAATGACCAATCATCTATATCGTCTAACACTAGAAATACTGCAGATCGATGATTCATGAGATCCCAACATAACCAAAAATCACATTCTATCCAAAGAGAAACCGAGCACTTGTAAAAATTTTATTGGGAAAGAGATTTCTCGAGGTCGATTGATATTTCGATCGACAAGAAGTATGCTGACTTCATTTCGACGGATTAGCCAAATTTCTCTCTGCTGAAAGAGATGTCTTTACAAGAAAACCAAGGAGATTTATCACTATACCACTGAAAAGAAGGCCAGCAGAATAAATCAACAAAAACAGTATAACATCAACTTCTATAAAATTGACCAATCTTTGAAATGTTATTAATACACACAGCAAACGCTTCACATATAAAACTAGCATCAATTCATCCCATGATCGTAAAAAGAAACAAACAATGCATTAAGAAAGCAGCAACCCAAAAAGAGGGGAAAAGAATAAAATTCAACTGCGAGATAATTAAACATGTAAATTATACCAAAAAAGAAAAGAAAAGAAAGCAAAGAGGGAAAATTTTACCACCAGAAGAACATAATTCGGTAGTAGAAGAACCCAAACTCACAAACTCATCATCAGAGGAACCCTTTGAGCTCCCACCACCACCACCACCGTCAGTGAACTCATGCGGGGGCAGCCTCCGAGTGGGTGGAATTCTCAGCGGCGGAGGCGGAGGCACCATGGGAAAGAAGAACTTGGCAAAATCAGAGGAGCCCTGTTGAGATTTCTCCATGACATCCTCCATGAGAGCTGATTCACACTCCGATAAGCCATTTTCCCTCAAGAATTTCAACACCGCCTGGAATTCAATCTCTGCCATGTGAAGCACGGAACAGAAGAGTTGGATTCAAGAGACAAGAAAAAACAAAGAGAAGTAGTAAAAAAACAACGGTGGGATCATGGGATTGGAGTGGGAGTGGGAGTGGGACGATGTCTGAAGGGTCAAAAGTAGGAGGAGTTGATGACGGTAATTGAACATCAGCAGTTGGGTTTTGCATGTCCGCTTTCTCTGTGTCTCTCTCCATAAATATATACATATATATAGTAGGTACGTATATATGTGTGTGTATAGATGTAGAGAGAGAAGCTGCCTGTGTATGAGAGAGAGAGACAGAGAGAGAAGTGCGACTTTCAACTTTCTCTGTGTAGTTGTTCTTTTCTTTTTCCTCTTCCTGCTGTAATACAGAAGCCAACGGGGAAGAGATTTCTTACAAACGTTGAAATGCAAGGACTGATTTCTTTTCTGGTAATTGGAATTCGTCGAAAAAAATTAATGATAAAATAAGTGTAATATATTATTATGTAATTAATTATTTTTTAAAATAATATATCAATCATATTAAATATATATTACACTTATCATATAGTTAGTTCAATTCATATTCGATTAAATTTAATTTGAATTAGAATTTTCCATTGGGATTGAAGGGTGAAATATGTTGTATCACAATTTTGTGGGAGTAATTAAATATTAAATATTCATAACTAATTGATAATTACGATTACCGCATTGAAATAGACCACTTCTCTAATATATGTGAAATTTGAATTCATAATCTCTTGGTCACAGGTCTCAACTTTGTCCATTAAGCTAGACATCATTGACCATATTTTTATGTTATGACAAATTACGTGCACGCTCTTGAGATTTGTCATAACTATATATACTTTTTTATTTTTAAAAAAATTATCAATATTTTTTTGAAATTACCCGTTTAACAAATATCCCCATGATCATAACTCATTGTAGGAGTGCTTCTTAGACGATTGTTGATTTTATGAGGATATTTATAATATTTTAAATAAAAATATTTATAATTATAATAAATTTTAGGACAGTCCATGTAATTATACAACGAGATTGATTGAAATCTAAGCCGAATTTTGAAATAGGATTTTGAAATTTGAAGTAAGCAAGGATGTCTTTTTTTAGATTGACTTTCTCTTTTCTCTTCTTCTAAATCTTGCTTTTTCTTTTATTTTTTCTGATTTTATTGTTTTTTGGAAAGTCATAGTAATAAAACAATAAGCACGTACGAATAATTAAAGAATACTTTAATAACACTTTTCCTTTTTTTTTGTTTTGAACTTAACGAAAATACTTATTTATATTTTGGGCTAAATCATTTACTTAATATAAATTATTTTCAATTTCTACTTAAATCTAATTATTAAATTATCGGAAGAAACTTAACATTTAATCATGATTAATTATTTAGTAATAATAATTATGATGTTATTCTCTTTCAGTATATGATTTAATATGAAACTATTAATGAATTTTAATATTTTGATGTATTGAATGATGTATTTAACTTATACAGAAGTATATATGTTGTATAAATAATCAATTATTATCTTCGTATAGTACTTGTAGCTTCATAAACAAAATATTTACTATTCGAATATTAATGGTTTGATTAATTAACATAACATTTCAAAAATTCTCAATGTGGTCATACATATCAAATAATCGATTTTTGGGTGAATTACAGTTACTCCTTCTAAGATTTTATATAATTATGAATACCTCTCGTTATTTGAAAAATTATAAATACATTCTCAAATAAAAAATAATTACGTTGCCTCTAGATGATGAAGTGAATATTACTATTTTACTTATTATATTTTTTTTCTTTAAAAATATTTATAAAAAAAAAACACCTTGTGGGCTCTTCAAATTTGTAATGAAGCCAAACTTTATATAATAGTTGATTATGCTTTCAAGATTGGAATCTAATGGTACTCAAAAGTTGGGTGCTTTTGATCATAGAAATGCTTAAATAATATGTTAATTATTCCGAGCACGAGCATATTAATATGTCATCTATAAAATCAACCGACAAAAACAACATTAATTAGTGACATAATTGAACATAATTTACTCAATTTATTTCGTCGATTTATAAATTTTTAAGTACATACATATAGGTAGCCGATCATCTTGTACTCTTCTATGATTAGTATTTTGTTTAATTTTAAGAAAAAATAATTAATGATAGTATCGTAAACGTCGAATTTTTGGAATAAATTAGAAAAAAAATACAATTAATTTTTAAAACAAGGATTTTTTTTTTATTTTTTATTTTTGTGAAGGAAATGAAAATTTGCTTATGTTGTCTACCAATTATATAATATATGTGCAGCAAAGGTTTGCTTTTAAGTTAAATGTCTCATGTCTATGTACATAAGCAATCCAAAATGCATTGGGTCATCATTATTTATTTGGTTGCATTAATTATTACAAACAATCTTTAGATGTAGCGCCAAACAATCTTATATTGCAATATTCAATTTTATATGCATGCAAAATTTTGAATTTTTTAATTGTAATTGCAATTTATGGGAGGGTTAAATAATTTTATATTCCTATGAAAATACTATTAAGTATAATGTTATTTTTTATAAATAATAATTACGTTATCAATTCCTGAACGTTTAAACAAAGAAGCTTATTGTCTCCTGCATCAGAGGTCGTGTTTTTAGAAAAAATGATAAATAACAACGAACTCCCATAAGGTTTGGTACAATTATGAATCCCTCTCGTTATTTGGGATATTAAGAATATTCTCTTGTATTTGATGAAATTATGTGATCTAAACAGAAGCCTGAAATTATCAACTTCACCCTTATTGTATCTTTTTCTTTTCTTAAAAAATTATATAAAAAATCGAACAAGGTGGATTGAAAAATTATAAAAAAAGTCTGAAAAATTAACTTTTTAAAAAAATAGTAAAATTTTATTTATAGTGCATAAAAGTATTTTGATCAATTTATTATAAAAGTTTGATGAAATCATAACGGAAAAAACTAAGGTAATGTGTACATAGCATGTGAACGAATAAGTGTCAACTATTAATAGTATGAAACAAACATACTATTGTTAGAAAGGATAAAAAATATTATGCCTTCCAAACTATTGGTCTTTTTTGTTTTTTTTTTCATCTTTTTTTTTCTTATTTCCATTTACAATACAAACTACACGAGTTTTGCAAATTACCACCTCAAACCACCTTCCAATTTTTTTTCACAGAACAATGGTTACATGAAGGAAACACACGCAAGAATCTTCCTTATTTTCTAAAAAATCATTCATAGATTTGTTAAATTTATGTTGAATTTCATTTTTTGTTGTAAGAACATGGTGTATTCCTAAAAAAATGAATCAAATTTGAAATTTTATGGTGGAAAAATTCTGCTCTCGAATCTAGCTATTTTTTATTTCTTACCGAAACTCCCCTAATAACAGAATCCTCAAAACATTAATAAGATAGGTCACATGTGTGCTAGATGACCGTTTTTCAATGAACAATTCCACCAAAAAGAGGTTTGGCAAAATTCGTACAATTGATATGATTAATTAAAAAAAATAAAATAAATAGATGACAAAGTATAAAAATAATTAGAATTCGAAAGACAAAATAGTTTTTACCCTATAATTAAAAGTATTGTGGTCAACATTTATTGAAAAAGAAAAAAATAATAATAATATTGGTTGGAGATTTGGTGAGGGGTCTATAAATATATATTGTATGGAGCAATATGATGAAGGTGCAACCTACTTTTCACGGGAGAAGCATTATTGTCATGACCCCTCAAATATCATAATTTTGCTTCTAACATATTTCCCATCGCCAAAATATCTTTTTCACTTTATACTTGCTTTTTCATGTGATCCGGTTAAAGAATAAAGTTGCTATATTATTATTATTATTACTATTATTATTATTATGATGTATATATATATATAATTTTGTTGAGTATAAAGTTATTTGTGAATATTTGGTTTTCAAAAAAATATTTATGCATTAATTTTAAAACAAGATAATTTGTAAATCAGATTTTTCGTTCCATAATGATTCAGTATGTTTTTAGTCACATTGCTTATCGAATTTTCGAAAGTAGTCCCGCAACGTGCAAAAGTTTTTCATTTTTAGTCCTATAGGCAATAGATGTTAGAAAATCGATGAAAAACATCACGTGCAATTCACATGACTATATTCTCTTCGGAGTGAAAGGAAACGGTTTTGTGCATTGCCTACTTTTATGTTGTAATAATGTTTCTTGTTCATTTAATAGTAGTTGAGTAGGTTTAATAGCAATTCTACTTGTCCTTAAATTACTTTTTTTTTTCCAATACCATGCAATTGGAGAATCTCGAGAACTAGGTTGATTTGTTAAGATGTTCGAAGACTTTATCTACTTAGAATGATTAATAATTGTTTTTTTTAAAGTTAAATTACTATATAAATGTTAATAATAATATTATTATTATTGTGCGATCAAGTATGTTTCAAATAAAGTAATTCATATGGGCTAAGCTTAGAAAAGATGAAGTACATTTTTTAAGCTAGTATATTAATTAGTAGTGAACAATATTCATTCTTTTTTTACCTTGAGCAAAAAGGTTATGTGAGTGAACCCAATGTCGAATTTCAGTACCAGAAAACTTTAAATACTGGTTCAAGTCAAGGTTAATGATGGCCTGGTGAGTTGAGTCAGATGGTGTCCACTTGAGGAGCTGGTAGTTGGCTTACACCACAAGTCCAATAGGGTTGCTAAAGTGACCCTCAGTTAAAATTCTCCAATGTCTAGTCAAATGGGCTAATTGGTATTTATAAAGGGCCAATTTTCAGGGCTTACACGGAGCCACGTATCCTCCTGAAATTCCTCGAATGTAACAAGCATCAACGTTAATATTCTAGTTTTTGGTTACCTGACCCAATTTGAATAAAAATGCGCAAATCCTTATCCTGTTGAAGGGGCACAATCTTCAAATGGAGGGGTTTTACACTGTTTAACCCCTATCAGATATACACAATTGAAAATCCTTAAATCTACATTATTTACTAGAAATTTAAGCATAATTTTCAAATAACCTCCACAATGCCATTGATAATGCATCTTCTAGACCTCCAAAAATTTCGGTGGGCAGAGATTTCTCATAAACTAAATAAGATAATGGAATTATCATAATATTGCAACTCTTCTGTTTCGTATGTTATGTTATCTAACTATACATTTACGATTGAAATAAATAATTTTCTGTATAAAGTACATAAACAATTATACAAATATTGTAGTTTTAATTGTAGACAAATATTATTGAATATATGCAAATGTTGTATCAATTTTTCGTTCAACTCATTCTATTGAACAAGTAATTATTAGATGAGTCGAGCTTCATACAAAAAAAGACAAAAAATCCACCTCTAAAAAAACCAAACAATACCCCCCCCCCCCAAAAAAAAAAAAAAAAAAGAAGAAAAGAAAAATTCCATAATATTTAAACTTTTTTTTTTGGATAATTGTAATAGGGCAATGGATATTTAGAATCCTTTACAATGCTTATGAAAGATATTATTGAAAAATAGAAAAAGAAAGTAAAGAGTACTATAAAAATTAATGTTTGTTAGCTAAAGAAAGATACTTAACCACCAAATCTACCCATTTTCTAAGTTTGATAGTTCACCTCCACCCTCTTATTTCACATTTTGTTTCCTTTTCACTTTATTTGCTTTTTCCCCCTTTGCTTTTTCTAGTTTTCGTGCTTTTGGACCCTTTTTAGTAATTAATTTCATCATAATGAAAAAAAACCTTAAGAATATGAATTTAATTAATAAAAAAATATAATTTTGGTCCTATAATTATAGGGGTGGTATTCTGGATTTTGAATTTGCAAAGGGCTATAATTAAAAAATATTAGCACCTTAGTCCAGATGTTTTTAAAACATGCTAAATTCACTGGAAATTAGCAAATACTTGGCACGTGATCCCTTTAATTCGGGGATTTTAATTATTTTCCTGTAAGTTTTGCTGATGTGACATTTGGACTAAATGTGTGTCTCCTTATAATTATAAGACGAAAATTAAATTTTTCCTTACATTCCTCATGCCACGTTAGCAGAAATGCTAATAAAATATAAAGTTCAAAATTACTAGGTCATGTGGAATGCATGTGATAATTTTCATTGACTTTAGCTTTTCTCAGCAAGATTTAAACTAAATGTGTGCATGTGTGTGTGTTTTCTTCATCTTCTTCTTCCTTTTTTTTTAAATTTACAGTCATCAATTGCAATTTTTGATAGGACAATACTAAAAGTGCCATCATCCTATAGTTAGTGGACCAAAATTACATCTTTTCCTTAGGAGGGTGTCTGACAAAGCTTATATAAAAATCGTATAAGCTTCTATATTTTATAAAATATTTTCAGAGCTTATAAAATGTTGGATCTTATTTTAAAGATAAACTTCCGAAGAGTTTGAATAAAATAAGATGTGCAAATATCTCAAAAGTTCTAGGATGTTTGGAACAATAAACTTTTTTTATTGATAAAATAATAAAAAAGAAATAATACCGTTAAGATCAAGTGATCAATAACTATCTCTTGACGTATTTTGTATCTAACCTTTTAAAACACTTCCATAAATATTACAAATTAGTTTAAATCCAAATAAAAACTTTAACAGATAATTTTACAAAAATGAAAACAAATTACATGAGAATTAACTATTTGTGAAGGTTAAATTGAAATATAGTCAAAATATAAAGATATTTGTCATAGAAACTATTAATTTTATAGAGCTTGTTTCAAAACAGATAGGTAAAATTAAGTTTTATTTTAAAAAAACTTTTAAGATTCAAAACATCTTATTTAAGATCTTATGAACATTTTCTTCTAGAAAAAAGTAATTCCAATTTATTTTTTTCGAAAAATTATAATTTTTCAAATATTTCATAAAATATTTTGAAAATCTTATAAATTTAGCCAAACACCCTCCTAATTAAATTCCATAGTTTCTTAATGATATACAATCAATTTGACATAGTTGAGTTAGTTAGACTCTGTACTCTAAAAATATCACTTAAAATGATCAAAGGGATTATTTTAAACCTAATTATATTTTTAAAGTTTTATTTAGGTTTATCATGTCATTTAATTATTAGCAAGATTCTAATATAAATGAGAAAAATGATTATGCAAATTAATAGTACTATTTTTCCTTTTTCTTGAATATATTTGGGCTAAGTCCTAATCTGGACAGTAAATTACCAGCCCAAGAGCTTGATGGGCCTTAATCATTAAAGACAGTTCTACCCAGTGAATTAGGCCCACTATGAGGGGCCAGATTCTGAAGTACATGGGCCATGAGAAGTTAAAATGTGGATGTTCATTTGGACCCGGATTTAGCCACACTCTTTACAGGTTGTGATGATGGGTAGACCCAACAAGTTTCTTGTTTAATTTGACTAATTTACCCTCCAAAAACGTTAAAAACCATCACCATCGCCACTTCAACTCCATCGAGCAAGTAAAAGAAAGCAGAGAATATACCTAAAACTCGCAATTTTGTTCCAATCTAACTCTAACAACAGGTCGATTTTTGTTTAACTTATTAGGCAGAAAAAGTGTTTAAAAAGACTATACTCTAGCCCAGCATCATAATGAATCTCGAGCAGGTTACAAATTTTAGTACTCAACAACGGCTATACTACCCTAGAGTGGACTCTAGATCAAATGAATAACTCCAATCTCAGCCCTTTACACCCTCATCTGTTCGTTCTTATCATTCAGAATCAAAACATTGAGAATTAATGCAGAGAAGAACCAAAATGGCATAAAATCAATTGACTACACCATTATTTCACACTAGAACACGTGTTACTGATCACTTCACAGCTGATACATACTTGTTCGGACTATACGTCTACACATGTAACCAAAACCCTAAAAGTGTCCCTTCTTGCCCTTTTTTTAAGAAAAAAAGAAAGAAATATAAACACAAATGTCATATCAAAAAAACAATGGTGGAGAAGGAAGCATGTGTATACATATGACAAGAACTGTGAAATGATCAAGAAAGCATATGGTGGGGTGGGGGTGGGGGCTTGTCATGAAATAGGAACCCCACTATACCCCAAAACAAAGGTTCCTATTTATGGTAAAGTCCAAGGGAGAAACAAGTTACATACTCACCCACTCTATGCTAATAATATCAACTCACCTTCACTTCACCTTTTTCTTCTCCACACCTCAATTATTGTTTCTTTTAAGTGGAAAAAGCTTGAAATAAAAGAAGCTTTTTGCCCCCAATTAAAGGGTTTTAATTTAAGTAATTGGGACAAAAAATGTACGTCGAGGCACGCATTTATATCTACCTCCAAGAACACATGCTTCCCCACATGTTCATTTCATATTTTGGTTCATACATGTATGATTAGCGTTACATATGACTCGTGACATGATATTATTATTATTATTTTCTAAATGTACTTTTCCTGTAGTTCATTTTTCAAAGAATTATTGAAATATACGTCTTAAATGCGTATGACTGTTGAGTATTTATTACGTTACTAGAAAAACAATCTTTTTATATGTTTAAAAGAATTAAACATCTTTCGAGTTAATTATTGTTTCAGTGCTTCATTTTATCACGAATTTGGATTCTAGTCAACTTAATTTTTCATTTTTTCATTTACTTTTTAGGGTTTACATTACCATGTAGCTATTTGAAAATATTAAAAGGTTGGTCCCTTATGTTTGAAGTTCTTGCAATTGTGGTCCCTTAATTCTTTCTTTTTTCAATTCCTCACATCTGTCGTCTATACAGTTTCATTAGCAATCAGCAGATCTTCTAGCATCACTGACGAAAGATTAAAGGTCGGGAATAAATTTCATCGAGAACTGAACAATGGGTATAAAATTGAACAAACGAGTCGAATAAAAGACCAAAAAATATAAGTACCCACGCGCTTTTATCAGGAAAAAGAAATATAAAAAGAATATATTGACCTTACTTTTGTTTTTATATCTTTATTTTTTTTAGTTTTTTGTTTTTTTTCCTCCTAGGAACAATGAATTACAAACAAGTAGATCTATTTGAAATCCTGTGCTTTTTTGGTGCTATATAGGGAAATAATGTAAAAGTGGAATGATTAATGTGTACAAGTTGTGTAAGGTGGTCATTGGTGGATAGCACCATCAAACCCTAATTTGCTATGTTTCTCCCTATTTAGGCCTTGGGACCTTTCAACTATGATTGCCCTTTGAATTTAACATGTGGAATTCATTCAAATTTTGAAATATATAAAAAGGGACCACAAAAGAATAGGTATTTTCACTATTGGCCCTCCACTTCCCACTTGCACATCAAATATTTTGGAACTATAATAAATTGTAAGCTCTATTATTCCATGAGTGTTTTTATAGTAAGTCATTTTTTATTTTTATTTTTATTTAAATATAATTGCCACTATATGAAAATAAATTTAATGATATTTCTTTTCTAATGATGTTGATGAAAATTGTCAAGATAAAGTACATATTTTGTTGCTTAAACAAGGTTGGCCTACAACATACTAACATTTTCTCTTTGGTAAAATATTTTTTTTAATCCCATAAAATAAGGGTAGAATTTTAGCAGGCGACGCTTTTAGTCCCATAAAACTCAAAATCACATTTTTTTTTAGTTTCAAAAAATGTGATTTTGGGTCTTTTAGTCCCAAAATCACAACACACGTGACTTTTTTGAACTAAAAGTACGTGGTAATGAGTTTTATGCTAAAAATGACACATGTCATAGTTGTAGTGCCAAAACAAATTATGCCCTTATTTTATAGGGCTCAAAAAGCATTTTTCCCTTCTCTCTTCTTACAAAGGAGTTTTGTCTTCTCCTCCAGGGGAATTCTTCCTTAGTGGGAGTCTCGTGAGTTTGTCTTGAAAAATCGATTCATTAGGTTGAGGTAGCCGTACAAGCTCTTCATGTGTAATTTTGAGCTTTATAAGCCGTACAAGACCTTCATGTGTAACTCATGTAAGAAGCGGGAGTTTGCATCCACAGACGAGAAGGGTGAACTCTGGCGAAGAAAATAACTGAATCGCAAAAATTCAAAAGATTCAGAATCAAAATACTACTTCAAAAAATTAAAGAACAAAATACTGGTATTCTTTTGGTGATTTAGGGTTAAAGAACAAAAATAACCCTAATGCTCGCATTCTTTCGGTGAGAAGGGTGAATTCCGACGAAAATATAACTGAAATTATGAAAATTAAAAAAAAATACAGGACCAAAATGCTATTTTAGAAAATTAAAAAACAAAATGACAAATAACCTAAATTATGGGACAAAAATACATTTAATCCATTGGAAATCCATGTCAGTATGTTTTGATTGGAATATCCAAAATTCTCAAATAAAAAATAATGTTTCAGTCAATTGTATAATTTTCCACCAGCAAAATTTATACGCGAAATATCATTTTTCCTATTTTAACAAGAAGAAAGTTAAACACCACCAGAGAGAATCCTTTATCTGGTGTCGTATCATATAATTGAAGTGCCTGTTTTTTGACTATCTGTCGTGGTATGTTATTTCTGTGTACATAATAAATAATTTTTATATTTTAAAATATATTGTAAATAAAAAAAATAAAATATATAAACTAACAAATTATATTTAACAAAAAAGAAAGAAAAAAATCAATTTAAGCTATTATCGACACAATAAAAGAATTAGTTTGATGGTGTTAAAAAGACGTGGAGTCAATTTTTTTTAAAAAAAAATAATTACAATTAATTTTTAAAATAGGGAGTATATGTCATATTTAAAAAAATTGGTGCGACGATATCAATAACCACTGTTTGTGAATGTAGAGAGCATTTATTTTTTTTAATATTGCTATAGATGATCTAATTAGGGGAATTTGAAAATTGATGCATCGGAGTCGATAACACCCGTTTATGTAGAGGGCGTGAATCGTACATAAATCATACTTACAATCAATAGAAGAAATATAACTATTTGTTATGATTAATTGTCATGGTTAAAAGTCAAAATGATGATGAATATAATTATTAATTGATTATACAATGACTATTAACTATTGCTTTTACGAACAAGACTAAAATATTAGCCACAACTAAAAATAATGATAATATTTTGGCCATAAGTAAAACCATAGCATCAATTTTATTTAATCGATCATGGTAAATAGTATTAATTTATCGCAAGATTATAAAATTATAGTGATTTATAATATTCAAAACAATTTATTTTTTTTAATAGTGAATTTAGAAGCTGTATATGAATGCCACAATGGACCTTATTGAAGAAACATAAAGGAGTTATTTAGTTAAAAAAATCTCAAATTTTTTATTTTATTATGGTAAAACTTGGTAGCTGTTTTATTTTTTAGGAAATGTAATAGATTTTTTTAGGGTTAATTATATGTTGTCATCTAAACTATGATATTTTTTACTCATTGACATCTAAATCTTTTTTTGTGTCAACTTACCATATCAACTTTACGAAATTTTTGCATTTTGTCATTTCGCAAAGTGCAAATGTCGCAAAGTTGAGATGATAAATTGACGCAAAAAAAAAAAAAAATTGATGGCAAAATATGAAAACCGGGATAGTTCATATGACAAAATGTAATTTACCTTTTTTTTTAAAAAAATTGAGTATATGTTTTGGATATAAAAGCGTATCAATAAAAAGAAATAAATACTTTCATATTTGTAAGGGATAAATGTTATATATATATATATATATATATATATGTATATATATGATTAAAAGGATGTAATTTTTAATAAAAGGTTATTCTCAAATTCAATACCGTTGGGTAAAATATAGTCATTGATGAATGAAAAACTAATCATATTGTTAATAATTTATACAAAATATTGAATAAGGTGTAAAATTAAAAGTTTACGTATTTTTTTTTTAAGGCTGCCATCGAAACCCTAACATAAGGGGTATAACTGTAAACGAAATTTTTTCAAAAGGAGTACAAGTTTAATTTCAATTATTTTTTAAAAAAAATAATTTGATATTTTTAAAGAAGATCTAAATATGATTAACTCTATCCTAAATAGTGTACATCGAGAGACAATAAACTATAAACTATTATATATCTATACAAAGATGAGATTCTAGCCCACAATCTTTTGCTAAATGAAAAGTACATACCAGGACAATACGAAAATATTCGACATGGGATCTATGTATAATTTTTCAAAATTGAGGGGCTGGTTGCGTAATATGATGGAACCTAAAGGGTACATAAGCAAATACACCTAGTGCGACAAACGTGGATGCACCGTTAGGTGCCAAACAATTTTCTTCCGGCCAAAAATTGAAAGGAATGTTGAATATTATCATGGCCACTAATAGCGACGGTTTCATAATCGTCACAATTATTTTTTATATTTATTAATATAATAACTATTATTATTATAAAAAATAAATAAAAACATGTTTGATATCTTTGAACATTTCCATTTCATAGTTACTATCATAGTTTTGGTCCCAAAATAGACCCAACCCTTGTGCTTACGAAGTGGCTCTTTCTCCACTATTATTATATATATATATATATATATTATATATATATATATATATTGTAATTTTTAATAATTCTTTTCGCGAGGAATAAATAATTCAAAACGGGTTGTTTTCCAATTTCTTTTGTGATTATTCGCTGTTGAATTTTCATTCAGATGTATTTATGAGTATGTGTATTAGGTGTAATTTTTCGACGATACAGGGTTAAAGACTTGGCAATAGTGATGCCACAAGGTTGGGCGAAAGGCTCGGGTTTGTATTTTTTAAAATATTATTGTATTTTTTTTTATTTAATATGTATATACGTTATATGTATGAAAATTACGACAAGATTTCAATATTGCTTGCTTTATGGGGAATTTGCATTTTTCGTTCCGTATTTTAGGTCTAGCATACTTTTTGTCCCATCAGTTATGGGATTCTCAGTAATGGTTCTATAAGTTGATTTTTTTTTTTTCACTTTTAGTCCTTTCATTAAATTCCTTGATTTAGTACACTTTTCATCCTATTAGTTACAGGATTTTCTGTAATGATCCCGTAAATTGAATTTTTTTTTTTTTTTTTACTTTTAATCCTTCTGTCAACTTCTATTACTGAATAAAAAAATATAATTTTTCCGCGCTTTATCATGTTTATGCAAGGATGGAAAGCAGAATGCATATAAATTGAATTTGGATAAGTCAAAAATCAATTCATTGTATTAAATGTCATATTAAACTCGAGCGGACTTCCAACGATGGATCACATCAACTCGAAACTTGACTAATTTAATTTATTTTTCTTAAGACTGCATTTGGATTTGAAGGAAGAATTTTAAAAAATAATTTCATATAATTTCATGCTAAAAGAATTTGAAATCCATTAACATTAAAAAAATATATAGTTCAAAATATAGTTGAATGGTTTCAATTCCTTCCCTACAATCACCCAAATAAATCAAAAGAACTTACAATTAATGATTCAAATTTGTGGATTCCACAAGGGTAGAGAAGACATTTCACTTGCTTACATATGATTTAACACATACTCGTCAGCACAAGTGCAAGTTGGAGATGGATAAGTGAGGAAACAGTTATTTCCGTCGCAAACCATAATTCAAAAACTAATGATTCATAATTACTACAACTCACCTTAACTTTCTTACAGCGATCGAGAGAGGACAACTAATTAATCACACATGCCCACCCACTAATGACGCATTTAACTAAAATTACCACCTCAAAACCTAATTTGAATAAGAATTAGCCACGAACATTCCGTCTCTGACTTTTCATTTTATGACTACCGATCATTACATCGTCCTATTACATTCAAGTAATTAAATAATACATCAATATTACAAATCCAAAAACTACATGAAAATGAATTAAAATAATTCAAAACAAGAGTCAATATATTTTGAGAGTGTTTGGAGCGACAAATTCAAAAGCATAGCACTTTAAATGGACGTTACGAGGTAATCCACCTATGCAATTAATTAAATATATTAGTTGAGTTTAATTAATTTTCATATTATTTTGTACTTTTTGTTTGCTTCTCATATTTTGCCAAATTATTGTATGAAGTTACGGTAATTTTTAGCCGAATTTCATAGTTTTCTAAGACAGCTCAAAATTTAGCCCGTTTGAGGCATGCTTAGCCTAAATCGTGGCTTGTTCTTTTAAATACCTACAAACTCTATTATGAAAATTATTTACAAACATTTTCCCAATATTGAGTTGTTAGAGGACTAGAGACGAGTTTTCAATTATTCTTTTAATTTTATTTCTTCCTGTTCATCACAGAAAAATATAAATTATTATTAAAACAAATTAATACTCATATCATGTGATTCGAAAACATAATTTTTTAATTGTGAGGTTTTAACCTGCCACCTATGCAACGTCTCGTTAGCTTAGTTCGTCTCTGACTTTGACCGTCGCAGAATAGTATTAAAGTCGAGGTCTATTCATGAAGAATATAAAAATAAATAAAAATAGAGGGAAAAGGCAGATATTGCCCATTATTCATACCAAAAAAAATAAAATAAAATAGTAAAGTCAAATCCCATCAAACTTTATAGGGAAAAAAAGGGGTTCACATTCACTAATGGTGGAGGCAGTTTTCAACTGCAAAAGTCGAAAGCATTGTTGAATATGTTCCAATGTTGTAGTGGCAGTACATCAGAAACAGAAGAAATTGCATTTGTCTTTGGTCCCCCAACACCCTAATTCTTTGCTCTTTTTTTTTTTTTTTAGTGGTATTTACATGATTAGAAAAAATTATAATTTATGTTCCGCAACTTATCTTCGCTCGTGATTTTGGTGCAATTACTTTAGCGCTCATCAGATTTAGTATTATAAATAACAAAAATTTGCAATTTCGATCTCAACCACAAATTCCGTTAAATATTTAGCGAGGAGAGCACGCGATCCGCAAGTGCTCCGTTGAATAACTGACCATTTATTTCAAGGAAGTAGCACGTGATTCGCAAGTGCTCTATTTAATTCAACGAAATTTGTGGTTGTGATTGACATTACAAGTTTTTTGTGCTCGTGAGACTAAATCTGATGAGTGCTAAAATACTGGGATCAAAATTGAAAAGAGGGCATGTCGTGGGACAATTTTTCCTACAGGATTACATAAGTATTTCAATAAATTGAACAATACGTCGATTCGATCAATACATTAATATAACTAAAAATAATAAAATAAATAACCATAATACCTATATACTTGATGGGACTCGAACCCACCATCTAAAATTTATTCTTAAAATCTCAAATTTTAACTACTGGGCTAAGACATGATTGGTCCTAATTCTTATCTTTAACATCATCGAAAATTCAGATGTTGTTTTTCTAGTTAACAGTCCCCACATGGCATCCTGACATTAGCATTTGTTTGCACCATAAAGCAAGCACAAGCAGGTGGTGTGTGGAATATAAGTGAGAAATTCAATTATTTTAATAATGATAATTTAAAAGGGTTATTTATTTGTATTAATTCTTTGAGTATTATTTATTTTTTGAATTTTTATAATTCGATTCGAGTACTGGGTAATTTATTCTCAGATTTTCAAGAGATCCGTCGACGTATCATGCTATTTTAGAGTTCTTGATTTGGGTCGGATTTAATCATATGGACGCACGTGGAACGCTAAAAAAAGAGAAAATTAACGAGAAAAAAAAAAAACCCAAGTCTGACTCCAATAATTTTTATACAGAAAAATGGTAAATTACAACGATCTCTCCTAAAATTTGGCATAGTTATCAATATCATCTCATTGTTTGAAAAATTACGAATACCTCTAGATGTTTGATGAAATTATATAATCCTTGGATGAAGGTATTAAATTGTCAACTCTGCCCTTACTGTACTTTTTTAAAAAAAAAATAAAAACTTATAAAAAAATGAATGGGATGGATGAAAATTTTTAAAACTATAAAAATTTATCCATTTAGTTCATAAAAAAATCAAAAAATTTAAAAAATAAATAAAATTATATTTTTAATCTACAACAGTATTTTGGTTAGTTCACCACAAAAAATGGATGGAAACCTAATGAATTTGGTTAGTTGTTAGACGACCATTAAAATTAGGGGGTATTGATAAGTTTTCAAACAACAATAGGGTATTCGTAATTATGCCAAATCTAAGGGGAGGTCGTTAATTTACCCTATAAAAAAATAATTTTAGTACTGTAATTCAGGAATGTGCCATATGATATTTTTGGGAACACACGAATTATTTTATAGGACTAAAATTATAATTTAATTGGGTTATATACAATTCATGTGTAATTTTTCAGCCAAATGGATCGGAAAAGGACTAAAAGTGCAAAAAATTAAAGTTATAGGACTAAAATACAAAAATACAATTCGTGCAAGACAAAAAATATCACTATTTAGGACTAAAAATTTTAATTTTTTTTCTTAATATATTTACTAACAAATATCTATTTTGTCACAGTATGTGAATTTCATGGTTCAATTATTTTATAAAAATTGCTATTAGCATAAATTAATGACAAAAGGCGATGCATAAAGTTGTCACTAAAGACTGTAAGTGACGCATATAATGGTTACCTAAGAGACAACAGATAATTGTCGTCACTATATTGTATTGTCATTATAAATGTGTCACTAATTATGTATGCCCAATTTTTGTCACCAATAATTATGTAGTGACGAAATAAAAATTATTATCACTTAATATATATTTTTATTAACAACTTTAAAAATTATTATTTGGTATTTTGTTGTGATGTAAATTAATTAATGATGTACAAAATTTTAAATTTCATCAATATTATGACGAAGGTGTGGTATCATAATGCATATTGCATAACGGATAGTCGTCAAAATCAGTCGTCGTGTGAATTAATTCTTATGCTATTTAGTAAAGGAATTGCTAATTAAAAATTTAATGTCGACTATCAACGTGAAGGGAAATTTTTATTTTTGATAGAAACGATGAAATATTTTAATAAATTGGATAGTTGAGTAATACATCATTTATTCGATTAATACATTAATATGATTAAAAATTATGAAATAAATTATAATAAACTCACATAAAGTGAGACAAATACTCACACGTTTGGTGGGACTCGAACTCATAACCTCAAATTTATTTACGGGACATCAACCTTAGCCATTAGACTAAAATATCATTGGTTTTGGGGAAAGTTTTATTAGAATTGGGTTTAGCTACAATCAATTAAATTATATGTTAAGTATTAAAATTGGAAAAAAAAATGCAATTTATCCCCCTGTGATATTGTAAATGTGCAAATTACCTCTTTATGGAAAATATAAATTATTTTATTTTAAAAAACACACAGAGATAAATTGCTCTTTTTTTTCATAGGAGGATAATTTGCTCATTTGAGTATCACAGAGGGGTAAATTGTACTAAACCCATTAAAATTGTTACTGAATTTGATTTAAATAAGAATTCTTCCAGCATTACAACCCCCCCCCCTCCTCTTTTTTTTTATAATAAAAATGGTGATTATATAATTTACTTTGATATTAATAAATTGATAAATATGTGGACTAGACCAATAAACTAATATTAAGTGAGGTAAATACTCATTAAAATAAATGACTCAGATAAAATAAAATAAATACCCACACGGAACTCAAACTCAAAATTTGAAGTTTATTTATAGAATTTCAGTCTCAACCACCAGACTAAAACGACAACGTGCCAACATCAGAGCCCATTACGAAACGAATATCAAGTCAGACTCAAAAGCTGTATTATTTCAATAAATATCTTAGAAATGTTAGTGAAAATAATCACATGCTAGTTATATAAAAAAAGTTGTATCACTTGATCTTGATCGAAGATGCCCGCTGCCTAAAAGTATATTGACTTTTGGCAACAGAAAAAAGATCTCAATGGTACCAAAGCTATATACATCTTTTTAAAAAGTCAGAAAAAATTAAATATTCCACCTTTTGGTAGATTGTATATTTGTAAGCTTTAAATTGAAACTGAAAATCTTATGATGGGATCATAAATATCAAAATACCAAATTATATCCAATAATGCAAACATTGTACTATGTGCGTAATTTATCCTTAGATTTGTTTTTGTCGAATTCGTTGATGAGATTTCAGTATAGCTTAGGTAAATTTGGATTCCTCATGATAAAAGACCTATAAAGTATAAACGGTAAGAATTGCGTTAAGAACGCTCTGGTTATAGTTCCAGATATCTAAGTCAGTAAGGCCGTATAGAAAAAGGGAAAAATGCAAGCAACACCTCGTGATACTGTGAAGAGCAAATTATCCCCTATGAAAAGAAAAAGAAACTGTGATTTACCTCTGTATTTTTTAAAATGCAGCAATTTATCCTTCTATTTTTTGTACCAATTTACCTCCTTAGACAACGAGGTAAGTTACTTTATTTCAAAAATTACAAGGGGATAAATTGTGTCTTTTCTTTTTTTAATCATATGGGGTAATTTGATCATTTGCAGTATCATATAAAGTAATTCGCATTAAGCCTTGCAGGAAAAATATGTAAGATTGCAAGAAATGCGTGGGTGGCAAATGTTGTACTTGTAAATCATCATTTGAACTCCACTTTATGCATGTGATGTTGTTTCTATTGAATAGTAGGTGAATCATTTCTACCGGATAGTATGTAGTGTTTCTACTATATAATAGGTGTTGGTTTGATTTATTATATTTGATATTATTGATCATAGTAATTGTTGTAATGGTCTGTTAGATATTAATATCTAACAAGAATAATTATAATCAATTAATAATAATTCATCACTCTTACTTCAATATATATATATATATATATATATATATATATATTATGTATGGAACAATTTCACTATGTCACTACACAATCAAATTAATCAGTCATTCACCCTAAGAGATCCTACACGAGATTCTGCAAACAGCAACCTCACGGACAACCATTTAAAGCTCTAATGGTTGGACCTTTGGCATTTTTCAACATAAGGCAGCAACTTGCCAAGTGGGGCTACCACCCAATAAAGCATATATGTACTTATTCTATCTATGTATACACATGTAATATGTGTATATATGTGTGTATATATGAGTAATAGACGCATATATACCTCTATATATTTGTATACATACACATATATACGTGTATGTGTATGTATTTTGATTAAATGTAACAAGTACCCTGTAAGATAATAATAGACCAAAAACCCTCCGAAAGAAAGAAAGTCGGTCCCCTGAACTTTACAAACAAAAGCGCAACACAACCTCCTCAATCAGGAGTCAGTGAGTTTCTTTTTCAAAAACTTAGAGATCGTCATCTCATAATTTTTTTACTTACAGGAATATGTGCCTAACAATATTTTCACAAGGAATAAATTGCAAATGATTTCGTACAGTCCTGTACGAATTTACTTTGATAATTTTATCTTGTAATTAAAAAATTTCGCACATTGAAAATAAAAATGGCCGGATTCTTTCTAAAATGACGGGAAAAAGTGCACCCAATGTGGGAAATTCGAGGCACTTTTGTCCTCAATGTGGAAAACTTTTGAAAGTTACAAGATTTTATCAAAATGGATTTTTATAAAACTAAAATTATCAATTGTCGAACTTACAGGACTAAAATTATAATTTTTTTTTGAATCTGAATAAATATGTTATTGGGTGAAATGGTATGTGTATATATATAGGGAGAGAGAGTGGATGAGAATGGTGTGTTTGGGAGGTTTTGTGAAGCAGCAAACACCAAGTTGTGAAATGACTGAATTGCTGGGAAAAGGGGGAAAATTATTCCCCTTTGAGCAAAATTATTCATTCAAAAGCCAATTAAGAAAAGAATCCACACCAAAGAGATCTTCCACTTCCAGATTCTTCTGTTGAGGGACCACTTCTTTGCCCCTTTGCAAGTGGAGAGGCCATACCAAATGTTCTTTGAAAATGATTGAGAGGGAGATTTTAACCCTCCGTCGAAATCCTCATTAGTTAACTTTTTACTGACGTGAATCCATATTTAAGATTGTCGACTCTGGCTCCAACTCCACCGAGACAAGGTGTCGAGAGGTACTGAATTCAGCTAGCAACTTCAAAGTATCAGGCTTACGAGCTGGCCAAATCGTATGTCCCGACGGTTGAGTCGGTTGCATATTTTTAAAATATTCAGGTATATAAAGTCATAACTGAAAAATTACTAACTGTATACTTTTTAAGAAGAGAGTATTTTTTTTGTCGAACTTTATGATTTTATGCCCTCGAAAAATGTGAAGTAATCATGACGGTTTGGACCTTACATGTTCGAAGTATGATGGTTAGTACATATCTTCAAAATCCTAACCAGGACACTGTGACAAGAAAAAGTTTCGATATTCATTCGTATGTTACGACGACGAACATAAGTTCTTGAATTAGGAAAAAATAAATTCGACACAAATTAGAATTTCATTTATATTTTAAAAAGTAAATAATTAGAGAAAGTGATGCATGTGTGGTGATGGGCTCCAATAGAATCGGAGGAAATAGGAAGTGTTGGGTGCAGTAAGAGAAAAAGTAGATGAAAAGGTTGCAAAAGTGAACAAATAGGTGAAAACAAAGGAACATATCAAATCAAACAACTTTTTGGCGCCCCCTTCTCTCTCATTCTCTATCATCTATCTCTTTCTCTCTCTCTTGCAATAATAATAATAATGTGGGCTGAAGAGGCGGGGGCGGGGCCGAAGCCTGGGAGAAGGTGGTCCACCGCGACGGAGACTGATCTCTCCAAGCTCTCATACACCCAAAGGGAAGATAAAATGATATGTTGTAGTGTGTGGTGGTGGTGGTCGTTTGCCTTTCTTCATCTGTCGCACTCCTACCTTTACGAATTGAAGACACGTTCAAGAAGGCCGGGTCTGGGGCAGGTTTGATGAGATTCAATATTTGATTCATTAAAAAAAAATTTGAGGATCGGGATTCTATCGATTTTGAGCTAATTAAATTTATGAATAATATTTTAAAAAAAAAAAAAAAACAACAGTGGTTGTTCACTGTAAGAAAATATATTATTACTCATAAAAAATATATTAAATGATAATTATAGAATTATCACTAAAAGTATATACTAAGTGACAATAATTTTTATCTTATCACAATGTAATATATTAGTGGAAAGTATAAAGTTGTCACTATATGTAACTAGTGACAACATAATATTGTGACTGACGCATCATTTTTGTTACTAGGTCGTCATTATACATATGTTATTAATTTTATTTAATGACAACTTTATATACCATTTTTGTCACAAATTTTTTATAATAAAAATTTATACAAAATAATAGTAATTATTAAAATCGAGAAAGTTATTATATTAAAATTGTCACTTGATTTCTCTTGTCACTAATTTTTCTTTCTTTTTTTTTTTAATCCAAAAGATTCATTTGTAAACTTTTTATTTTGAAAAATCTGACTGTTAATTATTCTAATTTTGGACAAAATTACTCTTGGTCTCCTTAGATTATGCATTTTTTATTTGTTGATATTTAATTTTGGACTTATTTTTCTTTTCACCATATTCAAAGTTTTTTTAATAAACTTAATTGTCAAAGATTTTTATTTTATTGGCCATTAAAGAAAAAATAATGTTTTCTCTACTAATATATTTTTATGTCCAAAATATTAAAAGAAAAATCTAAATCTTTAGGTAGTTAAAACTAGTAATTAGGAACTTGTATCAATGATGAACTTTTAATTTAATTAAAATAGAATTTTAGAGAAATTATGTTTTAATTATTATAAATTATATCAGTAGAAAATAAATATAATATTTAATTCAATGACCAAGACAAAAAATATTATAAATCATAAAGTTCAAAAAGTAAATTTTTTTATAAAAAAATTTAAAAAAATAATTATATATAGTTAAAAAGAATTGATTTTTAAAATTGAATATCAAAAAATAAAAAGAACACATAATAAAAGAAGACCAAGTATAATTTTCTCAAAAAAAAAAAAAAAAGAATAGAGTAAAATTTAAAAGTTGGATTCTTTCGACTGAAAAATCGATAGAATGAATATTTGAAATCAAAAGTATTTTGATGGATTTTTTTTTTATACAAAAATTTATTTCAGGGGGTCTAGTAATTTTTATATTTATATATAAATAAATATATATATATATATATATATATACAGACACATCCTACATACAAAACTTGATAAATAAATTAAGAAAACGTAATATGTACTAGGTTTGGATATATATTTTTTTTAATAATATATGGTTCATTGCATAATTCATTACCTTCAAATTCAAACATCGATTCACTATATCAAAAATTCAAATAAATGAATACTTTCAATTGGGATTAAAAAAAAACAAAAAACAAAAATTTACTATAAAAATATCCACGTTTGTAAAATTCGAACAGGCAACTTTTTAATTGTGGAACCTCGTGTATTGTTTCAAAATCTGCCTCCCAAGTTAAGTTGATTGGATCAGCACACAGACACACAACGTTTATAATTTTTTTAAAAATAAAACAAATAAAATAAGGATGTATACTTGTTAGGAATCACACCTTAGTATCACATATCAGTATTTCATCAATGTGTGATGGACAGACACGTGTTTTTATAAAAAAAATAAAATTTATAATTAAATAAAAGAATTAAATGCAATTTTCATTCTATATTTTTTTATTTTGGCGTTTTAATTATTTCTCTTTTTTGAATAGTAAATAGGTTTCGTAATTTTTTAATTTTGTATCATTTTGGTCTTTTACTCACCAGAGTTTGCAAATATTGCTGAAAAAAAGCATGTGCACATGTTCTTTTTAAAAAGATAATTTGGGACTTTGTTTCCACTGGTCAATTTAATGAACCAAAATTGTAAAAAATTAAAAGTTACATGACATATTTTGCTACCCTAGAAAGATAAAAAATTAAAATGTCAAAATATAGAAAATACAGGACAAAAATTTGCTTCCATGTTGGCAAAATTTGGTCAATGAGAACAAAAGTCCCAAACTTAAAAAAAAAAAAAAAAAAGGCAACATTTGCAAACTCTAGCGACTGAAGAGCTAATTTTATGAAAAATTATATTACTTATTTGCTATACCCTAAAAAGATAATTGACTAAAATGTCAAATAAAAGATATACGTTGGCCAGACTCTTCAATATATATCTATACTAATATATAAGATAAGGATTTATTTTTTTCTCGCAAAGCGGTTATGACACTGCGATACCAATTTTATTGTTATGTCGATAATACCTCTAAGTTTATTTTTTTTCTCTTTTCTTTTTTTGAAAATGTGATGTGTTAGTTTATATATATATATATTATTTTAAAATATAAAATATTATTTATTATATGTGTATAGAAACAACGTACCACAATGAATAGTATTATAAAAAATATTGATGTGACATCATGACATAACACATAAATTGGGATGAAAGATCTTGAATTGGAGGCCGAAGCATATTTTATTACACTTTTGTGTCACACACTTATATTACATCCATGTGTATATCATATGCAACAATATTTTTTATTATAATTTAATTTAATTATATTTTTAAATTTTAAATGAAACACGTGTGATCACACATTAATATGACAGTAAAAAAGTGTGGAAAAAGATCCATAAAGAAGCAAAAGTGGGAGGAGGAGGAGTGAATCAAGCAAGATAAATTTTTTATGCAAATTAAATTTAATTGAATTAAATCAATTATAAAATAATTATAATATATTTATTATGCGATTGTTTACCTTTTTTATTTATATATTAATCAAAAGATAAATATATTATATTTATTATATAATGGGATGATTACATTTTTCTTTCCTGAGGTATGATATAATTATACTTAGACTCTTTGTGATTTGAAAAATTTACACCTAGAACTCCTGATGTTTGTTTCCATTTAATAAATAAGTCGCTTCGTTAGTAAAATTCACTGAATTTGATGAATTAACAAAAAACTCAATAAAAATTGATATTTACCCGCGATTGACTGATTACTGATTTATTGTAGGTCAAATAATTTTTTTACTAGTGAAAATATACTTATCACACACATTAATATGTGAAAATGTATGACGGTAATTTGGTTATAACAAAATTTATTTGACCTACAATAAATCAGTAATAAGTCAATTAAATTTAATATAGATTTTTTTATGATTTTTTTTGTTAATATTAGCAAATTGGATGAATTTAGACCAACGAAAATACTTATTTGTTAGATAAAAATAATTTTCAAGAACTCTAAATAATTTTCTAAATCACATAAAATTTACTTATAATTACACAAAACTAAAAAAGAAAAAGTGATTGTAATTATCCCTTATATACTTATTTCAAAATCCACCAAAATCGATGTTGGTTAGAATTTTTGATGAAGCAAGCAATAAGAGAGATGGAATTTAAATACAGAATCTATACTCACCATCGACCTATCTTCTTGTTCACCCAAAATGCCTTAGACCCCACATAACTTCACACGTCCACAGTCCCCCCACCACCAACAGTATACTCTTTGATTACCAGCAAGCAGCAGGAGCATCAACCACCCCCCCCCCACCCACCCACCCCACCCCACCCACCACCCTAATAAATAATTGAAAAGCCCAAATCGTTGAAAAGCCTCGTCTCAACTTCTGATGCCTACAAACAACAAATATACTGGTTATATATATGTATATATATATATATTTATTGTTATGGAGATTGAAAGAATATGGTCGCTATAAGCTATCAATGTCTTCTTGATAACAACCATTAATTAATTCACCCTTTTGTTTTTCCTCGAATTTAACCATCCTATCAAGATCTTTCTTGCTGCGCCGCCCGCAATTTCCCCTCCATGCCGACGCCTGTCACCGCTGCCAGGCAATGCCTAACGCAGGAGGCAGCAGCAGCCCTCGACGAGGCTGTGGCGGTGGCACGACGCCGTGGCCACGCGCAGACGACATCGCTACACATGGTCTCATCGCTGCTGTCGCTCCCCAACTCTTCTTTACGTGAAGCATGCACGCGGACCCGAAACAATGCTTACTCTACGCGGGTTCAGTTCAAAGCTCTCGAGCTGTCTCTGAGCGTTTCGTTGGACCGGTTGCCCTCTTCACAGGCGAGTAAAGTTGAGGAGCCTCCGGTGTCGAATTCTCTGATGGCGGCCATAAAAAGATCGCAGGCTAACCAGAGAAGGCAGCCTGAGAACTTCACCTTTTACCAGCAACAACAGCAGCAGTATTCTTCTTCTGTTCCTGTTGTGAAAGTGGAGCTGCCGAATTTGATTCTCTCGATTCTTGATGACCCTTTGGTGAGTAGAGTTTTTGGGGAAGCGGGTTTCAGGAGCTGTGATATAAAGATTGCTACGCTGAGACCGGGGAATAGTTTTCATCCACACCATCTATTTGGTTATTCTTCAAGGTACAAGCGGCCAATCCCACCTTTGTTTTTGGGTAATTTGACTAGTTGTGAGAGTTTCAGAGAGGTGGGGGGTAAGGGTTTTAGCTTTCCTTTTATGGGTTGTTTTTCTGGGATGAGAATACAAGAAGGATTGGTGAGATTATGTTGAGGGCCAAAAAAAGGAGCCCATTGCTTTTGGGGGTTTCTGCTGCTGATGCCGTGAGGAGTTTCTTGGAAACAGTGCAAAGGAATATTAAAGGTGTTTTGCCTGAGGGGCTAAGTGGGCTTATTGTGGTTTGTGTTAAAGATGATATTTTGAGGTACTTGAATGGGGATTGTGATGAAGGGCCATTGAAATTGAGGTTTGAGGAGGTAGAGAAAATGGTGGAGAGTGTTACAGGAGCCGGGGTGGTGGTGAATTTTGGTGACTTGAAGTCTTTGGCTGGGGATGGTGTTGCTATTGATAGGTTGAGATATTTGGTGAGTAATTTGTCTAGGTTGCTTGAGGTTCATGGTAGAAAACTCTGGTTGATTGGAGCGGCTGTGACATACGATGTTTATGTCAAGATTTTGAACAAGTTGCCCACCGTTGAGGAAGATTGGGACCTGGAAATTTTGCCTATAACTTCCTTTAAGTTTTCTGTGGGAGGATCATACCCAGATCCAGGTAAGTTCAATTTATACTTCTTGATGTAGATTTTAATTCCTGTAAATGCTTTGTCCATGTAGTTATGATTTGGATGTTTATCCTCTTTCAGTATCATGTAATTGGTGCAGAATTGTGAATCAACCTGATGGCTAATTCTCTCTGCGCAGTTTAAAGTTAAACATGAATCTTGGATGCATTTTTAGGTTTAGGAATGTTGATCGCATCGTGATAGGAGTTGTTAAAGGTTAATTAGAATTGCTAGAGCATTTGATTAATATGAGATAAGGGCCATCGCCGTAGATTTGCTTTCCCCTGTTGGGCTGGCTGTTCATCTGGTTGAGGTCTGTTGAACTGAAGGTTATGAATTTTAAGTGACTATTAACTTGTTATTCATCAATATAGCTAGGTTTTTATTGCCTTACTATGGTTGGTTGTAGATATAGCTAGGTAACATTACGCGTCTGCTGAATATTGTCTTGGCTTCATAGATAAGCAAGCCCGAAGAATCTAGGAATCCTCTGAGTTATTGATCTGCGTATATCTTAGTTCCTACTTAGATTTCAGGCATTGATTCATATCTATTGTCCTAAAAACACGTGTTATTATTGGCACAACTTGTTAAGGTTCTTCAGATAATATTTTAGGGAGAATCAAACTTGAGATCCTTTTCATCCATCAACTTCTACTCCCTATCTGGTCTACCATACTTAGCTTTCCCAAGTGGGCACTGGACTTGCCAATCGCAAGTCATTTTGGTTGTTGTTGTAACAATAATGGCATCAAGTTGCAGCATGTCGTGATGAAGTATTGACGGAGTTAAGTGGCATAACATAGTGATCTTACGCCAACATGCTTCAATTTGCAAGATTTCCAGATAATAACAGCAAATAAAGATATATTCTCATATGAGTATTGTAGTATTTTTCCTCCCTTCAATCATATTTCACGGAGAATAGATTAGCGCAGAGCTCTACAGAGAGAAGTGAGTTGATCTTTTCTGCAATAAAATTTCACCTCCAGAAAAAACGAGGGCATAGAGGCAATTCAGTACTCTTCACCAACCAAAAACGTACCAAATTGTGTGACAGAATACTGTCAATAATTTCTCATCCCATCCCACCTGCTGGAGCTGTCAATCAAAACAAACACCTTTCGAAACTGAAAAGAAAGATGCTGTCAACTACAAGTTTGGTTTAAGCAAATCATTCCAGATTTGACTTATTGCAGTGAAATTGATTTGTTTTTTCATCACATCAGAGTTAATGTTTTTTGAGTGATTTCTTGTACACATTTCCTCTACAGTCTATAGAACTTGCTCAATACTTAAGTTTTTCTCAGAAATATTGAATATATTAATAGGAAATTATCAAACAAAATATATATATTTGTAAAAGGACTGATAATTTTGGGGCTGCAGAAATACTCTGTACATGAGAAAGCAATCAACAGATTTTTTTTTTTTTTTTAAAAAAGGAAACATATTTAAAATATCGTTTTAAAAATAACAGTCCAAGAACTATATTTATCTTAGGACTTGTATTTTGTGTAGATATATACTTAATTTTTCACATTTAGATGCTTATGAGCTGGTATTAGAAAAAATAGGGAACAGAGGTACATACTTGAAACTTTTATGAAGAAAAAAGAATACATAATCAATTTACCTTGTCCATGGACTAGAATCATCATCTGATATTTATCACTGGATCTTTATTTACTCGGTCTACGTTGGTTCAATACTCAAAATGCATGACTCGTTCCATCATCTTCATTACGTTAGTGTTTTAATTTGCTTCAGGTAAGTTCCCTGCTGAACTAAATCAGAAAAACTAGCCGAAGAACCAAATTAGCTTCTATATATGTGAAACTTTTGTTCAGTTCCGACATCAAGGATATTTATTCATAAGATTCTTCTGTTTCTGTTACGCTCAGTGTCATAATGTGTTGCATATTCTGAATTATCTAGAAGGTTCGTGAAACCCAAATAGGAATATAGGAATTACTGATACATTACGTTAACAATCTTCTGATGATTTCTATATTGGGTTGAATGTTGATATTTTTATTTTGAGTTTTGATCCATCTTTATTCATGCATGGATCTCATGGTTGATTTTCATGACAACTTACAGCTTGATGGAGTCCTTTGTTCCACTGGGAGGGTTTTTCTCAATGCCACCTGAGACGAAGAGTCCCTCATCCAATGCATGTCAATATGTGGTCCGCTGTCACCTATGCAATGAGAAGTACGAGCAAGAAGTAGCTGCACTTTCAAAGGGAGGAGCTTGTGCTTCCGTTGTAGAAGAGTATCAGTCTAGTTTACCTTCTTGGTTGCGGCCTGCTGAACCGAGTGCACAGAGCGGTTTGGCTTCCGTAAAGGTGTGTTACTATGAAAATCTTTTTCGTGCTCCTAAAAAGGCGAAATATTTATGTTACTCAATTAGCTGCTTTTTGAAATAAGACATACATATCTGTCTCACCTTATTATTGTGTCCTCATCTCTGGTGATTCATAGAATTTGTGAAGCAGAAATAGTACAGTGAATTTGTTAGGAATGTATAATTTTTTTTTGACATAGTGATTCATTTCTTCAAAAGCCGTATTGTACTGCCCCCAGAAGGCCTGCATAACAGCAGTTTTGTTTACTTGTTCTGTAACAAATCATAGCAACTTGATTTTTAATTTTTTCAGTGCAGGGTAAAGATGATAGATTGTTACTGAATGCAAAAATTATGGCTATCCAGAAGAAATGGGACAGTATCTGCCAGCAGAATCACTTCAATCAAACTTTTTCCAAAGGATGTACTAACCAGTTCGGTTATCAATTTCCACGTGTTATGGGGTTCCAAGCTGCTGAAGACAGGAAAGAAAATGCGAGCTATAACCTTAGCAACCATTCAAATGAGCCATCAAATGAACGGGGAAACAAGACAATGTCTTCAAGTTTGTCCACTGATTTACGACAGAGTTCTTCTCTGAAAGGTGTTAATTCATCAGATGTGCTGTCGAAGGCCAACAATCTGAGTATTTTGCCGAAGTCTGGTGAAATTCCATCAGACTCGAAAGTAGAGCCAGGTGGTGTCAAATCTCATCATTTTGATTCTTTGAGTGCCAGCATAAATAATAGTCACACTTCTCCAACTTCAGTAACTTCAGTGACTACTGATTTAGGCTTGGGGATTATTTCTGCTTCTGCAAGCAGAGAACCAGAGGATCAATCTTGTTTGAATCTTGTTCAGGACTTATCTTCGGCAAATTTGGATAAGTTCACCTCGTCCATCTCAAACTGCCCATCTCAATCATCGTCATGTTTCTATCACAATAGTCGTATGCACTCTGATGTGAATGATCCAAAATCACTTTACAGAGCTCTTGTAGAAAGAGTTGGTCAGCAAGAAGAAGCGATCACTGCTGTTGTCCAAACAATAACTGAATCCCAAACAAAAGGCACTGGTATCCATGGTATTAGCCGTAGAAATATATGGATTAATATCCGAGGACCTGATAGATTGGGCAAGAAAAAGTTCGGTTTGGCGCTAGCTGAACTATTGTATGGAAGCAGAGAAAGTCTTATCTATGTGGACCTAAGTTTCCAGGATGAGATGACTCCCACAGATGCTCTATTCTATTCCCAAGTGACAAATAAATATGACTTAACAATGAGAGGCACCGTTATTGATTACTTGGTAGAAAAGCTAAGTAAAAAGCCATCTGTCGTCTTCTTTGAGAATATCGAAAAGGCTGATCTTGTGGTTCAGAATAGCTTGTCTCAGGCTGTGAAGACTGGTCGATTTACAGACTTACGTGGAAGAGAAGTAAATATTAGCAATTGTATCTTTCTGGGAGCTACACGGTCGATGGAAAGTAGCCCAAGTATTTCCGCTGGCAAGGAGTCGACACAATACATCGAGGAAGATATATTAAAGACAAAGGGAAGTTCAATTCAGATGTTGATCAGATTCGATCTTAATGATAGTCCCACTAGTGAAAACTTACATCCCTCGGACACCACAAGAAAAGGGCTTTCTGACCTGTTTTTGATGAACAAAAGGAAGCTTGTTGCAGGGAGCAGAAGCATGGACCTGCATGGAAGTTTGGAGTCCCCAAAAAGAGCACACAAGTCACCGAATTCCTACCTGGACTTGAACCTTCCTGCCGAAGGAAGTGAAATATGCAACACTTGCTCCGGTGAGTCCGACTCTGATTCCAGTTCTGAAAATTCCAGGTCATGGCTAGACGAGTTTGAAGGACAAATCGATCAAATCGTATTTTTCAAGCCATTTGATTTCGACACACTTGCTGAGAAACTGTTCAAGAACATGAACGAATGTTTGCAAAACATCGTTGGCTCTGAGTGCTCGTTGGACATAGAACCAAAGATAATGCTTCAGCTCCTTGCGTCTGCATACTTATTCGGATATGAGAGGGTGGAAGATTGGATTCAGCACGTTCTTGGTCGGGGGTTTATGGAAGCCATCGGAAAGTTCAGCCTCAACGCTCGTTCCGTTGTAAAACTTGTTACATACGATGGCAGTCTTCCTGAAGAGCAACCTGAAGGTCTACTTCCAGCCACAATTATGATGAAGTAGACTCGGATAAATTAGATTATTCTTGTAAGTATATATATATATATATATATATATATATATATATATGCACTATATATCATCTAAACATAGGCAATCTCAGTTATTCAGCCTTTTGGTCCATATTTTATTGGGTTATTGCAGGTTGTGTTTGGGTAGTTCATATGGATTTGCATCTAGAAACAGTTGTATTTTTCTAGGATACATTGTCTTTGTTATCCTTGTGGCAGATGTATTTTTCTTGTAAGATTATTTGCAGTTAGCTTAGGTTGTGTTTATTTCATCATAATGATGAATAAGAGAAGTAGCATTTTCGGATAAATTCAGTACGAGAAATGTTTTCTTGTTCGTTTGTTTTGCATTTTTTTACTTGAAATAATCTAACGAGTACGGCCTCGTTTGGATGGATGGATTCAAATTTGAACCGAGAGATTTTGAAAAAAGATTTTCAAATGACTCAATAGTTTCCTCTATTAGAGATAGACCTCGTCCTAGATCCAGAATTGATTTAAGCCAAAGCAAACACCCCAATGATATCCCACACAGATACAACTAAATTAATTAATTCTATGTTTTATTATTAGTATATAATAATTAATTAATTATGATGTGATTTGTCTATGTAATTAATTAACGTTAGGAAACACGTGTTGTGATATTCAATATAATGATAGATGTAGATGTAAATAAATATTTATCAACAATTATGAACAACTATTCTTAATGATAACATATTTTTCTAATAAAGAGAATTATTTAATCAATGAATTGGTTCCCACTGGGGTCACAATATTGAATGTATTACAAAACAATTCTTTTTTTCAGAGGCCTTCTAAACGATTTTACAAAGCAGAGCTATCATGAAAATTATTAGTAATATGAGATTTATTACCAATAATTTGTAGAGCAAATGCAATGAAACCTTATGAGATTTAAGATTTATTATCAATTTTGAAATAATTACATACATTTATTTTGATATAACTTTTATGGATACTTTTTATTTTATTTCTATCCTAAACACTAGAAGTTGTGATTGAATACAATATTTTTACGTGATAGATGTAGAAATGATAATAACAATAATTTCATATATATATATAAGATATGATAGGGGTTAAATGCAATTTACTCCCCCTTGATATATAAAATGAGCAAATACTCTGTGAAAAAAGAATTAGCAAATTACACCCTATCAATGGTTTAGATAGAGGGATAATTTGCTTTTTTTTTTTTTTCAAAACACATGGGGTAATTTGCTATTTTATTTTTCACAAGGGTTCTCTTGCTTATTTTTCATATTACAGAAGGTAATTGCATTTTTCCCTAAAGGGAAAATTGCATAAAACCCCCCGGTGTTATAGAAATTCGGCTAAAAATCGCATGTGTTAAAAATATAGGCAAAAAACCCTCTGTGTTTTTCGAAATATTGCACATGCTCTCTTTGTTGTTAATTTTATTTAACGGCGTTAATTTATTTTGTAACTTCCCGTTATACCCTTATATATGATAAACTATTGTTATTTCATGGACCGTTGGATTTTCTTTGATTGAATTAGGACAGTAGGATCTAATCAAATTTTAGTAACCATTGATTTTTATTAGATAAAAATAAACAGTCTAGACTTTAAATATTTTTAAAAATATATTTTATATTTATATATACATACAATTATATAAAATATACATATATATATATCCCATCGAAAAAATATACACATATATATAAGTCTTATATATATATGTATATAGTGGAGGGCCACCACTCCACCTCCACCGACGGTCAACCGCCGCCTAGTCGCCACCCGGAGCTGGATTGGCGACGGGCGTCGTCGCCCAGGACGCCTCCTGCCCAGATTTGGGCGGGCGACGACGTCTGTCGCCGCCCAGATCAGGGACGACGCTCAAATTTGGGCGGCAGTAGGCGTCGTCGCGCTCTCTGGGGAGTGACTGTGGAGAGGAGGGCAAGGTGAGACGGAGGCGATGTGAAGGCCAAGGCGGAGGCGTAGATGGAGATTTGGGGAAGAAGATGTTGTCTATTTTCTTTTTTTTTTTCAAAAAAGAGAAGTTTATTTTTATATTTTTATTTGCTGCATTTTTTAATTTTTTAAATTTTAATATAATAAATTAAATTAATTATGTATTTTTTAGTTTAAATAGTTATATTAAACATTAAAATTTATTTTCTTAATGTTTATAAATAATATAATTTCAAAATATATTCAACACAAATTAAAATTAACTAATAACATTTAAAAAATAAATTATGAATTTTGATTTTAAAAAGTTGATATTTTTATATGTATAATAATTTAATATAATGTAATAATAATTTTAAATGAATATTAATTATTTAGTAAAATCTGAAAAGATAAAGAATTAACTCAAAAAAGAAAGAGGGGATGATTGTATAGAATAAGGGTAATTTGTCCATTCACATTGGTCAAAGGCTGAAAATAAGTCAAAATAATATACCACTCTCATTTTTAGCGAGTGTAATCCACTCTTTTTTTTTTTTTTTTTTAATGGAGAGGGTCGGAGGGCACGGCCCACTAGTAAACAAATTTCCTATAACACAGGGGTATTATTTAATTTTTCCTTCCCTAAAAGATAGGGGTGATTATAGTCCAGTTTCAATTTTTTTAAGTTATTTTCGAATTGAATTGTTATAGGCAGTTTTGCACAAGAATTTGTCAAATTTTCACTTTTCAAAAACCAAAATTTGAAAATGCAGTTTTATGCAACTTCGTTATTTTACCACTTATAACAAAGATAGACGATAAACCTAACAAAAAGTAGTAATATAAATAGTTAAAAGTTTAATTGACAAAATGATAAACTATTGAATAATTAGTTCAAGTTATTTACAAAATAACTTTAGAGCATATATAACTTAAAGTCTTCAAGTGACGAAAGAGTAACAAGTTTTGAAAATAATTAAAGAGTAGTTCAAGACATCATATAGTTAAAAGTCTCTTACAAGTATCTTGATGATCAATTTCCAACTAACAAATATTCAATATACCTAAATATCAAGATGCACAGTAAATCGAGTTGGACTAGTCTGGCTCAAGATCGGATTGAACCAACAAAAAAATAGCTTGGGTTGATCTAGACCCGTTGGGGACTGGGCTGGTCCTGGGTCGGTTCCAGGTATTGAAAATTAGGATCAGGTCAATCCAGTAACAGATCACCACCTGGTCCTAAATCGGGCCTGAGTTGAGTCTGTATTTTTTTATATTATAATAATGTATGACATATAAATTTCATTTTATACTCCTAAACTAACTTATTTTGTACTTTTGGAACTCTAAAAATTATTATCATTATTATTCTAATTCTAAAATTTTTAGTAGTTTAATTCATTAATATTTTTTTTAGAGTTTATTATTAATTCTTTTTGAATGTATTATCATTAAGTTTATTATATAATCTTAACTATTATTTTTTAGTTATGATTTTTTGTGTGGTTTAATTTATTATTGATTTTATTTCATAATACTATCATAAGTTTTAGTAATGTTCAAAAGAAAACGTCTATTTCAAAAAAAATAAAAAAATAGGCACACTCGAGCTTGATCCGACCTAGTTTGGGCCTCAATCGGACCGGTTCACGGACTGAGCCTGGATTTATAAATGGACCAAATTGGAGTCCATTTACAGGCTCAGGATCATCCCAAGATCGGTCATAAACACCAGTGGGCTAAGTTTTGCCAAACTGGTCCATACCGGTCCTAAGCTGGCCCAACCCACTGTGCACCTTGAAGTTAAAACATATATAAATTTTTAATTTATTTATATTGATACAATACACGTTTGAATAATAGTTGTAATAATGCATATAAATATTGTTATTATTCTAGTTACAATAATAAATATTTATATTATTTTAGTAATTTTATTAATTACATAATTGATAAAGATTTAAGATTATATTGTAATTTAATAATACTATAATTAATTTAATAAAACATTTTTTGTTCTTATCTATCATGATAACTATAATAGAAAAGTATAAGTAGAGAAGTGTGCTGCCTCTTGTTTTGGATCACCACTTGTAAGAGCCCATTTAGATGTCATAACAAGTATAAATGAGTATCTAATCATGATATCTCCACTTAGGTTCCAATTTCAACTATTGTCACATGTTCCTCAATACATTAAGAGAGAGGTTCTTATAAGGTGGAATATATTTTTCTCTTTAGTAATCAATTTTTTCAAGAATGGATGTGGTGTTCATAATAAATGGTATCAGAATTAGAATTTTATTAATATCCAAAAGAGACAGTACACATGGGTATTCAATATAGGACATGCCAAAAGGGAGCCCACATTGCATGAGGGCGTGCTTGAATTTGGTGGGGGAAAATATCATGAGTTTCCCATCATATGTCGGTTGAGAGGGAAGATCCATGTGCGGCTTTCCAATGTCGGGTTGGCCATGGGAAAGCCCACATTGCACGAGGGTGTGCATGGATTGGATGACGAAGAATATCAGAAGTCTTTTGTCACAAATGAGCTGGGAGAGGGATTTTGAGGTTGCACAGAGTGGGCTATCCCTTCTCCTTAATAATCAATTTTTTAGGGATAAATATAGATCGGAGACAACTATCCACTTGGATCCCTCCTCCTTAGTAAACGCTGAAGCTACATTCGAATTATAAAATTTAAAATTAAGGATTTTAAACTCAAAATAGATGAGATAGTGTGCATGTGTTTGTTTGGATAATTTTATGTATGTTATTAAAAAATTTAAATTATTTAATTCTCATTTGAACTGTATTGAATAGTATTCTGATGAATTTCAAGTTGATTTAATATTAAACCATTTGAATCCTTTTTCAAATTTTTCGTTCAAATTCAAATCCATTCATTATAAAGAGAAACACCAAACTGAATTTTGTTGGTTTAAGAATATTATACTAGTGTATGCGACACATTCAAATTTGAAATATTAAAATATAATTATTATGCTTTAATTAAATAAATAAAAAAATACTGAAAGAAGTTGTCACTAGTTATTTAGAGAAAAAGTGGGGAAGAGAAAATATGGAAGTTGAGATAGAGAAAAAAAAAAATGGAGATTGAGGGGAAAAAATTGTTGAAAGATTAAAAAAGAAAAATGGCAGACCAAAAAGGGAGAGACACCAATTAGATGTTCTTTCTTAATATAAAGGTGTATATATATATATATATATATATGTGTGTGTGTGTGTGTGTGTGTGTGTGTGTAAAATTTAAATAAACCAAAAATAAGGGGTTAATTATACTAACACCCCTCTTAGAAATGTAAAATTATATTTTCTCCTAAATTTTTTTTTGAAATTATATTTGCAGTCCTCCAAGAATTCTCTGTTTACAACTATATCCTTTTTGTTGGGGATTCGACAGAAAATATCGACATCAGCAAAAAAAAAATTATATAATTTTTCAATTTCAACCATCAATCAACACTTTGTTTAAATTATTTAAAAAAATAATTTAATAATATTTTCGTACCTATAAGGAGGTAAATGTAATATATATATATATATAATCAAAATTGTGCAATTCTAATAAAATATTGTTTTCAAAACTATAATAATAAAAAAAAGACTAGTTTATTCATTAATCAACAATTACTTTTCATGACAAGGCTGAAATTCAAAAATAATATTTTATTAAAATTACAATAAATTAAAAATGAAGAAGGCAGCATACTTGTAATGTTGAAATTTCTGAAGGCTGCTGCCAACAAATTGATCAACTAGATACATCAAACAAAGCATTATTGTAACATCATTCCTTTGTTGTCTTTGAAACCTCCAATTCCAAATGTCAAAAAAATTCAACTCAACTTAGGAGAAGGGACAAAAACCCTGCCCACACTCTTGCTACAAATGTACAAAACTATATAATTATAATTGCTAGATATCCATCTTTTCATTAAAATAAAACAAATCCTTTAATAAATATTTTGAATTAATTATATAATACACATTGTTGTTATATTTTCAAAATTAGCCTAATCTTATCTAAGAATGATATCTGATCAAGTTTGAGTGAATTTTTGTTAAAAGCCGACATGACCTGTCTAGAAATTATAGGACTTGGGGACCCACTCTTTCTGGATTCAAATTCGGACCCAAACCCCATGGGTTGGACCTAGAAGACCACACAGCACTAGAAAAATTAATTGTAACATTTAACTACAATTAATTATCATGGTTAATAGTAAATAGTCGTAGTACATAGTTATTGACCACAGTCGCATAACGATTTTTTTCGTGATTTTTTGTGAGGATGGCTAAAATATTTGAAGCCATGACAATTGTTTTGACCATAGCTCTTAACCATGATAAATAATTTTTCATGGAGGAAAAACTATTATTTTGCATCGATTTTATTTATCCGTAGTTAATAGTAGTCATTTATCATGATTTTTAACCATAGTTACTAATATTGTAGCCCATAGTAATTTTATTTCTAGTGCAAAACTCGGTTTAAAAATTTTAAGATATTAAAAAGAATTTATTGTTTAATAAAAATAATACGATGAAAACTTTATAAATATGAAATAATAATATTACTGAAAAATTAATTTCTATTTATGAAATGTGGGCATATTTTAGGATTTAAATATTAAAACTTTCAAAATATATATTAATTATATATCCATTAAAAGTGCAAGGTATTTTATATCATTATTTTAATTTATCAAAGAAATTATTTGCATATTAGGACCTAGATTAGGAGATGGAAACAAAATTAATGTAGACCGTTTACATGTTAAAACTGACCATTTTTATGTTTAATATTAAAGGAGAGATTAAATTTGATGAAATATTGCAATTGAAGCAGAGAGAGAATAGCTTTAATAGAACTTAGAATCCAAAAATATTCCAATATTTCAAATTAATCCATGTTTTATTATGAAAAGAACACTATACAAAAATGAATTACTTCTTATATTATATCATGGGTTAAAAAATCATGATAAATCAATATCATTTATCACGATAAAATAAAATGGATGCAAAAAATTAAGTTTTGATCATAGCTAATGAACATTTACAATGATTTTAAATATAATCTAAATATTTGTATTGATTTTTACTATGGTTAATTTTTGGCATTGCTTGCAAAAGCAACGAGTCGTGGCCTTTTATGAACCGTAGTTAATTAATTAGTATTTTTCATAATTTTTCACTTATAACTGTAGTAGTTAGAATTGCGAAAAGTTATATTTCTTCTAGTGGAATTAAGTAATACTTCAAGTATTTTCATATATTAAATTTTAAGATTTATCATTTTAATTGATATTCAGAAGTTAGAAGTGCATCTGCCAAATGTGTTTTAAGGTTTAGTTCACCTACTAGTAAACAAAGCATACTCGATATATATATATATATATATAATTTTGGATAAATTACAACGACCTCCCTTAAGGTTTAAGAGTACCCTATCGTTATTTGAAAAATATAAATACCCTAATTTTAATAAAATCATGTAATCCTTAGATGGATGTATAAAATTATCAACTATGTCCTTACTAAATTTTTTTTCTTTTTTTAAAAAAATAAAAATTTGTAAAAAAATTTGGATGAGTGGATGAAAAAACTTGAAAAATTATAAATAAATTATCCACTTAGTCAAAAAAAAATTAAAAAAATTACAAATAAATAAAATTATAATTTTTAGTCCACAAGGGCATTTTAGTCAATTCACTATAAAAATAGATGAAAACCTTACGGAGACTAACATAATTGGCTAATTGTTAGATGGTCATTAAAATCGATGGTGTATTGATAATTTTTCAAACAACGAGAGGGTATTCGTAATTATGCCAAACCTCATGTGAAGTCGTTGTAATTTATCCTATAATTTATTTATTTTTTTTTTTTGCTTCAATTAAGTGAAATAAATGACACTACAAAAAATATAGCGTTTATTAGTCATGGTTAAAAATTAATAACCGTAGTAAAAAGTTATTAATCATGGTCACCCAACGATTGTTGATCGTGATTTTTACTATTGTGGCTGGCAAAAATAGTTTTCATGATGAATAAGTTAAACTTTTGCGTCAATTTTTATTTAACTGTGGTTAATAATAATTTTTTTACCACAGCTCTAATTCATAACCAATAAAATTATAGGCAATAATCATTTTTTTCTAGTGTCACTTATCAAAATTACTAAACTATTTTAACTTTAAATATACATCAACAAATTATTTATGTAAAATAATAAATATATTTTTGCGATGTATATAGTCAAAACACAATAAAAATTAATTATTCTAATTAAGGAGTTCATGCTTAATACATAATATAAATATACGAATATATATATATAGAGAGAGAGATTATATCTATTATTAAAATCTTAAAATTATATCATACGTTTGAGAAGTCCACTAATGCACACATTATATTATTATTATTATTATTATTATTATTATTATTATTATTATATATATATATGGATTAATCATGTGCTGCTAAATTAATTAAATGTATCCTCATCATCAAGGGAGCCCGTCGTTTTCCCTATCTTCTAAAATAACATGCAACTTGTCAATTTTCTATATTAAAATAATAATAATAAAAATCATGTTGATAGAAAACCCTAATATAAACTACATTATTATATTTTTTTTAAGAAATGGGAAATAAAATCACAAGAAGAAAACATTTTTTAGTTAGAATACTTGTCCGCATGTCTATAGTGAAAATTGAAATTTTAGTCCTATATGTACATAGATATGGAAATTTTAATTGTATATGAATTTATTTTCATAATTTTGTCCACTACAAAAACTTGATTATTCCCTATATTATAAATTATTATGACTTAAAAACCATAGGTGACCAATACTAGCTATCTACCATGCGAGGTTAGATAAAATCGATACAAAAACTTAATTTTTTAGCCGTGGTTAATCAATATTGGCCGTGATTTTATTTATGGTCAAAATATTTGTCTCATTTTTTAGTAGTAGCAAATCGCCTGTAAAAATAATGGCTAATAGCCGTTACACGATCATGGTTAATTAATATTCACCATAATTTTTTATCTTTAACCATGATTAAAATTTATATTTCTTCTCGTGGTCCTGTAAAAAAAAAAATCGGTATTAAGAGGGAAAAAAAGGGGCCAAAACTTGCTAAGATGTCTAAAAAAATGCAGCCAATCAGGCTGATCATGTTCATGTTACGTGCACTTTTTCAATTATTTTAACAAATTTTGATCATATTTATGTCAATATCAAAAAATTTTAAAAGTTACATGACTAAAATATCAAAATAAATTCGTACAAAACTAAAATTTTACCTACACATCTACAGGTTTCTCTGTCATTGTCGTGTAATTTCATTATGTCGACAAAAAATATCAATTCGTTCACGGCGCCGTAATGGCCTCAAATCACTATCACATTTTAGTGTATTAATTTTATATAAGTAGCCAAATTTTTTTCTCAACACTAAGAATTGATGTTATATGATGATGATCTTTAATTGTTAGACTCTAATTGCTCTCATCTGTCAAATATAAACCCTAATTTTAGTAAAGTTTTTGTTCTAACTTGATTCAGTCGAAAATAAAATTATGAAGGTATTGCGAAATCTTAATTTCCCTCAAAATTTAAAAAGCGCCCGTGTTTTCCCGCACCTCTAAATTTTACTGAGCTCGTGCGAGACATTTTTCTGAGAAATTTAACGGAATTAAGACTCAAGACTAAAATTATTATGAGACGTAAAATGAAATCTTCCCACTATTAGTCATTGTTTCTACAAACCGGCATCAAAATTTTAGCTACGGCTAAAAACTGTAGCAAATATTTTGATTATAAGTAATATAATGAAAAATATTAATTAATCATAGTCAATAAATAATATTGATCTACAATATTTTTTAAATTGTTATGATTTATAATATAAAAAATAATTTATTCTTTTGTGATGAATAATCTCGCCATTTAACCAAAAAAAGGAAAAACAAGCAACTCCACTTCATTTCTTTGCATCAAAAAGCATTAGATGCCAAAACATGCGCAATACACAAAGGAGAAAATCATCACTTTCATTTAAAATTCATGCTTTTGCTTAAGCAATGGCCAAAGAATATTATGGATTGGATTTTTTATTATTAGTCACTCCTTTGAATTTTGTGTTGTGCATTAAAAATTATAATTTTTTATGCTCAATTATATTATGATTAAAAATAAAAAATTATGGTGAATACCAATTAATTACAACTGCACAATGATTATTTGTTGTTGCAACAATCGAGGTCCAAAACATTAGTTACTATCCAAAATTTAAATAATCAATATTTTTTAATTTACTAAAAAATTAATTACAAATTCAACATTAAGTAATTATTTTGTCTTTTATCTACTCTTTTGGTACACGCACTCAAAAGTACGATGATCCACCTAATGATCGAATTATCATCACTCTCCTCTTTAAAGCAGAGGGTCCTGAATTAAAACCTTCCAATCCCATTGTACTAAAAACAATTGAAAGTACGACCATCAACTTCATATTATAAAAAAAAATCCATAAATTCAAAATTCAACGCAAAGGACTTGTACACCATTGACAGAATACATATACATACCGATGCTATGCATACATGAATATATGACGCACACACGTACGTTTTATCAAAGGTGTAGTCGCTATAAGCGTGTTTCCATTACACGATGAACACATTAAAATGACAAATTTTTTATATATACACACATAATGATGATCCGAACACCCCTCTTAATTCTCTCTTCTCCGCCACACTTAAATCCCACACAAATTTCACGTTCTATTCCCCACGTCAACTTCAACAAGCAACACCACCACTCCCACCCCTACCCTCTTTTCCCCTTGTGATCTCTTTACTTCCCAACTGCCCAGAAAAAAAAAAGAAAAGAAAGCCAGCCCCCACCACCCACCACCGTCCACCACCCCCCATCTCAACCTAGTACTGTAAAGACTCCATAACATTCATTATATATATTGTGTAAAGCTGACGCTTTTCTATCGTATCAAGAAACTCTCAATTCGTCGCGAATTATGGACTGTCCCGGAGATTGGCCTGAGCCAATAGTCCGTGTCCAATCACTGTCAGAAAGCTGCAACGATGCAATTCCCGAGAGATATGTAAAACCCCCTGAGGCCAGGCCGGTGTTGGGGTCAACCGTTGACGCCAACATACCCTTGATCGACCTCGGAGGCCTACACGATGACAGCATCCGAGAGAGAACGTTGGGGCACGTGTCGGAGGCGTGTCGTGAGTGGGGATTCTTTATGGTGGTGAACCACGGGATCAGCGACGAGCTGTTGGACCGTGCTCGGGAGGTCTGGAGGCAATTCTTTCACCAACCGATGGAAGTGAAGCAGGCCTACGCCAACACGCCTAAGACCTACGAAGGCTACGGCAGCCGGCTAGGGGTGGAGAAGGGCGCGGTTCTTGACTGGAGTGATTACTACTATCTTCACTATCTGCCCTGCAACCTGAGGGATTTTAACAAGTGGCCTGCACTCCCCAATGGCCTTAGGTACTTGTACTTATTGCTGTGTGGTTCGTGTACAACACACGTACTTTTTACTTTTTTTGTTCGATTTTATATAATCGTAGTCTAGACTCAAACAATCTAATCATAAGTTTATTTGTTAGCGTTTGTTTTTTAATAATTTCGAATCTTTGATTATAATTTTATGGGATAAAGTTTCTCTTATCATGATTGATATACAAATTATTAAAAAAAAAAATTACATGCATAAGAGTTTTTTTTGTCTTATACCTTTGTAATGTTTAATAAAACTGTACGGTTCTGCCAGCAAACATCGATGTCGCATTGTCTGAAATGTAGTGCGCTTTTAGTACTAATTGTAACACAACAATCATTACACTGAGATTGTTTGATGAATGATGAACTGTAGGGAAGTGATTGCTGAATATTCCGCTGAAATCGTGAGACTAGGTGGGGTCTTGCTCAAAATCCTGTCGATAAATCTCGGGTTGAGTGAAAACTTCCTGCAAAATGCGTTTGGCGGGTCGGATATCGGGGCTTGTTTGCGGGTTAATTTCTACCCGAAATGCCCGCAGCCGGATCTCACCTTGGGCCTCTCCTCGCATTCGGATCCGGGTGGCATGACCTTTCTTCTGCCGGATCAAAATGTCCCGGGACTCCAAGTCCGCCGTGGCGACGGGTGGATCACGGTGAAGCCGGCGCCGCATGCATTGATTGTGAATATCGGTGATCAGATCCAGGTGCTTAATCCTTTTCTCTCCTTCTGTTATTAATTTTTTTATTATTTTTAATTAATTGTTTTTTTCATTTTATGAGTTCTATGGATTAATGAAAATTTTTAATATATATATTTTATGTGACTAGTTTTACACCTTAATTAAATAATTTAAATCAATAAATTAATCAGAATTAGCCTAGTTAAATCATGCATAATTGTCACTAATGATGTATTTTTAAAATCATGTATATATAATTATATCCAAAATTAGTGTTTTTATTTTATTTTTACTTCAATACATTGACCATGTGTATAAAATAGTTTCCTGAAATATACATACAGGCGACGTGAATTCTATACATATCGGTCTGTATATGAAGTAAAATAAGAAACATTAAGTATTAATTGCAATTCACCCTTCTGCAAAAATACCAATAGACAAAATAACTCCTGATAAAAACAAAAAATACAACCTCTGAACTTCTTAAAACGAAGCTCAGTAGTCTCGAAATCGAGGGGTCGTATTTTTTTTTAATTTTTTTAATCAGGAGATTTTTCGTCTATCACTATCTTTACAAGGGTCTGTCGCATTTAACTCCAAAAACACTATACAAACTCAGAATATAAATTTCAAGCTAAATAAATAAGCAATACTTTTCGAAGTACAACCAGTTATTTAATGGTACAGTCAACTCATCATAAAGAAAAAGAACCTCAAAATAAATGTCAAAGTACAGACATCCGGTCTCTTATTTTAAACACACACATGAAAATCTTATTAAAAAGTAAGTATACAATAATAATTCAAAGCAAGACTTTCTTGGAATATTAAAATCTTCATATATTATTTTCTCCAACCCATCAATAATACATATATATATATATATATATATATATATATTGTGAAGTAACTATCATGCTTATATATATATATATATATATATATATAAAATAAATATGCACATGTGAGATGGTCCAAAAGTGGGTCTTCATGTGCCTGTGTTCCATGAATTCTAACTAAAAATTAATAATCAAGACAGCTGTATTTATTTTATTTAATTAAAATTGATTAGATATGTTAGAATTCATGGAATACAGGCGTATGAAGGGACCATGTTGTAAGGTGCATCTATGTGGTTGGGGATAAGAATCAACGCACCATAAAAACGTGCATATATTTATATATATATATATATATGGATTTAATAGTTGTCGGATACGATACGTCTCTCCTTCTGACAACTTAAATCTTTGGAAAACTACTACAAGTAGAAGAGTGGTGGATCCCATACCCACCTTCCAAATCTTTGCAGTAAATTTTAATTATAATTATAAATATTTTTTAATTATTTTATAAAATAATAAATATTTTTAAATTTTTATTATTCATCTGATGATTAAATAATTTTGTTTGATGGAAGTATTTGTGATTTTTTCAACAATGAAAAAATATTTGTAATTATATAAAATTTCGGAAAAAATTAAATTTTTCATTTTCTTTCAATCCTATGTATAAATAGGGGGAATGATGTTATGTATCACCAACTATTGGTATTGATTCTTGTTTTTTTATTGTTTTTAAGGTATTAGTATATATTTAATTTTAATTGGAAATATATATAGAAAATGGTTGGTTGAATTTATTAATTTAATTATTATGTAATAAGAATAATATTATTTTTTAATTAAATTAGGAAGTAATTTTTTTTAATGCTAACATATACCTATATATGTTTAGACTATATAAATTATCATAAATATTTATAAATATGTTATATATAGTTTTATAATGAGATGTATTATTTTATTATATTTAAAAATATTTATAAGATATTTAAAAAGAAAAATAGCCTATTTTGTAATCTTTTTCGATTTCTCTTTATCATCCTATTACATCTTCTATTCTAATTAATATATGCACGTCATGTACACAAAAATTACATAATTTCTTTTATTTTGAAAAAAAATTACAGACGGGTCAAGCGTATATGTTAAATAGAATAGAAAATGCAATAGAATTTAATATAAAATTCGATCAGATTTTTTGAGATATGTGTTTTATTCCATTGAAATACTTCTCTAAGAACAATTATTATTTACTAAAAAAAATTAAAATTTCTTCATTAGCTATAGTTTGCTAACAATTAAAATTGGTGGGCATTGAATATTAAGGGATTTTAGTATATTATAACAAACATTAATTAATAGTGGGGATATAATTATTTAATTTGATAAGATAGGTGGGTGGAATACTTTTACATGTAATTAATTAGTATTTCTCTAATTAAAAATTTAGGCATGACTAAATTTATTATAAAACAAGTAAATTTTGTACTTTATCATATGATGGTTCATATTCGAACGAGTGTGATCAATTATATGTGTGAATTAATTATAAAAGTCAAGTCGTTATACTTCGTATTTGACCAATCGAGTTCCACTTAATCAAGTTCAAATTAAAAACTTTTAAAATATAATTAAATTTTACTATATATATATTATATATATATTGTAAGTTCTTTATCAAGAAGCAAATAATTTGATTATATTTGATTTTTTTCTTAACTTTTTGGTCTAAATCTTATATTTATCAGAGAAATATTAGTTTTTTTTATTAATTATCATAATTAAAAGTAACAAATTATGACGAATACTAATTAATCACGATTATGCAATGGCTACTAGCTGTTGTTTTAACCATCAAGATTTTAATATTAGCCACAATTAAAAACTATGCCAAATGTTCTGACCATAGTTAAAATCATAGTGAATATTTATTAACCATAGTTAAAATCTAAATTTTCGTATTAATCTTGTACATTGGTTGATATTTATAATGTGGGAATAATATATTATTTTTTATTAGTGGAACTAATATTCTTATTAACAAATGCAATATCAGGTACTGAGTAATGCGATTTACAAAAGCGTGGAGCACAGAGTGATTGTGAATTCAGCTGAAGAGCGCATTTCACTGGCGTATTTCTACAATCCGAAGAGCGATTTACTGATAAAGCCAGCGAAGGAACTGGTGACACCGGACAGCCCCGCACTGTACCCAGCCATGACCTTTGATGAATATAGACTTTACATTAGGACCAAGGGCCCTAGGGGAAAATCGCAATTAGGAGACTCGTTAAAGTCTTCAAGATGACGACTTTAATTTCGATCATCATCGTAAATTAATTTACTATTAGTATTGTTGGTTAGGTTTATTTTAACTATTTGTACATTGATTAGTATCAATATGAGGCTAATTAATGCATATTAAGAAAATTAAAGGAGTTATAAAGTCTCATCGTCTATACTGATTCGTTGGATCCAGCCCGACATATATATATATATATATATATATATTTTACACCTCCAGATCTATGGTCTCTGTTTTTTTTATAATTATAAAAATTACGTCTAACAATAAAAAAAACAAAAGCATTTTGTGTAATAAATGTTGACATTTTTTTAGGATGTGTGCTTAATTTTTCAAAAAGCAGGAGCGATTTATGTAAATCAAATTGACGTTTTCAGTATGTGTATGTGTAATTATCCAAAATATGGATGGCTCGTATAAATAGACTATAGGTATCCTGAATATATTATGATTCCTTAAAAAAAAAAGATATATATCTGAGGTAAGAGTAATGAAATATTATTAATTGAAATAAATCGATTACAAGTACAATAATTTTAGTCGATATCGATATCTAACAAAGACAATTACAATAATCATAATCATATTCTGCTTAATAACATTTACTATGGCTCGTTTGGTTCGTGTGATGGGATTAGGCGTGGTAGGATTATATAAGATGGAAAATTGAAGGCTTATTAATCCTATCTTGCATTATATGATGTTTGTTTTGAGGTATTGCATGTGGGATATTTCATTTGATAATATAATATGGTGTTCGGTTGAAATGATTATAACGTATGATTAAATATAAAAAGACTATAAAGGGTATCAATTTTTAAGGTATTTATATTTTTATATTGTAGCTTGTGAATTATTAAAAAATAAATAAAGAAACCATAAATTACTTATTGAAATACAATTGCTTAAAATAAAATTAATTTATGAAATATTTTCTTTTTTATTTTGTCTATATTTATATGAAGCCGAAGTTGAAAACATACTCAATTAAGTAATTAATGATAAAAACTCAAATATTTTTTAAATGTCCAAAAAAGAAAGAAGTAATATTACTTTGTTTTATTATTAAATTATTATAATTTAAAATATATTTTTTAAATCATGCATAAGCTTCACAGGTAACAAAAAAGGAAAAATTGCATAAAATCCCCTTATGTTATGAAAAATTCAACTAAAAACTCCTGTATTAAAAATATAAGCAAAAGCCCCCTATGTTTTCTTAAAATTTTGCACTCTCCCTTGCCGATTATTTGACTTAATGGGGTCTTTTTTTTGTAATTTTCCATTATACCCTTATATATTTTAAATGATTGTTATTATAATGACAGTTGGATCTTTTATATCTCATCAAAATCATAAGATCTAATCAATTTTAAAAATGAACGATTCAGATTTTATGTATTTTAAAAAATATATATATATATATGTATGTAAATTTATCATGAATATAATATTGTATAACACCTCCACCAGCAACCACTGCTAGGCGACAGGCGTCGTCGCCAAATTGATCATGAAAATAGAAGTGTTCAAATAAATTGTGGAGAAGTGAAAAGAGGTTATGGTGAGGCGAAGCTCGTGAGGTGGAAGCAGAGGCGCACGACGGGGGGTTGGGGAGAGGGCTTGGGGAAGACGATGATTATGTTCATCTTTTTCTTTATTTCTTTTTAGTTTTTTTAATTTTATAAAATTTAACATATGAATTACATTAATTATGTGTTTTTATATTTAAACATAATTATATTAAAATACTAAAATTTATTTATTGTAATTTATATAAATTCAAAATATATTCAATACAAAATTAAATTAGCTAATATTATTTAGAAAAAAATATCTTGTAAATTTATTTACTGTAATTTATATAAATAATATAATTTCAAAATATATTCAACACAATTCAAATTAACTGATAACATTTTTAGGAAAAATCATGTATTTTAATTTTAAAAATATATAAATATTAAAATAATCCTAAATATTTGATATTTTTATATATAAAAAAAATTTAATAATCTAATTTGATGTAATGATATTTTTTACATATAAATATTTCATGAATGATAATTGTTCAATATTTGTAATATTTTTAATAAAATGTGAAAAAAGGTAAAGAATTAATCCAAAAAAATAAAGAGAGAGGATAATGGCATAAGATAGGGATAATTTTGTCTATTCAAATGGTCAAAGGCTAAAAATAGGTCAAAATGGTATCCAACTCGTTTCTGGCACGTGTAAGCAATTCTTCATTTTTTTTAATGGAGAGATTTTTTTTTTTTTTTTTTTTTTTTGCAGGATTTACAATTATAGAGAGTATTTTTAGGCTATTTACTTAACACAGTAAGTTTTTAACAATTTTCAAATAACACAAGGGGGTATTATGCAATTTTTCCTAATAAAAAAGGTAAATGGGATAAAGAGGGAAGAGATGGGAGACAAGGAGAGATAGAGGAGAGAGTCCAAGGATAAATTAGAAAAAAAAATTAATATTAGTTTGTAGGATTACTTATATCAGTTAAAGGGTGTGATTGATTATACCATACATTGTAATTAATAGACTGGCCCGGTATTAATACCGGTCTCTAATAATGCTAACAAAATGTATGATTAGACATAATAAATAATTTTATCATGCCTAATCACACTAACCAAACGGGACCTTACAGTAGACCAGCTCCTACTATACAACAGACAACATCCCACGCATTTGAATCGAACTCATGACCTCTAAAATCATATATATTATTATTCTTAATAATATCAAATGACAATTTGATGGCTTCTATTCATATACAAATTTGTGACGACAACAATTTTGTACGTGTCGGCCCTTTTTAGCATAACATTATCGTCGACACGATTGTTATTTTTTTAAAATAAACTACATATTTTAATTATAATTATAATTATAAATACATTTCGTATTCAATCAAAAAAATTATATAAATAATTCTGAACGTACATTACACTAACACCTTTAAATTGATCACATGGGCATAGCTGAACTTTATATATCATCACATGTTCCATTGATCAAGAAACAAAATAGTACGATGTCGCTTTTACCTTAGCTAGATAGGACGTAAGGACATGTTGCATGTCGTCCTAGAGTTTTCTTTAGGGGTTTAAAATTACATTTTGCCCCCTCAACTATGTAATATTTAGCTCTCTAAATTAATAAATATAACATGTACTTCCTTCAATTAAATATATGAACTATATTGTCCTTATATTATATATATATATATAGGTTTAATGGATTTCTTTGTTAAAATTTTTGTATTTTAAGTTTAATTAAAATTTTCTTAATTTGAAAAAATATATTTTAATTAAATAAATCAAATTCTATTAAATTTTACAAATTCAAGGTTAAATAATGAATGAGTACAAATCAGTACACAAAATAATTTCATGTAATTTTTTTTTATTAATTTGGTAATAAAATGAAGTTACCAACTATGTAATCTTTTATATAAAATGAGTAATTACATATCCATTTCTTAAATATATATTTTAAAAAAATATGGGAAGATATATTTATTCTTTTTTTTTCTCTAAAAGTATTTAACTTCCGGTAAGCATACATATTGTCAATTTCTTTTCAAAAGTATATTTGGGTTGTGTGGATATTAACTTATTACTCCACTTTTAATTTAAATTCTTCACTTATTAAAAATTCTTTTTAGTTAGAAAATAATTTTGTGATGATTTACTGTGTGAATGATAAAATATATTGGGAATTATAATATAAGTTTCAAGACATGAGGAACACTTTTGTCCAATCAAGGGGGTAATTATTATATTTGTTAGTTTCTGGAAGTAAATAATATTACATCAAGAAGTTTAGGAGGCCAAAGTGTATTTAACTCTTTTTTTATTATTATTATATTAGTCATTGAAACACGCCGTCTCTGTGCTTATAATAAATAGTTTTTTTTTATATTTTAAAATATATAAGAAATAAGAATAAAATATATCAATCAACACATCGTATTTTAAAAAAAGAAGAAAACTAATAATTTAAGAGTATTATCGATATAAAAAAAATAAAAAAAATAATATGTATTTATTGTATTACAAGTTTATTAATAGAATTTATATATTTATCAATATAATATATATATATATAATCACTGTTTTTATAAAATAAAATAAAATAAAATCTTGAATAAATAAGTTAATTTTAAAAAAATTCAAATGTTTTTTTAGGATAATTAACATTAAGAAAAGCCATCAATCAAGAGCCGAGTCTCTTGCAATTTCGTGTTCGACTTTTCCTATTTTCCCGTCATTTTTTTTAATATATTCTAAAACCAAAAAGTATTACTTTAATCATAAACACAGTAAGAAAACTTTATAAAGTATTAGCATGAAACTCGTGTTAGACTCGAAAAATACAAATTTTATAATATTTTTCTAAATTCCCAATTATATAAAGTATGATGTAATTTAATGTCAACCGTCTTACGATGTATAATAATATATTTATTTATATAATAATAAAATTCAATATTGAATTATTTACTCATAAGTTTATTTTAGGGATAATTATATTCTCCTTCTTTCAAATTTGGTGTGATTACACATAAATTCTATTTGATTTGAAAAATTATACTCTTGAGTTTGTTTTTGTCTAACAAATAAGTCATTCTGTTAGTCAAAATTCACTGAACTTGTTGATATTAACAAAAAAATTGAATGAGAATTGATATTTACTCTCAATTGACTGATTATTGATTTATTACAGGTCAAATAATTTTTTCGGACTAAACTACTTTTATAATGGTGAAAAAATACCTCTTCACATGCATTAACGCATGAAGACATATGAGAAAATTTTGATTATAAAAAATAAATTATTTGACTTGCAATGAGTCAATAATAAGTCAACCGGGATTAATATAGACTTTTTTTTATAAAAAAAAATTGTAATATCAACAAATTCGATAAATTTTGATTAACAAAAAACTTATTTATTAGACAGAAACAAACATCGAGGGAGTTAGATGTAATTTTTAAAATTCTAGGAGGTTATGTATAATTACACCAAATTTCATAGAAGATGAGCGTAATTAATCCCTTTGTTTTATTATAATTATGTCTGAGAGTCAATATTGAAGGCAAACATTCTAATTGTAGGTTGTTTAAGGAGGATAATAGTACCAAAACATGCTTACGAAAGTCACCTTGCATTTTATACTCAGGATAATTATATTATCTTCTTTTAAAGTTTGGTATAATTGTAAGTGGACTCTCTGTATTTTAAAAAATTACATCTAGTACCTTAGGTTTAATTCCATCTAACAAATAAGTCTCTCAATTAGTTAAAATTCACCAAATTTGTTGATATTGATTAAAAAAAAATGGTTAAAAAATCATATTGATCCTTGATTGACTCTTATTACTAATTTATAATCGGTCAAATTATTTTTTTATGATCAAATTATTCTTATACATCTTGACTTGTAAATACATGTGAGGAGGTTATCTTCACCTAGTCAGAAAAAAATTATTTGATCTGCAATAATTTAATAACAAGTCAATTGAGGTTAAATATCAATTTTATTTATTTTTTTATTAATATTAATAATTTCAGTTAATCCTGGCTAACGGATGGACCAATTTGTTAGATAGATACAAATATCAGGAGTATTAAATGTAATTTTTTAAATTACATGAAGATATTTATATGTAATTACACTAAATTTTAGGAGAAGAGAGTGTAATTATTCCTTTTTTAATATATCAATTTATTTTGCCAAAACTAAAGCTCATAACTAAATACATCAATAATTTTAAATAAAAAAACTCAAATTAAGCAAATAATAATAAATTACTTTCAAAGTAGACTAATACTGTTTTTCATCCATATTCACTAATCAAAATCAAAATATTTGACGACGTATGATATTTAGTGCAAATTATACATTATGATTCGAGTCGAGATAAATGATAACTTGACTTGCTGAGTCAAATGTCTGTTGAGGTGGGATTTATGCCTTCTCGATTTGGATAGTGAAATGATCTGCATTACAAGTTGTTAGGCTTGTTGTGGTTATTTGTAAAACTTTTCGGAACTTAAGTCAATTTCCTGAAATAAAAAAAAAAAAAAAATCTTTTTTAGAGGATAAACAATCATAAATCATACATTTTTTCTTATATATATGAGTAGGTAAGTATATAGGGGTCAATATGTCCGAGGATGTATAGATCCACGTATTCCATGGCCTGCACTTATAAAGGTTCAAGATCAATAAATGTAATAATGGGGTTGTCGGGTCGAAAAAAAAAAATACTGATTCTCGTCCTGTTTCACACTTTTCAGTATTTTCAGGAACAATTAAGTCTTTGTGAGCCATTTTATCTGTTTAACCCCCATCACATTAAGTCGAAGAGATTGACAATCTTTCTTTCTCATTTTGACTAGCCCAGACTGCTCTACCAAAAAAAAACACCATCATTCCTTACACTATAAACCACTACAACTTAAACATCATGATAAACTAATATTATTTTCCATTATCAGACAAAATTGATGCGAAAACTTAAATTTTGACCACTGTTAATCAACATCCGCTGTAATTTTACTTATGGCCAAAATATTTTGCCATAATTTTTAGTTACAGCAAATATTTTTTGCCTCGCCGGCCAAAACAACAATTAATAGCCGTTATGTAGCCTTAATTAATTAATAGCCCCCATAATATTTTATATTTTTTAATCATAGTGATAAATCATATTTCTTCTTACAGTAAACGGAAGTCGATCGTAAATTAGATATAACATATGACCATGAATTTATTTTGTGAAATAAAAGTTAATTAATTTGTCAAATATTCAAAATGCTTCTAATAATTACATTCACAAAAGCCATAAATCAAGCCCGTGGGGTTCTGTAATGTATATAATTTCGTGATCAACTTTTCCTATCAGTTATTTAACTTGTTCTAACTACCACTAATGTTACTTTAATCACAAACATTGTAAGAAAATTGACAACAACCACCATCGATTGCGACTTATTTTTTATATGATATTTTCTATTATTTACTGTTAATTATGCGTTAAGGTCAAATCCCAACGGCTATAATTATTGAGGACAATAATAGACGGAAAACATCCTTATGAAACACATGTTGGTTACTGTGGCCTGGCCTCTTCATTATTGATGTACGTCTATATCATAAGTGCACACAAGAATATCTCGTCGGCAAGCGGATACGACGGGAAAGTTATTATCTCATCATATTTGATCGAATTGAATCAATTATAAAATAAGTATTCGTATTTATTATGTGATCGGTTACTTTTTTCGAACTGTACATAAATTACGTGGGGGTAAATAGTAATTTACTCACTGTGATATTAGAAATAGGCAAATTACCCCCTTATGAAAAATAAATAGCAATTTACCCCCTTGTATCTTAAAAAATAAAGCAATATTAAAAACACAATGAGGTAAATTTGCTATATTTGAAAAATATAGGAGTGTGAATTGTTATTTTTATTTTTTATAAGGGGGTTAATTGTCTATTTTCTCTAACACAGATAGGTAGATTGCAATTTATCCAATTACGTGGTATGTGTGTTGCACTTGTTATATGAGTGGTTCAGGTTTGGTTAAGTTGGATCCGGGCTGGAATTTCTCGGATTGGATTTTCTGATTTGATTCGTGTTGCATCTTCTATTTTATTTTAGAGATGATTGCATTCCTTTTGAGATTTGTTGTAATTATACGTACATTTTTTTGTGATTTTGAAAATTACATTTAGCAATCATGAGACTTGCTTCTGTCTAACAATAAGTTCTTCACTTAGTCAAAATTCACCGAATTTGACGATAAACAAAATAATGGGATAAAAATTTATGTGTACCTCGAATTGACTTATTATTGATATATTACAAATCAAATAAATTATTTTTATGATTAAATTACTTATACAACTTCACACGTATATGTGAAATGAAATTAAAAAAAAAAAAAATGCATCAGAAATTGCAATCACGATTACTCGTTGAATATTTCATTATTTTCTATCATAACTGGAATGATTAAGATCATGATTGACTGGAAATTGTATATTTTTCGAGATCCGGATAATATGATGACACACTGCATAATTTCTATGTAAGACCATTGATTAAACTTGACTACATAATTCTTCAATTATATTGATCACTTAATGGATGGTGCAGAAATAAAAAACTAATTACAAATCTTCTTGCCACCGTTATAAAAGAAAGGTTTCACGTGAGGGTCATTGTTAAAATATTAACAGCCACTTCCCCTGAGATTCAACATAATTATAAAACTCTCTAATTTTAACATTTATCTAACTACGAGTAGATTTTCATCCAATTTTTTTGTCAATTAACCAATCCCTTTTGAGTTATAAATTATAATTTTATATATTTTTTAAAAAAAATTAAAAAAATTTTGGTCTAATATTCCTTATATATTTTTTATTTTACCCACCCCAATTTTTTTTTTCAAATGCTATTTTTTTTCTTAGTTTTTAGAAAACTTTAGTAAGGATAAACTAGTAATGTCTACTTCACCGTTTAAATAATTTTTTTTTTAATAGTTTAAACTTTTGAATAATGTGATTATTTAATAAACTATAATCTCCAATAAAGTAATGGGCGATACGTAAATTGTTCAAATACGTACAAAGTCAATGTTTAAAATGGAAATACGAAATCCTCTTAATTCTTTAATTGATCATAATTATTTTAAATAATAATGATGTGGATCCTATTGGATATCACGAAAGTCGTACCTTGATACATAGTCTTTGAAAACGGACACTCTAAATTTATATCCACAGCTCAACAATATATAAATTTATTTAAAAACCTGGATTGATTAAATATTTTTCAAAGTTTAAATAAGAGAAAAGAAATACTAACAAAGAAACTAAATAAAATTAGATAATTCACTAAAACAAGGTACGGAGACAAAAAAATTAGAAATGAAAAAACGTACTCGGTCTCTCATATTCAGAACACTAAAAGAAAATAATTCGATAGTTTTGAAATGATTTGATATTGAAATCAATATCGAGCTAATTAGTAAGAAAAATTGTTGCTAAATTCATTAATGATCTACAATATTATTTAATATAAGAAATTTACTTGCTAATGAATTAAACAACGAATTGTTTAAATATTTTGTTCTTTTTTCAAACTTTTTAAAAATATATTATTTTTGCCGCATTGGCAAATTCTGACTTATGAAAAGTTGGTGGCCGGTGAGGCCTAACTCAAATGGCGAAGTTGATGCCATATGACTCTAAAGTTATGGGTTTGAACCCCCACCAACATGTGCAATGTTAATCTACATTAATAGTATGTGTTGATTATATATGGTTATCTGATATTGATTACTAGTCGATGTTGGTTATATATAATTATCTGATATTGATTACTAGTCGATGCTGGTTATATATAATTATCTGATATTGATGATTAGTATATATATGATTGATATAATTGTCGGTTATTGTTAGACATAGATATTTGATATTGATGATTGCAATCAACTTATTCACAATAAATAATAATTCATCACTTTTATTTTTAAAAAAATCACGAAAAGCTTGTGAGTCGATCGACAAGTGATTTTTTATTTTTTTTGAGATAATATTTGTCAATTAATATCCCACTTCTGTAAATTTGTATTATACATCATCATCATAATGACCTAATATATAACAAGAACAACAACAACAACAACACAACAAAAACAATCATAACTAGTAATTTATACACACTCTATGTGTGTGTAATTAATTTAAAATTTAAATAATATAATTGTTGTTTTTTTAAAAATATATATATTAGTTAAATAAATAAATAAAATAAAATAATAAAAATTGTGAAAGTTATTAAAAAAATAATGAAAAAAATAATAAAATTCTAGGAAGTTATTGATAAAATAGTGGGGGAGAGAGAGAGGGTTGGAAGTTGAGAAAAGGAAAAAAAATTGTAAATAATTTAAAAATAAAAAAAATTGACGGACCAAAAAAATTAAGATACCAATTAGGTGCTCCTCAATTATAACTAGTGTGTGTGGCACCCACACATGCTTGTGTAATTAATTTAAAATATAATAATATAATTCTGACTCTTTTAAAATATTTATTTTAGTTAAATAAATAAAAAATATTAAAAAAAGTAGAGTTGTGTGTAATTATTTAGAGAAAACAGTGGAAGAAAAAGAAACATGAAAGTTGAGGGAGAGAATTAATTAGAAGTTCAGAAAAAAAAAAAACAAAAAACAAATTGTTGATTTTTTTAAACAAATAAAAAAAAAAAAAACATAAAATAATTAGACACCAATTAATTGAAAGAGTGATTTGAGGTTTAGAGGAGGTGGGTAGTGGGTGGTTAGTAAATTAATTAGTTAATAAATAAATAAATTAATTAATTAATTAATACATAAATTGACAGATCAAAAAGTGGGAGATACCAATTAAGTGGTCTTCCTTAATATAAAGGTATAGATAACATATAGATAATAATAATAATTAGCAGTTAAAACAAAATCGATAAGTATGTATACTTGAAATTTTTTATTTTATTTATTTTAATTAAATAAAAGAGGAGGAAGATAAAATAAGCGAACGAAACTAATAAATAAATTAATTAACTTAATTTAAATACGTATAAATAAAAATGAATGATAAAATCAATTGGTGAAAGAGATGGTTATTGTGTGAAAAGAATAAATATATGTACTAGGGTATTTTAATTTGCACACATTTTACCATTCAAAGTAGTATTTTAATTAGGGTGCTTCTTAATAAATAACAAGTTATAGTGACATACTCAATGCATGTATTTAAAATTATTCTATATTAAATTAAATAAATTTGTTTACTTTTATGTGATAAATACTTCCTACCTATTACTTACATGATTTCATTTGAATTAATTATTTAAAAACATAGTTTTGAAAAAAGATTTTTGAATGAGTAAAGTTATAGAGAAGAGAAGAAAAAGGATGACAAACTTCCTTGTCATTTTTTTTTTTTTATTACTATTCGTTATGCCACGTCGTTTTTGCGTGCATATAATAAAGGGTGAAATACACTTTTCCCCTCTGAATTATTCTTCATGTAACATTTACTTCATTGGTTGGACAAAAATGCCCCTTATGCCTTATACAATTGTATTATTTTTAATATATTTTAGTATTTTGAGCATTAAATCATCACTAAATTATTTTTTAATAAATAAAGAATTTAAATTAAAAGTGGAGTATAAATTAACTCATTAATTATATCTTACTTTACTATAATGAAATATACTTTTTTCAATTAAGAAAATTTTAATTAAACTTAAAATGAAAAATTACTAAAAAAAAAGAAATTCTTTGAACTAAATATACATATATATAATATAAGCGCAATATTGTCTAAAAATTTAATTGTAGGGGGTAAGTGTATTTTATCCTATAATAAATAATTTTTTATATTTTAAAATATATTATATAAGAATAAAAATATATAAAAAATACATTATATTAAAAAATAAAAAGAAAGAAAGAGAACTAATTAATTAATTAATGTAAAATTTAGAAAATCGAATAAATTAGTTATCTTATCAGTTTAAGGGTATTTTTTATTTTACAAAAAATTAATGCGGCGGTATCATTAACCGTCGTTTATGAATATCAAAATTTTTTTTCTTTTTATACAGTATAGATATAAATTAGGTACATTACATTCATACCAAAAAGTAATTATTCTAACACCATCTCCCTTAATTAACAGTAATAGCAATTGAAGTACATAACAACTTTGCTGGGTGGGGAAATCCACATTTGTTTTATTTTAAGTAAATTACGATGATATTTTCCTAATCAATAACGGAATTATTTATGCAAATCACATCTCTCTTTTCAGTACTTATATGAACGGCCCCCGTCCGTCATTTTCGATCAAAGAAGCAGTCGGAAAAGCTGAAATGGCCATTCTGCCCCTGCCAAAAAACCAATTTTAAAAGAAAAGAAAAAAAATGAGAAGAAAATAATTTGTGTTATGTGACAAATAAGAAGTTGATAAACATTTGGACATTTGATAAACAAGACATGTTGTTGGAGAGATAGTATTATTTTTTATAGTGATAATTACACTCCCCTCTCCCGAGGTTTGGTGTAATTATACGTAGATTTTCTGTGATTTGAAAAATTACATCTAGCACCATTGATATTTGTTTTCATCTAACAAATAAGTCTATCCGTTTGTCAAATTCACCAAATTAATTGATATTAACAAAAACATCAGGAAAAAATCTATATTAACCCTTAATTGACTTATTAATGATTTATTGCAGGTCAAATAAATATTTTTATGATTAAATTAACCTCATACATCTTCACGCGTTAATGTATCTGAGGACGTATATTTTCACCGTTATAAGGGTAATTTAGTCCGAAAAAATTTATTTAACATGCAATAATCCAATAAAGGGTTAATATAGATTTTCTTTTAATATTTTTTGTTAATATCAGTCAATTCGGTGAATTTTGACTAATGAATGGATTTATTTATTAGATATCAAACCTCAGGGGTGTTAGGTGTAATTTTTCAAACCACAGGGGTCTACGTGTAATTATATCAAACCTCAGAGGAGGGGAGTGTCATTATCATTTTCTTATATTTATTGTGATTGTGAGGATACCAATGAAAGAAAACTATTACATATAAAGATCTACTTAACGTTTATGTGACAGTTATATATGTATTAATTTTAATTTTTTTTCACATAAATAAATTTCGATCACATTTAAAAATTCAATGATCGGAGTTTGCTGATGCAAACATATATATATATATATATATATATATATATATATATATATATATATATATATTGCGGTACTTTTTGCCCCCCACCTATATTTAGGATCTTTATTTTAAAGTTAAGTTTAATAGAGCGTATGAGAATAAAAATATATAGGATCCAATGAGGGCTTATCTAAATAGGGACCTATATGAGGCACCTATTAAATAATCATAAGTGTAAAATAATATATTAATTATTATTTATATTTTTTATTTATATTTTAAAATTTATTAAATTATTTTTAATGTAAATAATCAATTTAATTGATATTTTAATATATATTTTGTCATCAAATCAATGTTCAACAAGTATCAAAATGAAGTATTTCGATCAATCAAATAATGGAGCAACTGCTTGTGCTCTTCAATCAAATCAAGACATAATTTGATATTTATCTCTTTTAAAAATTACAAATTCTAAAGAGATTATATATTTTTCGCTTTTGCTGACTTTCTTCGGGCCATAAATGACTGACAACAAGGACATTGTAATGACTTTAACATTTATTGTGGGTGTATATATAATTATCCAAAAGTAATGGGTGGTTTCCATAATTTTACTATAAGTCCACGGGTGTCATTGTAACTTACCCCCCTTTTTCCTTTTTGATGAATTTGTAACAATTACATTATAATTTTGATATTAACAGCTATACAAGTCAATGTATCAATTATCACAATTCAATAATATCTACAAGGCAAAACCGTATCTATAAATCGTTAGCATTTTTAATCCTATAGTTTACTCTAAATACATATTTTATTTTTCAAAGTTAGTGTTGAGCATCTTACATTAATCTTTTTTCTTAAAAAATTTAGTCCTATATCAATAAATTTAAGAGTTAAATTCATTTTGACTCCCTGTGATATAGAAAAATATCAAAAAGCCCCCTATGAAAAATTAAATATCAAAATTCACCCTTATGTTATAAACAATGAGTCACACAGCCCCCTAGTCAACCTGGTCTCAGATAATTTTTTAAATATTTTTTCCATATCACACGGGTTGCAATTAATACTTTATTTTTTTCAAATTTTTTTTTAACATTCTCAATATTACAGGGAATCCGTGAATTTTTCCCGATAAATGTAATACTAACAACCTATAAATTATACCATAAAAATTGAAATCTCCATAGAATCTCAACTAACATATACAGCACTTACAGTAATTTTATTAATTAATTAAGAGGGACCATTTAAATTATGTCATATGTTTTTCATTTCAATTGTGATATTTCAACCACTGGCGTCAGGACGGAGTTATAAATGTGAACACGAATTCGTGTGTCTTTAATGTTGTTGTCGTGCAATGTGATATTTGTGCTTTTATGTTGGACGAAGCATCAACAGAAATATGGGTGGATCATAATTATTGATCTTATAGGTAATGGTCTATTTTATGTTGATTGGGATTGTTAGATTCCACTGCCATTCATATTGTAATTAAAATATATTATTCGTTGTGTCACGTTGTTTTTATGTATATATAATAATTATTTTTTTATGTTTTGAAAAATATTATTAATAAGAGTAAAACGTATCAATATATTATATTTAAAAAAAAAAAAGAAAGAAACAAATATAATTAATTTATCGGTAATGTAAAATTGAATAAGTTAAGGGCATTTTTTGCTTCGTAAAAATTTGGTACGATGGTATTATTAATTATCGTTTATGAGTGTGGAGAGTCTTTTTCTTTTATATTAATATAAATGAATCATACTTGCTTTCAAAATCGATGATTCAGATCGATCGTTGTGAAAGCTAATAAGACTTGTTCGAAACATGTTGTGCCACGTATCGTTTTTCGTTTTCTTGCTTTAGTTCAATTAATTACGTGCACGGAGAGGGGTCTATTTGATAAGAGCTGTGTTACTAACTCTACTTGGCACATGATATTTTTTTGAGTAAATTATATTTTGTCATTTGAACTATACCCGTTTTTATATTTTTTTATCGATTTTTTTTTATCAACTTACCATCTCAACTTTATGAAATTGCACTTTGTCATATATGACCATTTTCTTTTGTTTGTTGATTTTTCTGCCGAAAATTATATGTTGGGTATATGTAAAAAGTATCATATCACATAACTCTTAAATATCACATGTGGATTGCATGTGATGTTTTTTCGACAAAAAATTGATGTCGAAAGCAGTCATAAATGGCAATGTGTAAAATTTTATAAAGTTGAGATGGTAAGTCGATATAAAAAAAGTTTAGATGCCAAAGTGTAAAAACGGTCATAGTTCGGAAGGCAAAAGGTAGTTAAACCCCCCACCCCCACCCCCGCTTTTTTTTTTTTTAAATAAACCCTACTTGGAAATTATATATTTTATTAATAAACACTACTTAGTCTCATCTGTTATAATTTTCTCATATTGCATACTATAAGTTAAAAATTTTCTCAATTTTATTCCTCATGTACAACTTATGTCCAACAATTAACGAAGTTATTAGCATTTTCTTGAAATACAGGGGGTAAATTGCTAATGTTTTTTAAAAATATAGGGGGGTAAATTGCTCATTTTTTTATAAAGAGATAATTTGCACATTTACAGTATCACATGAGGGTCAATTGAATTTTTCCCATTTCTTCTTTTATTGTCAGTGGTGCCACATTTATTAATATACTCAATTTATTCGAAATTGGATATTCTTATTTATATTTAATATTATTTTGGGTAAATTGCATAAAACCCCCATGTGTTTTAGAAAAATAGCGCAAAATCCCCCTGTGTTAAAAAAATAAGCAAAAAAACCCCTGTGTTTTCCAAAATGATGCATACTCTCCCCTTCTGTTAGCTAAGCCCTAACGGCGACCGTTATACCCTTTTTATAACCACCATTGATCTTTGATTGTAAAATGAACGGTCCAGATCTAAAATAATTTTAAAAAAAATATATATTTTATATATTATATATACATATATATATATATTAGATAATATATTATATATATATATATATTAGATAATATATATTATATATATGTGTGTGTGTAGCGGCCACGACCGCCGCCTAGGTGGCGGCGAAGCCGTGGCCGCCCAAATGGGCAACGGCGACGTCGCCCAGAACAGTCTGGGCGACTTCGCCGTCGCCTGTGTAAGAGGGGGCGACGTCGTCGCCTGTGTAAGAAGGGGCGACGACGGGCGACCTTGCGTCGCCCCGTCGCCATGGGGGGCGACATCGCCCTAATTGCAGGTTCTGGGCGACGAAGGTGGGGTCTTCTTCTCGTTGCCGACGGAGAAGAAAATAAACATATATATAAAAAAAATAAATAAATAAATGTCACCCTTTGCCGTGGGGCGACATCGCCCCTGATTACCCAGGTTCTGGGTGACGGAGGTCCACCTCCGTCGCCCAGTCTTCTCGTCGCCGACGGAGAAGAAGAGAAGAAGGATTATTTTAAATAATAATATTAAATGTTTAAGTTTTAATATAATATAATTAATTAGTATATTTATAAATAAATATTTACCTAATTAAATATTTAAAATACTTAAATATAAATTAAAAAATTGATAACTTAATTAGTACATTTAAATAATAATATATTATTCAAATAAATACTAATTTATATTTAATTAGTATATTTTATAAATAAAATATCAAAATATATTTTAAATTAAATAATAATTAATTTAATTAATAATATATAATATCATAAGTAATTTTGATTTATATTTATATAAACTTTTATTTTAAAGAATGAATTTTAAAAGATGTGCACATTATCAAACAAAGGGGTAAATTGGATATTTTGTGCACTTAAAAAATCTGAAAATCAACAAAAAATGAGGACAACTTGCACAAGCCGCGAGTGTGGCTCACTCTCCGTTAGTTTCTAACGGAGAGGGGGTATTTTGCTCTATTTTAGATAACACGGGGGTTTTTTGCCTATTTTTTTAACACAGGGGGATTTTGCGCTATTTCCCTAAAACACAGGGGTATTATGCAATTTACCCTATTATTTTAGATTATTAATAGTGTCATATCAGTATATTAATAAGTGTATATACTATATTTTATTAAATTAATTAATGTTGAGTTTCAGTCTGTGAGAAAAACCAAACGAGTTTTCTTGAAATAAAATTTTGAATAAGCATTTTAATGTCTTTTTAATAATATTTCTATAAGTATAAGAAGAAAGAGAAAATATTCAAATTCAAGCATATTAATTATAAATTGCCCCATTGTCAAAGAAATAAAAATTAATCACATGATGGTGGATAACAATTTAGGTACAATGTCAATATTATTTATTTTGCTTTGACTCTCTTACAAAAGAGAAAATCCACCTGAAAAGGTGAAATTTTTTTTTTTGAAAAAGTTAACCCCACACTAATCTAAAAGTAGAAAATTAATTATTCTTTCCCCCTTAATTAAAGTTAATGATTCATTAACAATTATTAGTTAAGTGGATTAATGATGGTGATCATTGAGCATAGGACAAACATCTTTTATTTTTTTTAATAGAATTGGTGAGTTAGTTTATCAAAAAAATGTATTTTTAGTCCTATAACTTAGGGGTGGCATTTTTTATTATGTACGAATTGAATTTTAGTCCTATAACATTTATAATTTTGATAATTTTAGTCGATTTTCGGCTACTTTGACAAGAAATTTGCATATTGCTTGCACATGACCCAATTAATTAATTATAATTTAATCCTGTAAATCAATTCGAACAAAAAATGCCTGCTTTCCTAAGATACAGGACTAGAAATGTCAATGCCCCCTAAGTTACAAGACTAAAATTGTAATTTAATTAGGTCACGTGTAAGTCAAATGCAATTTTTCGGTCAAATAATTACCAAAATTTTAAAATTACATAACTGAATTGCAAAAATCAATTCAAGCAGGACAAAAGATGTCACACCTTATAAATTACAGGACTAAAATTGCACTTTTCCGTTAAATCATACAGTACATTATTAAATTTGGTGATATTGTCACGCGTCCTACATCAATAGCTGACAGATAGTTTATTAAGTCCAAAATCGGAGCAAATAATATCTCGCGCAACAAACATCAATTGCTCCGCACGTCGCACTATTTGGTGTCGAATGTGGGAACAACGCCATGCGCCCGACCAAAGCTTTAGGGGGATGATGATGCTTCCACGCATCCCACACCACCAGCAAATGAAGAGCTCGAACAATTTATAAGCCCCAAGACCCCAGCTCTCTTAACACATATTTTCAAGATAAAACCTGAAATTCATATAAAACCAGATCAAACAACATCTGATCACACAATTACATACCACGCCACATCAAAAATATTAAAAATCCTATCATATGATATGCATCAATAATTTCATATAATAAATAAAGCAACGTGTCATATAAATAGACAAATATCTACATATATATATTTTCATTTTATTTACTAAAATAAAGAATTTTGGAATATCAACCTTCTCATTAAACAGAAACCTCGGACATACATCTCAATTGTAAATCACTAATCACAAAACCAAATGGTGATTGGTGAAGGGGTAAAAAGGCCAAAAAAAAAAGGTTGATTAAAAGTGGAAAAAATAAATAAAAAAGGGCCAAATAGGAATAAAGAGAAATTTTGAGGACCAGAAAAAGTCAGACTCTGCTTTAAATTAAAAATTGTATAGCAGCACGTGCTCCACGAGCTTTCTGGTGGTTGGGTGGGTTGCCTCACCATTTATTATCTCGACAGCGGCGTTGTCGCGTTGGATGAGTGTGTTTAATTTTTTCAAATTAGTCGTTGGCATGTTGTTCTTGTGTTTATATAATAAGTGTTTTTTAATAATTTATTAAATATATTTTAAATAAAAATATAATATATAAATTAATAAATTATATTTTTTTTAAAAATAATAATAATTTAAATTATTATCGACATGATAAAAAATTTGGCATAATGGTGTTGAGAAATGATGAGAATTTACTCGGTAATATATATATATATATATATACAAATTATTAATTTTTAGAAGAATCTAATTACGGGTATAATTATTATATTTAAAAATTAGTGCGACGTTGTCATTAACGTTGTTTATGAGTGTAGAGGATTTTTTTTTCTTTTTATATTAGATGTGAGTTATATTATTTTGATGTATTTGTTAGATTTTGATAAGTAAAAAAATTAAACAATTTAAAAAGTAGATAGCATTAAAAAATATATTATCGGCTATAGTTTTGTTAGCTATGGATTAAAATCGTAGTAAATAATTATTCATCATGAAAATTATATTTTTTTTGTCATGGCTATGAGCAATGAAAAATATTTTTGCTATATCTTTTAGCCATGACAAATGTTTTAGCCGTAATCGCAAAATCCACGGCCAACAATTATTGCGTTGTCATGGTCAATGATTATTGCATTGTCACGGCCAACAATTATTGCGTTGTCATGGTCAATGACTATTTATTATGGGTATTTAATTTTAATTATGTTAATTAATTATAATTAAATGTTAGGTTTTTTTTAGTGTAAAAGGGGGGGGGGGGGGGGGGGGGGGGGGGATTAAGAATGAGTTGTGTGAGAGAAAAAAAGAAAAGAAAAGAAGGAAGAATCAAGAATGGAAAATATTATGTGTTTTATATTTATTTTTTATAATATGTAATTTAATACATTTATATTTAAAGATTGATTTATTATATCAATAATTTATATTAATAATATACTAAAACAAGAAAAAAATAATAATAAATTACTAATAAAAATAGACATATATACACTCACATTCGTGCTGCTTTTGACAACTTCTCACATAGACAGTGAGAGTAAGAATATCATAGTGATAATATTATTTTAGTATAATATATAATTTACTATTAATATTTTTAATTTTAATAATTTGACACGCCTCCGTTACACAAAAACCTACATGTGAAATCTTTATTTATGTAAATGGGTGGATATATGATTCGAATTCAAACTTTTTTTTCCGGCTGACTCTAATACTATTTCAAACGACTATTTCATTTAAAAATTTAGTTGTTAATCATTTAATAATAATATAGCATATTATAACTTATGGAAAACATAAATGTGGTAATAATTAATATTTATTTATACTCTTTGAATAATGGAAGAGATATTTTGATGATCGAGGTCCCACATTTTTTTCCCAGTCGCCTTTCAACTTCAACTATACTTAAGTAGAAACGATAATTTTTCTTAATTAGTTATATTTATTTAATGTTTATTTTATTCGCTCTTATACTCTATTTTTTCACATTTTTCCTTTAAAAACTTATAAACTTTTTTATCTCAAAATTCTTTTTAATTTTAAATTATATTCATTTCCCGTATTTCATACAAATAAACAATTACAAAAAAATCATGTAACAGAATTTTAGTAAAAAAATATTTAGTTTTATATATATTTTTTATACGTACATCGAATGTGACACGTACGACTAGCTCGAATAAGAACTTTTGAATGGAGGAAACAAAGCATTGATTTTAAGACATGATTGTGATGAAAGTGTCCATTTCAATGTGTGGAGGATAAGGTTGTGAGGATAACAATTGGTGGACTGAGAGGTAATGTGTTTATTTTGATTGGGACATCAACTACCAAAATGGTTTCTAGGATACAATTTCTTGTTGACTATTTGCAACGAGTGGTTGAATTTTGAAGTAGATAAAAATTTCTAGTAAATTGCATTAACACCCTAAACTTAGGGCTAATTATATAAATATTATTTGTTGTTTTTAAAATTATAAATATACCCTTATATATAGTTGTAATTATACTTCCTATTCGATAATGAATTTTACACAGACATCTTATGCAGTACATTATACTAGTACCTTTACAGGAAATGTACCTGTCTTTGTGTAATATGGGCTAATTTTAAAGGTTGTCGATGTTATTTACTGTAATTTTTTTTTCCTAGTGATTGGATAAATTACAAATTACTATCCTATATTGTTCAAAATGTTCACATAAACTTTTGTAAAAATAAATATTGTTTCGTCCCCTGTCCTTTTCAAAAAGGAGCGCACTGCCTCCCTAGTGAGGAGGGTAATTTGCTTCTTTTTAAAATATACGAAGGAGTAAAACAGTATTTTATCTTTTTACAGGAGTTTATGTGAATATTTCGAATAACATGAAGAGATAATTTGTAATTTATCCATTATTGATATCTAGACTTTGCTACTAAGATTTGAAATAAAGAACTAGGTTTTTTTTTTTTTTTTTTTTTTTTTTTTTATATAAATTTATTGAAATGTTCTTCTGAATTCTTATGTGAAAAACTATCTAGTTAAAATTATCCCATTGATAAAACTTACCAACTCGTATTTTCTCTGATAACTACAATTGTTATAAAATTTTAACTTTTATTAAATATTTAATCGAGAAAATTTTATAGCTAAATTAAAAAAAATTGGGATTTTAATTGAAAATATTATCTATACTAATATAAAAAGGAAAGGGGTTTCACACTCACAAACGACAGTTAGTGACACTGTCGCACCAATTTTTTAAAAAAGTCAAAAATGCCCTTCAAGTAATAAGATAACTAATTCATTCCACATTCTAAATTATACATTAACTAATAAACTAATTTTCTTTTTTAGTGTCATGTATTGATTTGTATATTTTGCTCTTATTTATAATATATTTTAAAATATAAAAAAATTATTTATTATATGCACGCAGGAACGGCGTGCCACCACGACTAGTATATATAAAAAAACCAAACATATAAATATTATATACAAATTTTTGCTTGGACGTCGAGTGTCCATGGATAACTAGTTTGACGTAATGCGCGAAGTGAAGAAGGATATAGGTGGACTATAGGTTTAAGAGATTATTTTGATCCGAATTAATTAATAGTTTGTGACAACGCTACATCAATTTTTTTTTGTTGTCAATGCTATCCTTAAGTTGTTTTTTTTTTTTTTTTTTCTTTCTCTTAAAATATGATGTATTGATTTATATATTTATTCTTATTTATAATATATTTTAAATATAAAAATAATTTATTATATATACATAGAGACGACGTGCCACGACGATTAGTACTAATACCATGAAAGTAGAATTGGCGGAGTTGTTTTTGCCTTATGATTTCAACCCAATTCAAGTCCGACCCAATTGAATCCGGAGCCCAATTAACTTTGGGTTGGGTTTTAATCCTAAAGACATTTATGGTAGTTGCGCTCAAATGGGTCGGATATTTTAGTGGCACTTTGTTTTTGATTCAATACCCAAATTATACTAAAACTGTGTACTCTGTAAAAATAATAATATAACATATTCTATTTTTCGAAATCTTGAAAAAAAAAAATCTTAAAAGATACAAATAAACTTGAAATTACTAAAAATACCCTTTAAAAGATGGATTTTTGGGAATAAGAATATGGGACATGAGGTTAGAAATCCATGTGCTTTTCTTGATTTGATCGACCCGACAACCTGCTATGAGAACCATAGATCACGCGTCCTTGATGGAGGGCTCAAATCTTGCATGTGGATTTGTACCATATAGGACCTCCTGTAAGTACCCGTATTTAGTTGTGATAGACGGTACATTATTCATTGCACTTATTGAATTCTAGCCACCCCAATGAGTGCAAAGATTTTGTGTTCTCAGATGTCGGCCATTCATGTCCTGATCTATCCATGTCACATTAACTAGTTCGGATATGACCTCGACCCGAATCAAGTGCCAATCATATTAATAGAGAATAAATTTATAGGGGAGCTTACAATTTTCTTTCTTTTCTTTTTCTTTTTTTGTTCTCAAGAAAGTACAAAGTTGGTTCCCGACTTATTTTTGGGACTCAAACTTGTGATCTATCTTTCGTTCGAACAAGGTAATAAAGTTTAGCCTACCTTTTGTCTGCTTGTCCAAAATAAAGCCCAACCCAAGTTCACTTGAGCCTGTTTGATCCATAATGTTTATCAATACATATTGAAATCACAGTACGATTTTGATTTTTCTTCAAATTATTTTTAAATTGAATTGCTATTGACAATTTTATAAAATAAATTTTCAAATTGTCACTTTTTAGATCAAAATCAAAGGTACGATTTTTGGCAGTTTGATGGGATTACCACTTATAACAAGAATAAGAAGTTGAAACTAACAATAAGCTAACAGAAAGTAATCAGGATAATTAAAGTCAAATACACTATAATTTTAAAATACATAGCTAAAATCTTTAAGTAACAAAATATAATAAATTTTGGAATAATTAAAATTAAATATACAATAGTTCAAGATATAATACAATTAAAAGTGTTTAAAAACATCTTAAATATCAAATTTCAACTGCAATGACATTTGATACACCAAATAATTATGTAGTAGAAATTATAAACTTAACGTTAGCAATAAATATAAACAAAAAAATCACAAAAAAAATATGTATTGATCAATCATATAAATTCAAACCTAATAAAAATCCTTTCAAATTAATCTTATATGTCCGTTGAGACGGCAGAGGAGAGAATAGAAAATAGAGGCAGTGTTAAATAAAGAAGAGAGAAAGGTGGGAGAGGAAAATTCTAATGGGCTTGATTTGTTATTAAAATCTAAATATTTTTTTATAGAGCCCAAATCTAAATCTTACAAAAAAAATGAACTTTTCAATGTGAACCTTTGATTAATATAAACTTTGGGCTTTTATAATTTAAATATGAAATTCTATTAAATAAATAATTAATTTTTATAAAATTATTTTATATATAATTTTACAATTTTGACTATATATTTAACAACGTGGTTCGATTTTTTAGTTATAAATCAAAACCAAATAAAAAAGGCATGTGATTTTATTAAAAATTTAAAATTACAATTTGAAAGATAAATCATAAAAAAATAATTCGATTCAATTTCACTCGGATGATTTGGCGGATTTTGGAACTTTTTTAGGGTAAATTACCTTGACCTCCCTAAGGTTTGTCATAATTATAAATACCCCCTAATGTTTGATGAAATTATGTAATCCTTGGATGGAGATATGAAATTGTCAACTTTGCCCTTCTTGTATTTTTAAAAATAAAACTTATAAAAAATTGAACAAGGTGGATGAAAAAATTTTTAAAATTATAAAAAAAATTATCCGCTTATTCAATAAAAAAAATTATAATTTTTAATCCACAAGAGTATTTTGGTCAGTTCACCACAATGCACAAAAAACGAACGAAAACCTAATAAATTGGGTTAGTTGTTAGATGTCCGCTAAAATCAGCAGGGAATTGATAATACTGTAGTCTTTGTGGAAAAAAGTCTTATCCATTGAGATAACTAAACTGATTGCTTCTAACCAGACCAACTACAAAGACTCCTTCAAATCTGTCTTTGTTCGCCGTCTCGTTGCTTCATATGTGCTGAATAGAGGAGGATATTATTCCTGTTAAAGATTAAAAGAGAAGATGAATGAAAGAAAAAGAAAAAACGAGAGGAAGAATTGTTGCCTCGATTTCATAATACACAATTCTCACATATTTCTTAAATTTTCACGACAAATAATAAACACACTGGAGAATTTAAAATTCACATGATTTCGATGGTGGAAAGTTTTTTTTTTTTTTATTATTTTTTGCAAACGATCTCAATTGTTAATGCTTCTCCTACAAATTCCGACCCTTTTTTTTTTTAATAAATATCTTTTAATAACTTTGAAGAATTACTCAAATAATAAAAAATTAAAGCTTTAATATATATATAAAAGGTTCTAGCTAGTCCATTGCACATGAGAATACTTAATTAGCTAATTCCATTTATGTTTCCTATATTTGGGCACATGCTCTATCAACTCATATTCTAGTAACTTAATCATTGATATATTAATTTAATGATGTAATAATCATTTCAATTAATAGAGTTTGTTCTTTTCTTGTAATAAGTCAAGCAAGACACACTCATTGCATCATAAATCCAATAATACATGCCCCAATTCTCCACACAAAATCAATATGTTTTAAGTTTTTTCATAGCTTACCAGAAAGATCGGTATAATTGTTAAGAACAAGTCGATTCTTATCAAATGATTGTGAATTTGATTTTTTCTATCAATGTGAGAACTACAGTAATGAATCTATACAATATATATATATATAAGTCCCTCCACACTCACGAACATCGATTAATGACAATGTCACACCAATTTTTTATAAAACTAAAAATACTCTTAAATTGATAAGGTAGCTAACTTATTCAATTTTTCAAATTTTACTTTAACTGATAATTTAATTTTCTTTTCTTTCTTATTTTAATTATAATGTATTGATTTATATATTTTCTTTTTATATAATATACTTTAAAGCATAATTTTTTTTTATTATATGCATACAGAAATAACAAGCTATAATAATTAATAATTTATATATATTATTTTTAAGAACAAGTTCTGATCCGTGATAGCGAGGAGTGGGAATTGTTCAAACCATTATTGTAGTAAAAATAATAAAAATTCTTTAACACAAAACAAATGTTGTCCTAAATTTCAAGGCTATCCACTAATGAAAACTAGTCGTGTGGCACACCGTCCCTACATGCAAATAATAAATAATTTTTTATATTTTAAAATATATTATAAAAGTAAAATATATATAAATTAATATATTAAATTTAAAAAAAGAAAAAATAAATAAAAGATCAGTTAAAATAAAATTAAAAACTTGAATAAGTTAGTTATATTATTAGTTTAAGGACATTTTTAATTTATAAAAAAATAATGCGATGGTATAAGTAATCATCGTTTGTGAGTAAAAATAACTTTTTCTTTCTATATAGTATAAATAAAGTAACGACGTGTTTGGAGTAAAAGCATTGAACACGTGGGGGAATTTGAATATGATTGATCAAAAGTGGAAATAATAATGTGAATATGCGCGTACATGATAAACTGTTGGGGGGCTGGCGCTGGACCCCACAAAGGCGCGTGCATCAATCATATCCGTTGGAAATTCCGACCGCGTCCACTACTTCGACTGCTGTTTCTTTATTGCCCAACGATTTCGTTTTCGCTGATGAGGTCATACCATAGATGTCAACACTGAATCCTAAGGATTTGTTTCGTTAAAGTAGAAATTACAAAGTGAAGGAAAAAAATAATAATATTTTTTTTTCCAGTTGTTCGACATTAGCCCATAGTGTAAGGATATTTTGAAAAATTGCATATTTTAATTTTACGAAAAATTGAGAATATAAGTAATAAGTATATATATTATATATAATTGTTTAGTGACGTATCGTATTTTAATTATTTTTTTATCGCAATCGTATCGTGTCTGTATCGAGGTGTTCGTGTCCATGTATCATAATATTAGAAAAAGGGCAGAAAGTGTAATATTTCATTTTGTACGAGAAAATTAAATAAAATAAATAGGTTAATTTTTATAATTTTATTAATTAATTGGTTTCTCTTCTTTTTTTGTTTTGATAATTAATTGGTTTCTCTTCATTTTGAATTACAAAATAAACAAGCTATTAAAAATAAAATTAAATTGAAAATTTATTAATAAAAACAAGGCTTAATTAACTTAGTAGACCCCTCTAAAAATCAAAATTGCACTTTTTCTCAAAGATTTTTTATAATTATATTTATACCCCTCCAAAAATTTCTATATATACTTTATCTGCATTCATTAGGATTTCGATGAAAAATACTTACATCAGCAAGAAAAATTATATAAATTAGTTTAAATTTTAATCATGATGTTCTCATGTAATATTTTATATTTATAAGGGGTAAATATAATATATATATATATAAATAAAAATTAAAGGTGTAATTATAATAAAATATTATACCAAAATTATAACTATTGAATAAAAAATAGTCATTTATGAATGAAAAATTAGATTTTTTTTTTTTTTACTTTATTTACTTCCTACATATGGGATGAATTAAGTGAGCACCTTTAAATTTATTTAGAAAATTCAAAACTGAAATATATTCCACCAATCTCATAGTATAATGGCGTGCTAGGAAGTGAAGCTACTTCAATAATACATTGACAAAAGTACACGTAACAACAAAATCGTACATCCTAAAATAATTAAAACATCATAACTATTAAATTCTTGAATAAAAAATATTCAATTTATTCAAACATAAGGCCATTAAATACTGATGGGTTCCAAGCAAGAAAGTTTTCTAAAAGACAAAACTATCATTCCTAGGATTTTAAATGTCCAAAATAGAATTAAAGACTCGCACATTTTATTTGGGTCAGATCAGACCCAATTCAACCCAACTTGATGACCTTTTTTCATCACTGTTGATCATTAAACATTTGAAAGCTGGAGATTTTGATATATAGATCCGTACAAATATAGATATATTACGTTATAAATACTCTAAAGTCGTTCGAGGCCAAGTATTAGAGCGTTTCAGTTGGGAACTTTTCTAACAAGCCTAACAATTATTCGTTTTCTAGATCCCAATACTGATTTAGATTGGACTAATTAACCTCAAAATCGAGCTATTTCGAACCCAAATAAAACATACATTTAAATTGAAAGAAAAAGTGATCTAAAGTTACGGTTGACCATGAGTCATAGCACAATACTAAATGGTATTTGCTTAGTTTAATGGTAAGATACATGATGTACTAAAATAATTTTGAATGAATTATACAAAAAAGAAAACGAGTCAAATTTTTCTACAGCCCGGCATAAATTGCACAGTCAAATATAATTGAATCTTATAAATCACATCACCTGTAATTAGTGAGTTTGATTCACAACATCAATTTTAGTGAAAGGAGAGGGCGAAGTAAAGCCTTAAAATGATGATGACAAGGCAAAATTATTTAAATATGCCCTAAAATAATACGGGATTTAGCTCTATCAATGAAAATTCGGACAAGATGGTACTAAATGAAAGCAACTTTTGTAAATTAACCAAATAGTATAGATATATTTCCCTCAAATCATTTGATGGGATTTGGGTTTTGGTGAAAATGACAAAGAATCAAAGGACTTTAGTTTATTTGTACGTATCAAGAATGGAATTTATATGGGTGAATAGTAATTTATCTTTGTAATTTTGTAAATCAGCAAATTATTCTCATTTAAAAAAAAAAATTGCCTATATTTTTCCGAAGTTTATACATTTTACCAAGAAAATTTCAGGAGTCCTTTCAAATTGAGCACGTAGTTGAATGCACGAGTACTAGATTTGGATGCAATATTAGGATGGAGTCCATGCTCCAACATGATATTATGACTTTTATTTGTTTAAAAACATTACCACTCAGTAATTTCATAATAAATAATGTAACATTATCATTTTCTTTGAAGTAATCATTTTATTTTGGGATAATTATATTTTCATCTTCTGAGGTTTGATGTAATTACACGTAGATTTTTTGAGGTTTATCAAATTATATTTAGTATCCCTAAGGTTTGCTTCCCTCTAATCAATAAGTCTCTTTGTTAGTCAAAATTTATTAAATTTATTGACATTAACAAAAGAATAGGAAAACAAAATTATATTACCTCGATTGACTTATTACTGATTTATAGCAGGTCAAATAAATATTTTTACGACTAAATTATCCTCATATGTCTTCACAGGTTAATGCATGTAAGGAGGTATATTTTTACTGTTATAAGGATAGTTTAGTTCGGAAAAAAATCTGCAATAAGATAATAATAATTGAGGGTAAGTATCAAATTTTTATTCAATTTTTTTGTTAATATCAACAAATAAAGTAAAAAAATTTACTTACAGGAAGATTTATTTATTAGAAAAAATAAACTACAAAATATTAAATATAATTTTTTAAATTTTAAAAATTTATATGTAATTATACTAAATTTTAAGAGAATAATTATCCCTTTTATTTTTACACGGGAAGAAGTAGTAAGAACCAAGAACGAGAAAAACAAAAACAAAAAACGAACAAAAAGACTAAGAACAAGAATTATTTGAGAGACAAAAAACAAAGCAGGGGAGCGTGATGCCACTCGCTGCCAGCAGGAATTTTCAAAGATAACCCCCCCCCCCCCCAGCGTGGACCCCACAAATGACGGGACAAACCCGCTATGGCGGTCCGGAATTGGATTCTCAGAACTACTCAGGTGGGACCCGCTCTGCATTTGCATTTGCATTTCAATTTGCATTTACATTTCACTTTAATTTGCATTTGCATTTGCATTCTTGTGAAATAGAATCAGTAAGTAAGGCACAGAAGAAGTGTGTGTGAGAGGTTGGAGACGGAGACCCCTTCTTTTGAACTTTGACTTTGACCAATTGAAAAAGGCAATGAAATTATATTTTTTTCAAAAAAAAAAAGAAATAAGCAAGAAGAAAAGTCACACTTTCGTCCTCCCTTCCTCCTCACACGCATGCTTTATGTAAATTTCTAGGCAATATATATATACATGTATATGTATCTTAAAGACTCCACCTTTCACAACTTAAACCACAACCCATTGATTCTTTCAACTCAAAGTCTTTGCAATTTCAAAGAATATCCTTTTGAATACAGAGGTATGTTTTTTTTAGACTAAAGACTTGATTTTTATTAGTGGGTTTTGAGGGGTGGAGTGGTGTGTGTTGAATTAGTTTGTTGTATGTGTCAAAGATTTGAGAGTTTTTGTGATGTGGGTTTTGATGTTTGTGGGTTTCTTGTTTTTTGAAAAGTTTCAAGAATTTGTTGAAAGAGTGCTGCTTTTGACACCCTGGCTATGTGGTGGAAAGAGTCCATATTGATTTTTGAGTGGAAAAAAGAGTAGTTTTTTGGTGTATGACAACTCTGGAATGAGGTGTAATGAATTTAGTATATTTTCTGGTTAGGTAATTGGTGTTAACATATATTTGTTGAAATTTGGTGTTTGCTGTGTATCTGGGTCTTGAATTTATTTGTTCTTGGGCTGTTTTTCAGGGTTTGATGTGCAGTGGTTCCAAGAGTGAAGTTTGCCCTTTTAATTTGGAGATGGAGGCTGGGTTTCAAGAGGATAAAAGCGTGTTTCTGCACAAGAATTGCTCAAAATTGCTTGAATTGGCAGCCACGGATGATTTGGCTGGTTTTGTTTGTGAAGTAGAGGAGAGGGGTTGTGATGTTGATGAGGGGAGCTTCTGGTATGGCAGAAGCTTCGGTTCTAAGAAGATGGGGTTTGAAGAGAGGACCCCTATCATGGTTGCTTCTTTGTATGGAAGCACAGAGGTTTTGAAGTATATTATTGGAACTGGTAAGGTTGATGTGAACAGAGCATGTGGCTCGGACGGTGCTACGGCCCTTCACTGCACTGCGGCCGGTGGGTCGTGGTCGTCTGTTGAGATTGCTGAGCTCTTGATCGATGCCTGTGGTGATATCAGTGCTGTTGATGCCTGTGGGAAGAAACCTGGCGACCTGATTGCTCCTTGTGTTAAGTCTTCCAGCAATTCGAAGAGGAGAATGCTGGAGATGCTCTTGAATGGAACCGGCAGCCTGGCTGAGGAGGGTGATGAAGAAGAAGGAAGCAAGACTCCTCCGGCAATGAAAGAAGGGGCTGAGAAGAAAGAGTATCCGGTTGATGTATCTTTGCCTGATATCAACACTGGAATATATGGAACTGATGAGTTCAGGATGTATAACTTCAAGGTGAAGCCTTGCTCGAGGGCGTACTCACATGACTGGACGGAATGCCCTTTCGTCCATCCTGGTGAGAACGCAAGGAGGCGTGATCCCAGGAAGTTTAACTACACTTGCGTGCCGTGCCCAGAGTTCAAGAAGGGGAATTGTGCAAAGGGTGATGCTTGTGAATATGCTCATGGTGTTTTTGAATCCTGGCTGCATCCGGCCCAATACCGCACCCGGCTTTGCAAGGATGAGACCGGTTGCTCACGGAAAGTGTGCTTTTTTGCACACAAACATGAGGAGTTGCGCCCGTTGTATGCTTCTACGGGTTCAGCAATGCCTTCTCCAAAGTCCCTTTCAGGTAATTCTATGGATTTAACGACATTGAGCCCGTTGTCTCTTGGTTCGTCTACATTGATGCTGTCCAATACATCAACACCGCCAATTTCCCCGTCTGTTAATTGTTCTTCTCCTATGGGTGGAAGCATGTGGCAGAACAAGGTGAACCTTACACCGCCAACGTTGCAGCTCCCGGGCAGCCGGCTCAAGACCACTTTGAGCGCAAGGGACGTTGAGCTTGATATGGAAATGCTCGGGTTGGAGAAAATCCGAACCCAACAGCAGCAGCAAAGGCCGCAGTTGGTAGAGGAGATGGCTAATCTCTCTTCCCCATATAGCAGAATCATGGATTTAAAACCTACTAACCTTGATGATGTTTTCGGATCACTCGATCCGTCATTACTATCACATATGCAGGGTCTCTCGCCCACCATCAACAAAACAACCAGCTCCCAGTTGCAGTCTCCGACTGGACTTCAAATTCGCCAAAACATGAACCAACTTCGAGCGAGCTACCCGTCAAACATCTCTAGCTCACCGGCAAGAAAGCCTTCCGCATACGGGTTCGACACCTCTGCAGCAGTTGCTGCAGCTGTCATGAACTCAAGGTCGACCGCCTTCACAAAACGCAGCCAGAGCTTTATCGACCGAGCTGGAGTTAGCTATCACCCCAGCCTCTCTGGGTCCACAAATTCCCCTAGTCTGATGCCATCCAAACTCTCGGATTGGTGCTCTCCCAATGGAAAGTTAGACTGGGGGTTCAATGGTGACGAGGCCAACAAACTCCGGAAGTCAGCTTCATTCGGTATCCGAAGTGGTAACGCAGCTGCACCAGCAGCCATGATCTCATCAAACATCGATGAGCCAGACGTGTCTTGGGTCAGTTCGCTGGTTAAAGACGTCCCTTCTGGTCGTTCCCGGCTATACAGTGCAGAGCAGAAGCATGGAGGCGTTCATGATATTATGCCTCGCTGGGTTGATCAAATGTACATGGAGCAGGAACAAATGGTGGCTTAAGCAGCTTTGCTTCAAAATAATCTTCACTTAGATTGATATTCTTTTTCAATATTCTTGTCGATACGTTGTGTTTCTTCGATGATCGACTAATCTCATATGCTTCAACTTCAAGAATTGGTAGAAAGATTTGACTGAAGAAAGAAATTTTTTAATTATTTTTTTTTATTTCTCAATTCAAGTGTTCTTCCCTCTGGGAAAAGGTTTATGTAATTCTCGTATGCAAGATAAAAATAGAAGGAATTTCTACATTTCCTGTGTAGTTTTGTTGATTTGTTATTCATCTTTGTATTCTGCAATGGAATGTTGATCTTAATATCTGAATACTGAGATGAAATCTTGAATTGATATGGTTTCCATGGTGTCATATTTTTCATCTATTCTTGTTTTTTCTGCAACTGTTTCCATATCTGTGCAGAAACAGCACAGATTGCAAGAGAGAGTGTTCGACGACACTAAAAAAAAATAATTGATTTTTTATTATATTATAAACGATCGTAATTTAAAAATCATGATAAAAAATTAATACTATTAACCACGGTTCAACAAACTCAATGTGAAAGACTTAAATTTTTATCATGGTTAATGAATATTTTTCATGATTTTTAGTTACAGTTAAAACATTTGTTATGGTTTTAGCTATTATCCATATCTAGACCTCACTTATAAAAATAACGACTAATAGCTGTTGTGGAGCTGTGGTTAATTTACCTTAGCTAGAAAAAAACTATAATACCCCCAACTCAAAAGGAAAAATACATAGCAGGGAGTAAGATTTGCATTCTTCCCATTTGGGTTGGATTGAACACTGATCCGACCCGACTCGGAACCTGGATTATCTGATGGCGTTTTATTTGAGAGCTCAGGATGATGACATGTGGATTTATACAAGTACAGACATTTTGACCTGTAAATATCCTCAAGCATTTTGGATAGCAGTATGACATTTATTACTTCACAGTAGCTGTATAAGTTTCCTTTGAATCTCACGAAATCTAGAACTAACTTAAGTATCGTAGAGCTTTTTTCTTGAGGGCAACCCAACGAACCTAAAGAACTTCTTTCTTTTCGGGTTCTAAACAACTCGATTTAGGTCACTTGGTGAGCTATCTTGATCTCCTACCCGGATCAATTATGATTCTACCTTGTTACCTCTTATGGACAAAGTTAACTAGCACTTATGTTGTAAAATTCTGTTTACTTTTTATTTATTTTAATGCATGGAATACTTAAAAGAAAAACAAAATACTCCTATAAATAACTTATGATTTTGGAGACCCCTAATCATGGTAATGATGGGGTTATAAAGTCACTGAAAGTGGAGTGAAAAGGGAATGTGAATTGGAAGAACCCTAACAAAAGCATGCATATTGATCAACACAAATCTCCTACTTTTCTGAACTGCTTTGTGATCATTCTCTTTGTCACTTGTGTTCTTTTAGGTGCATGGCTCTTTCGTGACTTTGACCTTCCCTTGTTAGCTACACAAACTGCCATTTTATTTGAAGGGAAATTCTTGCTCGAACTTAATTTAGATAAATTTGAATTAATTATATGGTAAGTGCTGTATATTTGCTTTAAGATTGGATTGATTCGATCAAACCAGGTCCGAGTAAGAATTTTTCTTCATTTGAATCAACACTTAGACTACACCTGAAACATTGGATTCAAGAAATAAATTTCAAATGAACTTATATAAAGAAAAAAAAAATAATATTTTAATTTATTCTTGTCTTGTACTCGGATTTGGAGGTGATTTACGAAGTTGAATTTGTATAGAAAGAGATGCAGAATACCCACACGTGAGCTTTCAGAGAGATCTGCAAGAAAGGAACACGTGAGAACAGTACATAGCATGCTCTAGTTATTGCTATCGAAGTTTAAGCCAGTAATGTTATAAGGTCTGGGCTAGAATTTCCCTTATACGAAATTCTGTAGGTAAAACAAAAATTATACTTGGTGCATGAGGGACAATCATCTGTAAGTTTGGATTATACGTGGACCAGAATGATTGTGTGCCACCATAAACCCATTTATATTTGGTTCAAACCGGTTCAAAGCTGAGCGGATGCTACCCGAATAAATGTAGTATAGACTCTGAACCGATTTTTTTAATTAAACAATATTAAGAGGATGTTTATGCCATTTTGGTGTACATAGGTAGTGCAGTCTCCATAACAATTCTATAAAAAAAACATAATTCTATGGAATTATTGAAATAAATTTAAAATTATATTTGGATCATTGACCTGAAATTAAATTTTACATGCCACAATGATAAATTATCTAAATTTATTTCAATAACTTCATGTACGGACAATTTCATGTTATAAATGAGAAATGATGAATTCAGTAGATGATTTTTGTGGGGAATTGCCTAGCAAAGCTTAGGTGTTGGTATTTGACTAAAAATGGGGGTTTGGCGGAGGGAGGCAAGACATCAAAACCATACTAAATTGTAATAATATATTTTTGGATAAATTACGATAAATTTGTCATAATTATAATATTTTTTTAATAATGTATTTTTAAAATCAATAACCTTTTAACAATACTTCATCATAGTAACTCAATATAGAAAATATATATTAGACGATCATAAATTTAAAATATATTTTATAATTTTTTTAAATAATAATAAAATATATTTATTATAATTATGACAAAATTTAAAAAAAATCGTTTTCGAATACCTTCTAGAAGCCCAGCCCCAACCTACCTTAAATTATTGTTATTAATGCTTTAAGGCATAGCCGGCCTACACAGCTTTATTCTCATGATCTCATCCCTCCACCACACACATCTAATCTAATGTCCTCCATTATCCTCTTCCACCCTCACCTTTTCAATTATTAGAAAAACAAAAGAAATCAAGCAATTAAAGAAATGACAATTGCACACCCAAATCATCTTATAAATTTTGGTATTGTATAAAATATTTGAGAAGTTTATAGGAAATTTAATCTTATTTGGAAAATAAGTTTTTAAAGTATTGAGATTAAATAAAATATTAAAACTTATAAGATATAATAAAAAAAATTATATGACAAAATAATGAAAAATACATGATATTATTAGCATTAAGTAAGTAGTTATTTCTCAATATATTTTGTATTTAAATATTTTTTAAACACTTTTTAAATTATTGTGTATTAGTTTAACTCCAAATAAAATTTTAATGGATATTTTTAGGATTAAATATATTTTACACCGCTGAACTATGCATTTTGTCTAATTTACACCCCTAATAGTACGAAAGATAATAGGGACATGTCTGACAAAATAATTTAGCATTGATGGGAAAAAAATGCCCTTCTCACTTACCCCTATATATTTTATTTTACTTCCTGAAATATATTTTATTAAAATATCTCCCCCAAAATTTTTTAGTTAGTCATATTTTATTTTAAAAATAATATTTATAATTTATAATTTTTTGTAGATTATAGAACACAAAAATATTTACAAGCTCAATATATGAAAATATATTTTATAAAGTAGATAAATTATATTAAAAAGTACATGTAAATATGTGTCAATACATAATGCATATAATATTATAGAAAAGGTATGTTATATAACTTGTAAGGTTTTATTCAATTACATATCCACAAAATAAAAGTATATCATATCATTACTTAAAAAATATAGAATATTATATTAATTATATTATAAATTTACATATTTATAGTATATATATGTGTGTGTGTTCGATATAATATTTTAAATTTGTATTAATACATTTTTAAAAAAAAAAAATCTATATATCTAACAGCTCAAGGAAAATTTATATAAATTTTTTTCTAGTTATGTAAATTATAATGCTCCACTTAGTGTTCTCCTCATAATATTGTTTCCACTTATTATCCCACTAGCAATATTAGTAGGTTTGATATGGATAAAGTATAATTGTGGTTGTGTAGCTTGTAACATTTTTCTAGTCTATTAATAGACCTCTATGTACCTAATATGTTAGGAAAAATCATAATTTTGATTCTATATGTTACGATATTTTTTACTTTAGTTACATTTGTTACGATTTTTTCACATTATATTTCATAATTTAAAATTTTCTCGATTTGAGTCATTCTGTATATTTTTGGTTCAACAATTAAAGAAAAATATACAGAAAATGCACTGGAGGATTAAAATTGAGAAAAAAAAAAATCAACTTATGGGATGCAATGTGAGAAAATCACAATAAATGTGACTAAATTAAAAATCTTATGAAATATGAAACAATGAGATTCACCAATATAATTTTTTTTTTTTAGGAAATAACGTACAAGATTTGCTATAATCGCAGTATATATTGATAATTTTAACCTTGGAAAAACCAAATTTTCCCTAGGATCATAGATTCAACATATGTCACAAGGACATTTTGTTCAATAATCCATTTGTACACATAAAGTTTTCAGGCACTTTCACATGTATTTTACGCATCCTTATAGTACTCCTGTAGTTGCTCGACGCTCGCTCACTTGATATGGAAAGTGATCGATTTTGTCATCGTAAGCAAGATGGAAACATTTCTTGGTCATGAAGCACTATACTAAAGCACTTAATATTGTGTATTTTATACATAAAATAACATTTTAATGCCTAAAATCAAGTAAAGTGGCACACCAGACGCGTGTATTGTACCGCAGTCCTCAAGAGGGTTATTTCCTTCATTTTTAAAAACACGAGAAGATAAATTGCTACTTTTTTAAAAGGTATTTTTGCATATTTTGTATATCATGGGGGCTAAATGCATTTTTCCCTCATGTATTATTTTTCCTCCATTTAGATTTTTTCTCATTGGATTTTTCCTTTACAGATTTTACCAACACAATTTTATTTAATTAAATAATAATAAAAATTAAATTAGATATATACATTGAGTGTGTTTCGATACAATAGTTAATATAAAAAGAACAAATAAAAATATCGGGACATTGGATCTTGGGTTTTCCTAAAATGGGCTTATTGGCATGAACCCAATTTAAAAATTGGACTTAATTATAAGTTGGGCTTGAACTTGGAACACTCATTCATTTGTTTTGGGCTGCGAGATATTGATGTTCTATCCATTAAGTCCAATTCTATCATCTCCGTTGTTCACTGAAATTTGATATAATTATATAATTATATATATATATATATATATATATATATATTTATTTATTTATTAATAGTCGTTGCACGTGTTTCTCGTAAGCATATAAAAAAATTGTGATATGAGATGAAAAAAAATCATAAATAGTAAAACATAGGGTGAGATGATAGAGAAATAATATTTTATAATTGAAAGTTTATTAAAATATAGAAATTTGTAAGAAAGAAATAAATATGGAGAACTTTAGAGAGAAACGTGGAGTAGAAGATGAGAGAATTTTTTTTAATAAAATTGTGAAATTATTTAAAAATTTTGAAATTACTATTTTGACCAAATTTATTTTGGAAAAGATAAATTAATTTGAGGGTAAAATAGATCAATCTAAAGTTGGTACGTTTAAGGGTTTTCTTTTGTATTAATATAGATATATTATAGTTTAAAAAAATATATTTAATATTTCTAATTTTTATAAATAAATTAATCCGTTTGCAAAAAAATATGAAATTAACTGATATCAACAAAAAGTTGAATGGGAATTCATATTTATCCCAATTGACTTATTATTGAATTATTGTTGGTTAAATGAAAACTTTCTAACCAAGTTACGTTTATATATTTTCACATGCTAATAGATGTGAGGAGGTACATTTCACCCTTAAAAGATAGTTTGATCAAAAAGATTTGTTTGACTTTTAATAAATTTGTAAGTTATTTAAAAATAAATATAGATTTTATTCAACTCTTTTACTCATGTCAGCAAATTAAACTATAAGCAAATCTCAAGAGAGAGCACTACAGTTATAACAATATTATATTGATATAGAATCGGGTGCATGGTCAAACGATGTAACATATATCTTTTTAGAAAACTAACCATTCTAGCATTTTGTTTTTGTGTGCATATAATACATAATTTTTTGAACTTTCAAATAATTATTTTCAATAAGAGTAAAATATAAAAATTAATATATTACATTAAAAAAGAAAAAAAAGTTAATTTATCAGTTTATATAAAATTTGATGCAATAGTATCATTCACCGTTGTTTATAAATACTTTTGATCTACACAATCCATTTCATTTTTTTTAACTAGCTATTTGTGGCACGCCGTTTCTGCGTATATATAATAAATAATTTTTTATATTTTATAATATATTATAAATAAGAGCAAAATATATAAATCAATACATGATATTAAAAAAATAAAACTAAATATATTAGTTAATGTATAATTTAAAAAGTGGAATGAGTTAGTTATCTTATTACTTGAAAAGCATTTTTGATATTACAAAAATTTAATGCGACGTCACTAACCGCAGTTTACGAGTATAGAGCTACTTTGCTTTTTATTATAGAATAGATATATCCTTTTTCCTGTTTTTTTTCCCCCCTTCTTCCATCTCTCTTCCTTCCTCCACCAACCACTGCTCCACCCCCTGTCGCTTTGCTGCCACAGTCCGCCAGTCCAGTCGCCCACTGCCGACAAATATGCTCTCAGGTCCCTCTCTCTCTCTGGACATAAAGTGACAAGCATATATACTCGTGTGATTGAGCCATATACGATGCGTGCATGTTTATGGGGGTGTTGTTTTGTTCTTGTTTGCGCACCAGGTGCTCGTGAAAATTCGTCACATGGAGGACTAGTGATTTTGTGCCTTTTATGCTGATTCCCAGAAAATAATTTCTACTATTATCTTGAGGGAAATGAAATGGTTACAGTGCTGTAGCTTTTGAAAAAATTTCTGGAATGTATATTACAATTTTGATACTCTTTTATGCCAGGTGTAAATATGGGACTCCAGCTTCAGCCTAAAATGTTCGGTGTGCATAAATGTCCAGGTATTCCAGAAACATATTGGCATCAATGAAGTGTTTTCCTTGGTTAATCTTTTTCATATAACGTTTCTGATGGTTGTATCTGGGGTTCATTGATGACCGTATTTGTTTCGGTCTGGGTAGTGATTATTTTGAAATTAGGAAGAAAATGGATAATAAGGCAGAAGGAAAATCTTTGAGAAGTTTTTATCTAAAGAGGCTTGATTGATGCTACTAACCAAGCTCAAGAACATGCGCACTAGATGTGATAATGTCATATTAAGTTGAAAATAGTATCTCCAATCTTGTTTGGTATTGATTTTTCTTTTTTGGGTCATCCCTCTTGGAGTATGAATTCTGAGATGTAGATAATTCAGCCTTAGAATTCGACCACAAACAGTGTTTATATTTGTCCAGTGGCACCTCAAAATAAACATTTGATGTTTTTTGAGGCTTTTATAGCAGGTCGTAATTGCTATCTTCTGGCATTTATAGCATGAAGCTGCTAACATATATGTTGATTTTACCCAGCAATGCAGCAGGAAAGTGAAAACTCAATGGAGGTTCAATATTGTGGGTCAGGCTTGTACTTAAACTGGGAGAACGGGATATGCACATTCATGGGGAAAAAGAAAAAAAAATGGATGGTTTCAGTATAGAGAGCATGATATGTTGAAACTCTTAATCACAACTGGACTTAGAAGATGAATGATTTAGAGAAAAAGAAAAAGAATATTATATGCTTCGATTGGGTTTCCAAAACAGTTTGTCTAGATACCAATCCTCATAGCTATGTGTGAATTGGAAACACTTACATGCATGTGTGCGAATGGCATCCATCTATCTTTGCGCTTGTAATTGCTTTTCTAGTGAACAATAGAAGTTTCATTGATGCTAATTGTAATTGCTTTTCTAGTGAACAATAGAAGTTTCATTGATGCTAATTGCCAAGCTCCTCATTTAGTTTGGTGAACGGCAATTTTATGCATTTGACTTGGATGTGCAGTCCAAAAAAAGTTCCTAGTGAGAAGCTTTTAGAGTTGATCAAAGGAGAAAGAATATCTGAATTCATTTATACAGCTAGAAAGCATAATACTGTAACATAGCTAGTACAGCATATGCAGTTTTTGTTTCGTTAGAACTGTGTTCTGTTTCGACTTTTATCTGCAATTAACCAGAGTGATTGCACAATCAACAAAATCTTCTCGGGGTAACCTAGGTAGTATCTAGCCAAAGATATAGAGACGCATAACTAATGGAGCTGTTGGGAACCGTATCAGGGGATGTAGGCAATTTGTGGACAGAAGTTTGGAAGTTGCTTGATTTTAGCATTGAACGTAAAATTGATCCGTCTGTCGTGCCACCAATCTACAGACATAAAGTGGGATGAAGTGCTTTTATCTGGGAGGCAAAACTTTCAAAGGATGAAAATAACATGTGCATCAAATAAGGCAACAGATTTTTCTCTTTTCACAAGGAACATGAAGAGAATAGACCTTTAGTTAAAATGTGCGGGATCACATCAGCTAGAGATGCTGCTGTGGCAGCAGAAGCTGGTGCAAACTTTATTGGGATGATTCTTTGGCCCAATTCAAAAAGGTCTGTTTCTCTTTCTGTTGCAAAAGAGATTTCAAAAGTTGCAAGGGAACATGGAGCTGAGCCTGTTGGGGTATTTGTTGATGATGATGCAGAAACAATACTAAGAGCTTCTGATAAAGCAGACCTTGGATATGTGCAGGTCAGTGCTTCTTGACCAGCATTATCTTTATTCTTAATATCTTGCTTAAGCCTATCTTCTCTTGCTTCATGTAGCTTCATGGAAATGGTTCTCGGGATGCTTTTAAGATCATAGTGAAAGAAAACCAAGTAATATATGTTCTTCATGCAAATGAAGATGGGGATCTTTTGAATTCCATTTCTGATGAAGAATGCTCTGAAGTTGATTGGATCCTTGTTGATAGTGCTAAAGGTGGCAGGTAATGAGAATCCTATTCATTGTTGTTAGCTACATTAGCCCAATCCGCCTTTGAACTTTGGTTTTGTAATAAAACTTTTTTTTAATCCCAGAGAATACTCATGGAAATGGCTTTGTGCGCCATGAGCGTCTTACATTGTTTGCTGAACTTTTTTCCTAGAGGTTAGGGCAATAAATGATCTTTTTGTTAAAACATGAACATAACTATTATTATGTACATATGAAGGATTGCATGCTCATTTCGCTCTCTCAGCATTTCAATATAAGTTGCCTTCTAGACAATATTTTAAAAGGCAGTCACGGTGAGCACCTTGAGGCGGGTGCTCACAAAATTTCCTCAGAGCAATAAAAGTTGGGCTTTGTCTTATGGGGCGTCATCCGTGGAGTTCAAGGGATAAGGTCAGACACTAGGGCATGCATTCCCTGTAGTGCCCGAAATCACTAAGCATATGCTCCAAAGGAAGGTGAAGATGATTTTTTTCCCTAACTTGAGAAGGAATCATCTACATCTGTGATAATAACTAATAAGTTCAAAATTTACCCGACCAAGATATAAACATGTAGCACATATCTTGCTTCTGTTATTCTCGAGTTTTTTTGAATTTTTTTCCTGTTGGCTGTAGTATTCTCACGTTCCTATTAAATTTTAGAAAGGGTTTGTCCTGTTCTAAGCTAACTATTTATGTAATTTTGTGTTTGTTTGGTCCTTTTGACTCATATTATCAAACTTTGTTTTATATGAAGGTCAATATTAAAAAAAAACTCTAATTCCTATCATGATATATCCCTCTAAAAATTATTTCAATTGATCTCATGATCTTTTATTTTCTATTATCTCAAGAGCCACCAATCTTTGTTTCTTCTTATTTCCAGCATGTCATGCCTTATATCATGGATTTTTGTCTGACAATTAATTCTACTAGTTGTTTAATATATTAGCTTTTTCCTGTTAAATTCTTAACGATATTTAAAGTTTTAAATACATAAATATGAAAATTCATGGTCATACACCTTTTCAAACACTCAATGATGATCAATGCTCTACCATTGTCTCAAATGAAGTTATTTCTCACCCAAATCAAATTTGATTAAAAAAACCGGAGTCAAGGATATAATCTGGTTTCGTATACTTCTAAGCTTTTTCTCTCTTTTCTATTTGTCACTGCAACATATATGAGAGGTCTACTTTTCTCATGTAATTAAATTTCTTAGACCAAGACATGTAAATGCTTTAAGCAGTGTTGATTTATATATCATCCTGTGCCTCCTTTGTTGTAGACACATAAGCTCGGTTCTAAATAACTATTTGGAAGTTTTTTTCCTGTACTTAGATGAAACGATTTAAGACATCATAAGGTGTATAATTCTCTTCCTTTCCCGTTGCCTGTTGACATATTTGCAGTTTAGTGGCTTCACTGAAGCTATATGCCGCCACAACCATAAGCTTTCTTCTTGCATGCTTGCAGTGGTAAGGGGTTTAACTGGTCACGGTTCAATCTGCCACCCATTAGGAGCAAACAAGGATGGTTGTTAGCCGGAGGAATTAAGCCTGAGAATGCTTATGAAGCTCTTTCCACTCTTAGGCCAAATGGGATTGACGTCAGTAGCGGCATTTGTGCTCCAGACGGCATACAGAAAGATAAATCTCGAATATTGTCCTTCATGAAGGCAGTCAATTCTGTGCACTACCGAATTATGACGCTGAATGAATCTTCTGAAATTATCAACGAGTAATGTGGTAAGATTGCTAACACCAATTCTGTCTTATTCAAGTGTTGTGAAATTCTGATGCATCGCATTAACTTCCTGTGTGTTGAAATCAACATCGTCTTATACTACATTCTCTTATTTGAAACCATCTTTTCTTGTATTTCTGGGAATGGAGGGGCATCAACCTTGCTTCCCTGAATCAATGTTGCTCTGCACAACATTCCTTTTCGGAAACCAATTTTTCTTATGATTTATCAGTGCACATCTAATGGTTAGTGGATGTGGTTCCCATAAATAACTACCTTTGACCGGCAAAGTGAATATTGCATCCTTATTTTTACACAAACTGATTCATTTGTTTAAAATTTTCTATGGATAACATTCTATTCACACACATTTACATTAATTTTTTTTAATGAAAAAATATCAGTTGTAATCAATTATTTGTTTTATTTTGTTTCTCTTTCATATAATAATATGACTCTAGTAGCTAGTATATGTTATCTCGGTAGGCATATGTACTATTAATTAAGTGTGAGGCTATAGATTTTTCATTGTCAATTTGCACAAAGTACGCATATGCTTATGACTTTTTGCTTCTTCAAGTCTCATCCATGGCTTAAATAAGTTTTTAATTTCAAACAAAGATCTTAGATCTGATAAAACTAGTGTATTTTCTGCTGAGTTATTTGTTAAAATATTATAAAAAATTTGCAACTATACCCCAAAATTGGGGTATAGTTGCAAAACTAAGGAGAGTCATTAGTGCTACTAACGACTCCCCACTATTTTTATTTTTATTATTTTTTTTGGCTGGGGTCGTTAGTAACTTGGCCACATTTTTTTGTGCAGTACTAACGACTTGGCAAAGTTTTATTCTTTTCTTAATTTATGTTAATTGTTCATCTCTGTTAATTAAGAATATAATATATTAATTATATAATTAGTAGTTATTATTTTTAATTTTATAATAATTTGAATTTTTTAAAATTAATAAAAATATATTAATTTTTAATTAATTTTTAATGACTAATAAAATTAGAAATTACATGCAAACAAAAAATGTAAGAACTAAAATAATATAAAATTAAAATTAATTACATATTAATAAGGTTTGTCGGTCCCGCAAGTGCAATATTGCCATTATCGTCGAGGTCTTTTTCTTCCTTGAACCACTAGTTCTGTTGGTTCAAATTTGCTCTTGATCATCATGATCTGCTGGAATGTGCAACCGATTTAATAATGTTGTAGAGCTCGACTGTATTGGATCCCATTATGCACTAAATAATGCAAATTGGATAGGTGAAATATTATGTTCTTATGCATATGTTCGAGTGATGCCAAAATTAAGATCAATGTTAACATGAATCGAATAACCTTCTGAATATATTGGCATGTATGGAGTCGGGTGGGACCAATCATCTTGTTGTGGTGATTTAGGCACGTAACAATCTTGAGGTAGATATTGAGATGTTTGCAGAGGAGATGGACTAGCTATGTTTATCCCAATAGTTCTTAATTTTTTTATATAATTTTTAATTTTATTAGTTGTTAAAAATTAATTAAATATTAATATTTTTAATTATTATAAAAAAATTAAAACTAATAAGCGCTAATAGATTAATTAATATATATTATATTCTTAACAAACATAAATAAATAATAGAAATCAAAAAATAAAACTTTTGGCCCAAGTCATTAGTATGTGGCCAAGTCGTCAGTGTTACTAATGACATTAGCCAAAAAATAAAAAAACAGTGGTGTCCTTAGTGCGGCCAAAAAGCTAAAAAAGTGGGCAGTCTTTCCTAGCACTAACAACTCCCCTTAATTTCGCAACTATACCCATTTTGGGGTATACGAGCAATTTTTTTTTTATAATATTTTAATAAATAACTCATTTTCTTTTATCCTTAGTCAAGAAAGTCAAACTCGCGGGCAATAATTTAATATGAAAAGGGGCGATTATAGGAGGCAAAATAACCAATCTTCACAATAATGTTGATTACAGCTCGAGGTTAATGCATACTTTTTTTTTTCACATTTATTACATGGTATTTTAATTAAATAAAAAATATTATAATTAATATCTAATGTTTAAACATTACATTTATTATTAAAAATGCATACTAATAATTTTTTTTAGGTAAATACTATTTTGGTCTCTTAAGTTTTCATTTAGAATCACTTTAGTACCTCAAGTTTATTTCTTGATTATAACATCTTTAAACTTTAGTTTTTGTCTCGATTTGGTTCCTCTGACCATTTTCGGTGAAAATGTGGCCGTATTCTGACTCTTTTGAGGGTAAAAAGGAGACTATTTTATTTGAAGTTAAGCAATATCTTAATATTATGCTCACAGGAGTTCAAAGTTTTTATTCTTTCATATAATATAATTACATCATACCATATAAAAATATAAAAGAAAATGGTTTTCTTTCTAAAAAAGGACTAATTTAATAATTTTACAAATTTAAGGGACTAATGTATAAAATCAAATTAAATTGACTATTTTACCCTCCAAAAAGTCAAATTGTTGTCACATTTTCACTAGAAAAATAGTCAGAGGGACCAAAGTGAGACAAAAAGTAAAGTTTAGAGATGTCAAAGTCAAGAAATGAACTTGAGGGACTAAAGTGATCCTAAACAAAAATTTAAGAGACCAAATAAAGCATTTATCAGTTGTAGGAATAGCTAACTTTAAATAATTTAGCAAAGTTTGCTCCTTCAAACTGAAACTTCAATCTTCATCTATAAGTACGTACACTATGATATTTGTTTTTTTACCTTATATTTTAGAAAATTAATTTACTTTCTTTCTTGTTTATGATATTATCATCTATTACCAATTGTTTTAATTTATATTTCTTTTAAATTTAATTTGCATAATCAATCCCTTTGACACGTATTTTTTTTTATTATTATTATTATATATAATATATATATAATATATATATATATATATAATATATATATATGCACATTGTATTAGCCGCCAGCTAGTCTAATTTATTCTTCTACTATTTTTTTGTTTAATAAATTAAAAATTGCTCCTTACTATTTAAATAGGAAATTGATAAGTAATTTAAAACAATTATCTACAATAAACAAACTTTTTGTATTTTTGAAATTCTTAAAGTTTGAAAAAATAAATAAATGAAAGCATGTTAACATTAATTATTTAGTTAAATTTGTGATAATTAATTTTAAATTAGTATTATGCTAGTTTAAGTTATGAACAAGTCTGCATTTTTATTTTAATAATTTCTAAAGGGTAAATTACAACGACCTCTCATGAGATTTGTTATAATTACGAATACCTTCTCGTTGTTTGAAAGATTACAAATACTTTCGAATGTTTGATGAAATTATGTAATCATTGGGTGGAGGTATGAACTTGTCAACCTTGTTCTTACTGTATTTTCTTATTTTTTTTTTTAAATTTAAAACTTATAAAAAAATTGAATGGGATGGATGAAATTTTTTTTAAAAATTATAAAAAAAATTACCCACTTAATCCATAAAAAAATTTAAAAAATAAATAAAATTATAATTTTTAATGTATAAGGGCAATTTGATCAGTTCACTATAAAAAATAGGTGGAAACTTAATGCTCTGGGCTAATTGTTAAATGTTAGTTAAAATTAGAAAGGTGTTGATAATTTTTCAAACAATAAAATGATATTTGTAATTATGTCAAATTCATGAAAAGTCGTTGTAATTTATCCATTTCTAACAAACTTATAGTTTTAGTTTGTTGAGAATTTTCTTTAAAATTTTCCATAGCGCTTAGTTAAATTTTTATTTTTTTTAGTTTTGAATTTAAGAAAAATATAAAACATTTGCAAAATAAAGAACTTACTATAAAAATAAAAAAATATAGAGCAGAAGGACAATAATTGGTTGTCCTTATGATTTGATAAGTGATGGATGTTGTCTGAATGAATCCAAACTTCCACGTTCCATTCAGACAGGGTATGTGAATTAGATGCAACCAACACATCACGATTCAATTTTAAGGATGATTTTGCTTACTTTCAATAAGATTATATGAAATTATACGTAAATTATTTTTTTTTTGTTGATTTGAGAATTTATATATAATATTCTTGCTATTTATTTTTTTCAATAAATAAATACAATTGTTGATAGAATTTATAAAATTTGTTGATATCAATAAAAAATTATATCAAAATTCATATTTATTTTAATTGAATTATTTCAAATTTGTATTTTGAAAAAAAATTCTAACTAAATTACTTTTAAAAGGTTGAAAATACATTCTCACATGCTAACGTGTGAGCCCTTATTTAATCCTTGTGACGGGATTAAATGACTAAAAACTCTTATAAAAACATATTAATCCATCTAAAATTAGGAAATGACATAACATGATCAAAACTTGTGTATTTTTAACCGACTCGACCTGAGAACCCATATTATCAGTTCTTGATTTCGTGATCATCTAACAGTAGACCCCATACTTGACAGTGTGTAACTAATGCTGTAAGTTCTTACGTCTTGACCTCACCTCAATTATTAGAGCAATTGTTGACTTAAGTATCAAAGGAATTTTAATGGGGGATTATTCAAGTAAATTTAATAAACGTGTATCTCATATTAGCCCGATTCTTATATATATTTTTATATATGAATATTTAATCGGATCTTATCTTCAATAGTAGACCTCATCACAAGACTAGAAGGAGAATACACTACACGATTTCAACCTAAATCATTTGCATCTTATTTTATTATAAATAAATATAATGTTGTCTATTTAAAACGTATTTATTTTTTTTTATCTATCTTTTTTGTGTTGTTAATCCGTTAATTTTTGATTCAATAGTAATTTCAATTTACTCGGCAAAAAACTTGACAAAGTATTCAAAATTTGGTCCGAAATGGGTCAAAGATTTAATTAAACTCGGATCCTCTCCAAAAATATAAAATTACATTTCTTCTCAAAAGACATTAAAATTGTAGCTGAACCCCCTCCGAATATTATTGTTTTACAACTGCACCCTTTTATTGGGGTTTGGCCGTATGGAAATGCGGATCTCAGAAGAAAAAAGTACATAAATTTCTTATTTATACCACATTCAACATTTTATTTAAGTTATGGACAATATAACTATTTTGTTTTATTAATCGATACCTTTTTATCCGATGGCAATAATTTGAAAATAATATTTTTTACAATATATTTCTTTTAATTTTATATAATGTTACATTTACTTCCTTATAAGTATAACATATTATTAATGTAATTCTAAAAGGTTATGTAAATTTTTTGTTGAAATCAATATTTTTCATTCTAACTCTAACTGAAGAAGTACAATTATAAAGAAGAATTCTTAGATGGGTGGGGTGTTCACAATTCGGTTAACCGACCGAAATCAAATCGAACCCAAAATCGAAAAAAAAAATCGGTTATAACCGAAACTGAATCGAGGCTTTTTAGTTCGGTTCTGGTTTATGATCTTGGGGAAATGTTCGGTTCGATTTAGTTTGATTAATCGAACTGAACACCCCTATTAGATGGAGTGCAAGTGTAATTTCAAAAAAAAAAAAAAAATTGAGAAAAAATGTAATTTTGTATTTTCAGATGGATCTAAATGTAATTAAACCAAAAAAAATTAAGTGCATTATGGCCATTAGCTATATAAAAATAAAAAATGAATTGTGGGCATTAGCTATCTGATCTAGTCCACAGACAAATGAATACACAGACACTGAGTGTGGAAACTGAAAAACGACAGCCTCTTGGAAAGAATCTCTCTTTCTCTCATTACCAAGATTTGCACTACAATGTCACTTTACATTCTTAAACAAATACACAATCAATGGTTTTGTTGTCTGTAACATCTAATATCCCAATCCCATCATTGCAGGAAATCAAAAGATCCATTTTCTCTTGACAGAGATCCACAACCCTTGGATCAAATCATATAACCTCACAAGTCACAACCCTTATGATTTCTCAGTTCAGCTCAGGATCAGTCTGATAATAGACAACATCACCAGTATCACTCACATAATGATCCTTTTTCATGCTTCTTAAGAGCACTCCCAGCAGGTAAAATGGAAGAGGGCCTGATTTCTGAGGCTCCCTGTAGTATTTTCCGAGAACCGGCTTAGCCGCTTCTGTCTGCACCCACAAGAATCAGCGGTTGTAGGGAAATGAGTTAAAATTATATCAAGAATTGATCCGAGTGGCTGAAGATTTGTGAACTCAAAGACTTACTGCTTCGATCAAATGGTAGTGTGGGATTTGAGGGAAGAGGTGATGTATGACGTGAGTCCCGATGTCGTGGTGGATGTTGTTTATCCATCCATAGTCACGATCGAGTGTCGTTAGCCCTCCTCTCAGATAACTCCATTCCTGTTTCACAAAATGAATTCAGTTCTTGAGCTATTAAAACCGGCATTAGAAGATGAGCGGATAACGAGAACTTGCTATTTTACCTCTCCACGGTACCAAGGAAGCTTCTGCTCGTGCCCATGGTGATGTAAGTAGGTAACTAAATCAAGCCAAGTTACGAAACCCTGCAGCCAATTGAAATTCCAAGTTTACGAAGAAGTTGAAATGCAAAATAAGGTATACTATACTATAAACAAATCTTAGGCGAAATTAGTCATAAAAGAAACTGAGGTTGAGGCTGTATTTGGATTGATAGATTTGAAGCTGAGGATTTTTCCGTAATAATAAATCCATTGAGCTTATCGTTTTGCTTTGAGTTCTTTCTCTCAAATTCAAATCCTTTCGACCAAACATAGCATGAAGGTATACCATTTAAACAACAAAAGTTACGACACGATGAAAAGAGGTAAGTGACTAACCAAGTAAGGAATGCCATAGAGTTTGAGCAATTGCAGAGGACCCATAACAAAAGATAATCCTACAAGTAATGCAACCATTGCTGTCCAACACACTGTTGAGGTAATTACATCTTTCCTCTCACTTGGGACAAACAAATCACTGTCTGGATGGAAATGAGAGCCTGTTTTCCCAGGACTTCTATTCCACTGTCATCAAACACAGCACAAAGGAGCAAGAAAATCAATCAGGTAAAGCCTACCAACTGGAAATTGGCAAAAGAAATTTAAAAACATTATCAGCATACCAGGTAGATGGGGTATGCCAGCATGGGGAAAGGCAATGTGAACCTCAATTTCTTGGTAGCATTATCTAAATTCTTGTAGATCTTCTCAGATAACTGGAATCACAAAAAAGGGGAAAGATTAAATAAAAGAATTCCTTCCTGCTGAAAAAATCAGAAAACATACCAAGAATTCATGTAATAAAGCAAAAATAAATAACTTTACAGGGTGCCAGGATTCATCATTCTCAACATGCCCATGGTTCTGATGATGAGTCCTGTGACTAATTCTCCTGGATCACTCACCACAACACAATTTGTTATGTTTCTAAAAATGGAAACTTTATGCTTTGAGATTGAACAATCATTGAATTTTACATACCATCCATGGTAAGGAACCAGAATGGAAGAGTGAAGAAGATGACCAACTACACTATTCAGCTTTGGATCATTAGAAAAGCTTCCATGCCCACTGCAGGAATCAAGACCAAGAAAGTGTAAGACCCTTTAGAATGTACTAAAAAAGACAACCTGAATCAACACAAACTAACATGGAAAATCAAAGAAAAGGTCAAATTTCAGGAAAAAGAGTGAAAAAGAGAAAAATTCACCAGTCATGGCCAAGAACAAAGAGAGCCCAGAACATAGTCCCCTGAGCGAACCAATACAAAGGCCAAACAGCCCAGTTGTTGAAATAGGCAGCCACAGCTGCCAGCCCAAAGACCACAACCACATCTCTTACCACATAGCTCATAGACCTCCACGGATCCTTAACCCAACAATGGTTTGGAATGGCTGCCCTGATATCAGACAGCTTGAATGGAGGTGGGGCGCCTGGATCAAATCCCACCACCATTCTCCTTACTTTCTTCTTCCACTTGCTCAACTCTCAGTGGTGCACTAACCCTTAATGCCCAGTTCCTCTCTTTATGATTAACCAAACAGAATGAGGAACTGTTTGCAAAATCTGTTCTTGAAATTCTCAACTTTGAGGGATTAGGAGGATTCAAGAAAGCTTGGGCATGGCCAGTTCTTGGCTTGGGATAGAGCCTAGGAAGTGGGCTCAGACCACATTCTGATAATGCCCAACTGGCCATTTCACCAACCTTGAGAAGTTAACCAAGATTTCACCTTTTTTAAATCTCTCTGACAGAAGTGAGAGAAAGAAATGTGTGGACTTGAGGGCTCTACAGAATACGTATATACATGTATGTATCTGCAAGAATGGGTGATAATTAGCTGGATTATGGGCGAACAGATAAAAACACAACAAGGGTTTCTTCTCTCCTCAATAAGTTGTAGCTCTCAAGAATCACAACTTGTGCTTGTGGATTTTCTTGAGCTGGAGGTCACAGAGAGTGGCTGGTTCTTATATACACATTTTAGCCTCTCTCTTTCTTCTTCCTTTCCCACTCTATGACAATTGACAATGCCTCCAAGAGAATAGCAACGACCACTACATCTTGACTTTATTACTTTCTTTTTCCCTCCTACTGTTAGCGCCACAATCAAACCTTTTTTTTTCGTTATTTAAAATATTAAAAATATTTTTAAGTATTTAATAAAATATAAATTTTGAACGGTGATATATAAATATTAATTTTGTTCTTATCGTATTTTTTACTTTGTTAAAAAAAATAAAATTATCAAAACTTTCCGATGAAATAAATAAATTTTTTTGAAAAATTGTAAAACTTATCTATTTAGTCTACGAAAAAAATTAGAATTTTTTTAAATATGTAAAATTATTGGGTAAATTTTATTTTTGGTCTTTTATATTAAGGGGTTTGTAGTTTCAATCCTCTAATTGTGGATGTATCAGATTTAGTCTTCTATCTTTTCAATGGTAACATATTTGGTCCTTAAGTCTAATTAATGATCGTTTTGTCGTTCTAATGATAAAGCCCTATAGTCCAACTATATGCTCTTAGTCAGGTTCAATATTCTTGTGAAATAAAATTAAACGTTCATAAATTCATACTTTGGTTTCATCGCTTTGCCACTGGGTATTCCGAACTCTCGATTTTATGAACTTCATCCAACCACATTAGTGCAGTAAAGGGTTCGTAGGTACTTGACTCATTCAACAACAAACGACTCAATCTTATTTTGTTTCCACTTTAGAGCGTATAAGGTACTCGAGTATAGAAGCTTAAGAAAATTTGAGATAAATTGGTTGAACAGAAACCTAAATTTTTGTTGAATAAATATTTGAAATACTATATAGATATTCTTATCGTCTACTGGAGGAGATAACTATTTAGCCTATAATCGAATAGAGGACCAGACTCTTAGGGCAAATTTCAAAATACTGAAAACTAGACACTCAGAAAATATTCAAAGAATTTTATGACTATGCTAATATTTTGAAGAATTGGAGAAATTTTTGGACCATCTTCGCTTCCTAGCTCCTCATTAATAATAGCCCATATATTTAAAACTTGTGTAACAAAAGATGAACTAGATCCTAAAGATTTTCATGAATTTACAAATTTGAAACCGAAACCACGAACTAAAAAGAAAAAAGAGTAATTCCTTGAGATATCCAAATCCTACCGAGAGCGTATAGGGATGCTTTTGGACTAGTACCTCTTCTACATAAAAAAAAAAAAAAAAAAAAAAAAACGACGGAGTTTCAATTTCATATTTTGAAAAATCTCCTTCGTTGGAGATTAAAATATCAATATATAATATTAACAAGCATTTCTTCAATAAAACTTAGGGCTCAGGTTCTATTCTGCACAGGCATGGAAACAAAATGCAAATAAAAGTGAAAATGGATCAAAATACTCGTTTTAAAGTTATAAAAGGATAACATTATTAATAATTTAGTCAGATGACTAAAAGTGTCACCTTTATAAAAGTTATGTGACTAAATCCATCAATCCTAAAGATAGGGACTAAAATTGCAACATCGCCAAACTTTATAGGACCAATTATGTCTTTTCCTGTAAAATTATAATTCATAGTTTATAAGGATATTTTATTCAGTTCACCATAAAATGAATTGAAACCTAACGGAATTTAATAAATTAGTTGAGTTGTTGGGATGACAATAAAACTACAAAATATTAGTAATTTCTCACATAACAAGAAAAGTATTTATAATTATACTAACATCGCCTTATTGTAATTTTTAACCAGAAAAAAGGTAAATTATATTTTTCTATCCGAACTATGCCCGTTTTTACACTTTGTCGTCAAAATTTTTTCGTGTTAACTTACCATCTCAATTTTGCAAAATTTGCACTTTGCTACATACAATCATTTTTTTGTTGATTTTTTGAGATTTGGTGTAATTACATGTAAACCCCCTATAGTTTAAAAAATTACATCTAGCATCCCTGAGGTTTGTTTCTATTTAACAAATAAGTTCATTCGTTAATCAAAATAAATAAATTTGCTAATATTAACCAAAAAAAAAAAAAAAGATCTATATTAACCATCGATTGACTTATTACAGGTTAAATAGATCTTTTTAACAAAATTATTCACATACGTCTTCACAAGTTAATACATGTGAAGAAGTATATCTTCACCATCATCAGGATAGTTTAGTTCGAAAAAAATTATTTGACCTGCAATAATCAGTAATCAGTAATCAGTAATCAGTCAATCGATAGATTAACGGTTATTTAACAAATACCCCTTGTATTGCGTTGTTATGAGTGGATATTTGTTATATAACAATTAATTTGAAAGAATATTTATAATTTTTTCAATAATGAGAGGCTATTCATAATTATGAAAATTTTAGAAGAACCTGTTCTAATTTATCCTAAAATATTTAATTTAAACAATAATTACTCCCACAAAGTAGGCATCATGACTTTGATTATACTATGTTTATTTTCAAACATGCTATTAGGCGTTTGCCGAACTTTTCACGTGGGAAGAAGTTGGATTCTTGCAGTATGGATTTTCAAACATGCATATCACAAAATAAAATAATGTGATTTTGACCCCTATTCTAATAATTAATTTGTTTTTGACCCTTTTCCCAAACGTGTGGAGGTAGGAAAAGGTTACGTGGTCGGACTTGGCTCTTATGATGTTTTGTTTATCAATTTGGGCTCTCAATAATTTTTCATACTCGGTCAATTTTCATTTGTTATAGCATTATCCTTTCTTTTCGGGAGTTAGGGGTCAATTTGAAATTTATCAGACTACGAGGGTGGGCCAGATAAACCCATGTTGAAATTTGGCAACATTAAAAAAAAAAAAAAAATGAAAAGTGATTTAATCAATGGTTTCTTTTATATGCAGGAGAAAAATGTGGGACAGATAAACCCATGTTGACTCTTTTTTTTTTTTTTTTAATGGCTTTTTTATGAGTACTTTACAGATATAAATTAATATTTTGTGAGAGAGTCCAATTAATGTTTAAGGGAATAAATGTCTTCATTCCTTATTTATTTATTATGCAGTTTGATATTTTTTTATTATTTGATACCTCAAATATTTTTTTTTTAAGTCTGATAACAAGATTGGTGGGAGCCGAGCAGGTTCTCAAGAGCAAAGTATGAAGTCCGTAAACTATTTTTTTTCCTAACTTGATAAGCCCAAAGAATGAGCTTAGTCGAACAAGTTGAGTCATCAAAAAGCACGTTATTGTAAAAAAAATCTCCAGTTAATTTTTGGAGATCTAGCTGGAATTGACTCTTTAGTCAATAAGTAACTGCATTTCTAGATATACAAGCAGACTGGGCAAAATTTGGTCAAATGATCATATTTTCATCAAGATAAGTTCAATTTTTTAGATTCTTTTTCTGTTATGTAGCTCACACATGCATCTATATATCCATTGCCAGCGGATCACCCCAACTACCTTCAGATGCTTAAAAATTGAATGCTTGTGTAATCATTTTGACAATACGAATTATCACACTCATACTCTCTCGTTTTTTAGATAATTTTCAGCATACTTCAGGTATTCCACACGATTTTCATCATTCTCACATTATTTTTAATTATTATTCTCACTTTGATTCAAGTTTTTCTTTCATTTGTTCAGACGATACGTCACTGATTTAATTATTGGAGTGCTAACCTCTATTTTGTAGGCAAGTCCTCCAATAATTTTAAATTTTTTACAAAAATCCTGAAATGCGATGCGCATCATTATTATTAATATTTTATGTAGAGATCTGATTATTATCAATAAAATATATAGGTAGAGGTTCTTGTATTTTAACTCCCCATTTAAATACAAATGACTTTCATTAAAAAAAAAAAAAAGATAAATTATATTGACACCCTCTGAATTAAGTTCTAATTATATAAATATCTTCTATCATTTAAAAAATTATAAATATACACTTTAAAATTGCAATTGTAATTTATATCGTCACCTTCTCAATTACAAAAACTTACATAAACATCCTTGTAAGAAAATTATATTGACACCCCTCAAAAAATGTATTTTTAATTTCGCAAAATGAAGAAATGATTTCTACCCCACATTTAATCAAAATTTAAAAGAGAGCTAAGACTTTAATTAGTGGATATATTCAACTAGCACTTTACACTTAATTACAGGAAGTAAAAAAAAAAATAAAATTTTTGACTCTCGAATTATATCACTGCAAGAAAAATGATTATTGCCAACACAATATTCACTATGACTTAAAAGTCAAGGTTGATATCAATAATTTGAAAAATCACCATAGCATAGATAAATTAGTGTAAAATTAAGATAAGTTTCCACATTGTACAATATACACTGCAGCACTCACATTTAGAAAAATTCCAAATAACAATCATGGTTGTATCAAAATTACGTAGAATTTTATAAACAATATACTTAAAATAAAATTACAAAAAAAGAAATTATTTACTAATTACTAAATAATCACGGGAAAAATATTGCTACAGTAAAAAAGCCCTAAAAAAAGTTACCAACAAAAAAATAAAGAAATTAAAATTACCAACATAATTGTGCAGGTAAATGTAGGTGAAGAATTGGGGACAAAAAAGATATTTTAAATCCTTGCCCAATGGTCACTATTCTCGTAATAATTCTACCCATCAAAGTTGGTGGGATGAGTTATAGAGCTTCTACAGGAAATTATACTGAGCGGCGGGCGTAAACTATTGTACCGGATTCCAATTTCGCAAAGTAAACAACAACCTATTCTATACAATTTAACTTATACGGGCTAATCAAACAATGTTGTTAGTGGGGTAAAATACATATTAGCGCATGTGATACATAAAATATTCAAATAAGGCCCTATAATAAAAAAAAAGTATCATATAACCCTCTATAAAATTTAGAACGGTGCATATTGGCTCCTAACCCACGGTCCCCATTTTCTATCAATTTTTTCTTCAACATCCGACGACTTCTCGTTGTGTGCTTTCCACCGTTGGAAAGCCCGTCCAACAACGATCATTTTGACACTCCACCCACTGCCAATCTCTCGTCCGTCGGTGAGTTATCTCCATTTTTCCATTTTATATTTTTTAGATTTCTTTATATATATATATACATATAACTAAATTATATTTTCTTATATTATATTTTTAAATATGTATAATTTAAATACAAGGGTGGTTTGATAATTTAGGAAAAAACATACATATCTAGTCGCAATTTTGGGGAACATGAAAGTTTAGAGGGGATAATATGCATCTTTTTAAATTTTACAGGGAGTTATATGGTATTTTTTTTTATCACAGGAATTTATTTGAACATTTGAGGTATCACGGGATGAAATATGGATTTTACCCATTGTTAGTTGGCACGGGATCCTCTACGCCCAAACTGTGTGACATCTCCTGCTCCATTTATGGATGAACGCCACGTAGCGTCATTGACGAAAGCAAGTAACAACAATGTTAACAATACAAGACAACACAAAAAAATATGGGGAACTTGCTGCATTATATACAAAGGTAGAGAGAGAAGGAATTGATAAGGAGATAGAACATTAATCACTTAACCAACACAAATGAATCTTATGAAATCAATTATGTGAAAAAACTAATTTAACGAAAAGTCTATTTTTAATCAAATTATTTATTTTTATTTTAATTATATATATTTCAATCACTAGACTTATATTAATCTCTTGATATATAATTTATGGAGTAAACTTTTTATTTTAACTAATCAAGTAAAATAATTAATTTGTTTTTAATAATTTATATCTTAATTGGTTCATTAATACCAATAAAGTAAGTTTTCAATTCAATTCCAATTAATATTTTATTCTCTTTTTCTTGTTTTTGTTTTATTGTATTTGATTTTTAATCCTATATACTTATTCTGATTCGAAAAATCATAGGCTATTGTATATATTAATTTTTCATTCTTAGGTATCTCGAATTCATTATTTTTTTCTGTCTACTTATTTTCTAACTTAGATCAGGATAGAATATTTAATTTGATAGATGGAATTATTCATTAAAAAATAATAATGTTATTTACAATATCTATGATAATTAATGGATACAAACCCAACTACTAGAATCTTTTTATTATGTTATGTTTGTACCATTCTTATTGTACATATGATTTCAAAATATATTTATTTATTTATTATTAGTTTAAAATATTATCTTTTTATAAAGAAAATAAAAAGTGTTGCTCATGCTTTTTTTATTCTTAATTTCAAGAAATTTATGAAAGGATCGTTTAATACAAATCATATATTTTTATGGGAATTTATATCACAAGGTAATAGAATAGTATTTTTTATTATAATGTATTTTATTAATTTGAAACTTATAAAATCATTTTTCTCAATAAGTAAAAATGTGGTAATATTGTATTGTTATTTCCAAAATATTTCGTAAATAAATTTACTAAAATATCAATATCAAGCTTTATATAAATAAGCATTTGTGTTGGTTAAGTGAAGGCTCTATCTCCTTATCATTCTTTCTCTCTCTACTCTGTATAATACCTCTCCATATTTGGTTTGCTCTTTTTATTTTATTTCGCGCCCACGGCAAGGAGCAGGATGATGGGCCATAGAGGCGTTTATGTATTTTAAGGTCATGATTTGGATAAAAAGAGTTATCAATTGTACTAAAAAATATTGCTATCTTTATTTAGCACCAGGAGTGCGTTCACACATGAAAATGTACAAGCGTTGATTGAGGTGCACGCACTCCATGGTTGAGATCTGCAATCTAAGTCACTCAGAAATCATGTATTAATTCTGTAATATTTTAGTTATAAGATCACAAGGATTACTCTATTATAGAAATCACCACGAAGTAAACCAAAATACACTATCGAGGCTGATAAAAAGATTTCAATACTTCAGTTCTTTAATGTCATGCTAGCTATTTTCATGCAGGTTTCTTGCTTTCCTCGCATCATTCGAAAATGGAGGATTCCAATTGAATTTGGTGTGAAGGTCAGGAAGAATGATTTCTGACAAACTTCGGATGCCCCACCTGTGCAGACGCAGCAAGATCGCATCTACAGCAAACACCAAATAAGAGACACGAATGAATTCAGAACGGATTATGTCAAGATATAGAATGGACTTCTTGAGAATGCGGGTGTTGTCATCGAGTAATGAGTTCGGGCCACCATGTTACCTGTTTGAAGAAATCAAGGCATCTGGATGAGTTGAAGATAATCCCATATGGATGTAATTGGTCCGTGAGAAATTTTGTTCTAGTGTGGTTAGTTTTGGCAATGACGTCAAGAGTGTTCTAAACTTCATTGAGAGACGTGTAATAAGTGTTGCATTCATTGGATGAGTGATGTGTTTTCATCATAATAGATATGGTTTATGCAACTTTAGTGGGTGTTTGGCATGGGTTGTCAAGCGACTAAACTAGCTAGCGAGCAGCCGTCATATGGAAGTCTATGAGGTTTGGTCAATGTGACTGGCACTCCTCAACTTTGATAGTATGAGATCTAATACTCAAATTTGAGGAACCACGATAGTCACATATATGTGATGGTTGTAGCTTGAATCTGACATGAGATGATTGTGTGTGTTGATGTGGTCATTATAAGTATTGTTTAATGCAGTCAGAACATAAAGTGAGGACTACATGTTCCAAAATAGGATCCGTTGTCTGTCAATATGTGACAGTAAGATCTTCTATGCGATCTCGAACACATTTAAGCTCCCTAAGTATGTGGCCACAACAAATGATTGAATAGAAAATCGTCTCCTATGTCAATCGATGGAGTAAATGCATTTAGAGTTTTGATCATAGTTGTTTAGTATACATAGAATGGGAACTGACGCCTAATTCTATACAGGGGTGGGTGTCAAGTCGGGTAATGCAGGTTCGGGTAGATCCAGTTGGGCACCAAACTTTCCGACCCGAAGTTTGTCAGGATAGTTGGGGTACCCGATTTTTCCCTTTTCTTTTTTTAATTTTTTTTTACAAAATTAAACTTATGCTGAAAATTTTGAGGCATTTTGCCTCTGAATGAAAATTTTGTTGAGGCCATTTGAATATAAATTTGAAAATTCTATTTGAGTTTATAAATGATATTTTTGAATGTTCTAGAGCGAAATGATATAAATTTGAATATACTATTAAATAAAAAACAAAAGAAGAGAAAATAATATTAATATTTGGATTTGGTAATCTTATTCTATTTTCTTATGATATTTTGAAATTTAAAGATTAATGAATTTTGTTTGGGGTTCGGAAGGGAAGAAGAAGATTTGAAGATGCTAAAGAAGACAAAGTAAAGTAACCCTAGACTCGAATTAATACTCCTTGATTTTACACAAACTTTTTATTTTTTTAAACTCCGGGTACCCGATTGGTAGTTCTCCTACCCAAAACGTGACACGATATTTTAAGCAACCTGACCCACTTTTAAAAAAAAATCCAAAAATAACTACTCGAACCCAAACAAGTTAGGTCGGGATCCGAACTCGACTCGAACAACAACTTCTAATTTTATGCCCTAAACTTACACTAGGAGACAAATGACAGAAGAACCATATGTATGGTACTCGGAACCTAAATGTTCACGCCAAATTCATCTATTATCTAGTATCATGGACCCTTGCTAGACAACCACCTATGGTGATAGGTTCTTTTGGATAAATGTTTAATCAGAAATGATTGATTAAATTAGATTTAATTAATCAATTGCGTTAGACACAAACCCAAGTCCAGTTGAGAGTGAACCTAAAATTACACATAGGTGACTACAAAGTTTGTAGAATTAATTTAAAATTAATTCTAAAAAATAATTAATGTAAATGGTTTAAATTAATTATAAAAAACAAATGATTTGATCATTTAATGAGAAAATTCATTTGATGGATAGCCCCATATTTAATTAAATGGATTGATTGAATTTGGGTCTTGCACAATTAAGTTGGGGCTGACAGTCATGTTGGGGGAGTCTTCGACCTAAAAGAAAAAGGCAGGGGATCGGAAGCTATGGAGGATGAAAGGTAAGGGCAAGGCCCCAGCTACGAATACTCCTGTTGCTAAGGTGGCCATTGACAAAGAAAAAAGTAAGGTGGTTCAAAAGGTTGGAAGAGAAATGATGCGTGCCTTAATTGCCATGAAAAAGGTGGAAGACATATTGTACCAAGCTATTTCCAGTCAAAGTTAGTTCGTGATTATGTTCACTAACTCGGCTTCTTGGGTATTGGATACTAGCTATGAAGCCCACATCTTTAATAACTTGCAGGTGATCGAAAGAACAGAAACTGAGCATTTGAAATAGTTTAGAAATAGACAACTTAGACAGCCTACCAGATTGCAGGTTCTATTTAAAAGGAAAAATGACCAAGAAGCCCTTTGTAAGACAAAACACGCTTGCTAGTGGTTTGCTGGATTTGATCTATTCATATGTTTTTGGGCATAAATCATAGATCAGATGTGGGTTCACCTACTTCATAACATTTATCAATGATCAGCCATGGTACGGTTATATTTACTTGATGAGGTATAAGTTTGAAGCCTTTGAAAAGTTCAAGGAGTTCAAACTTGAAGTGAACCAAACTAGTCCCAACATTAAAGCCTTTCGATCGGATCAAAACAGTATTTAAGTGGAGAATTTTTGGATTATCTAAAAGAGAATGAGATTCTCTCTCAGTGGAATCCATCTAGAAAGCCACAATTGAATGTGTTTGAAAGGAGAAATCGAACTCTATTAGACATGATTGGATCCATGATGTGTATTGTTGAGTTATCGATATCCTTCTGGGGGTACTCTTGAGACAACGACCAAGTTGTTGAACATAACGCCTTCTAAGAGAGTGGCCCAAACGCCATATGGGATATGAAACCACAAGCATGTATTCTAAAAAAATCTTAGAGTTTAGTGAAACCCTGCATCGTCAAAAGGCTAGTGGGAGACAAGTTGGACTCGAGGTCTAGCCTGTGCAATTTTATTGGATATCCCATGAGAACTAAGGGATATTTTCTTTTATGCTCTTTCAAAATAAAAGATATTTATTTCAAAAAATACGGTGTTCCTGAAAAAGTATTTATGGGGAATAGCGAAGGAGAGGAGTTGTTTCTTGAGTAGTCAAGTGAGGCAACACCTCAGCTGGAAGCAACAAAATCATCTGTCCTACCCATTCCCACCTATAACATTTTAGTTCTTCGAAGGTTGACCAAAGTAAATCAACACCTGAGAGGTACAGATTTTTGGGTCTGATCGTTCAATTAGATGCAGATCCAAAAACATACAGAGAAGTGATGTTGGACATCAATTTGAAAAAATGCCTTGAGGTCATGAAATTTGAAATGGACTTTATGGGGATAAAAGCAGAAACAGTCCCCTAACTTTAGTCATTTTTCAATTTTAGTCCCTTAACTTTTAACAATTCTATTTTAGTCCTCTAACTTCCCAAAATCGCTCCATTTCGGTCCTCAAGCTGGATTTATGGACAATTTTACCCTTCTACTAGTTTAAAGCATTAATTTTAGTCCATTTTCAGTTTTATTGCAAAATTTTGTATTTCGCCATAAACACAGTATATCGAGAATCCACTCGACTGTTCCCTTAAGATAACTGAATAGTTATTGGAACGACCGAGTCCTGCATTTCACGTACCGTTTATGTGTGAAAATTGGTTTTCGTTTCATGCTCGCTAGAATGGTATCAGAGCCAAGGTTTATTGAAGAATATATGGTTATATTGCATATAATTATTATTTCCCACTAACGGAGGAGACTCTTTTAAGAGACAATGGAACCGAACGAAAGTTCGAGTTACAATGACAACAGGGAATATTTCCAGATTCTGGAAAAATAGAGAAAGGATGTCCTTCGGGAAATTCTTTGGAAATGCGACCATGGTCCATACAAAGGCCCATGTAAGATGAGAGCAGCCCCTCGGACACTCGAGGAACCACATAACAGGGATCAAACAGATGTGAACTTGAAGTACCAGGACAGGTGGCGCGGCGATTGCAGGCCACTGAAACTCATGGACCAATTCCAACCCGGAGGAATGGAAAAGGTCAATACCTACACCAATATCTCTCTA